>VXBW01004056.1:174424-374903 GCA_013400375.1 Thinocorus orbignyianus | reverse complement strand
AAAAAAAAAAGAAGTGTATTTTTTCAGGTAAGATCATCTTGGCGAGATTGTATTTTGATTGAAAGAAACATTGGGTTCTCATCCTGATCTGTTGCACAAAGTCACAGTGCCCTTAACGTATTAAGTGCAACCTAGTTGCACTGGTACATCACATTACCTCATCTACTTAATTGTAATGAAAAGCAAGATTTTATTACTTGAGTGGAGAATAGCTATTTTAATATTCAGACTCTTTTATGAAGTCCTACAATGGATTGCTGTGTGGGATATTGGTGTCTTCTGAATTTCTTGAACAGCTTGAAATTTCTTTCTCTGAGGCCAGAAAAGGACATGATACAACTCCTATTGTTCAGATCTAACTTTAAAATGTTCCTAGCTCCATTTATAGCTTTTGCACCGCTACTCTGACCATGAAAAGTATTTGCTGGGCCCTCCTACAATCATTTTCCAAAACATGTCTGCATTTTAACTCCAACCAGTAGACTGAATGATAGTTTTTATTGATTGATCGTTTCTTTTGAGTCCCTTTCTGGTTTCATGTGGTGTTTCTTGTTTGTTTATTTACACTTGGGTTACACTGAAAATTGTTTAACTTCTATGAAATACATTGTAAACAAAGTTACATAAAACGAAAGAAGCTGATTCATGATAACTTAAAAACCTGGTTGTTTCTTGAATATTTTAACATAAAAGGAATTCTATCACTTTTCTGAACTGATTTTTGACTGATTCTGATCGGCGTCATGTTATAACAGCTTATTATAAGATCTACTCGCAAACCTCACTTTTTGGTGAAGGTCTGACACCCTCTTAAATACTGCTTCTATTAGTTGCTGGCAAATGAAAAGTTATTTTGGAAGTTGCTAAGGAAAAGGGCACAAAGTGGCAAGCATGTTACTTGGCTGCATAGATATGGATGCCAATGGAATCAGAGTTTGACTTTTGGATCAACACTGAGGTGGTCTCACTTGTGGTAGGAAGATCATTATGAATATATGTTCTGAATAGGCAGATTAAGGCAGTAGATGTGTAGGGATCTGAGTATCAGAAACTTCCTTCCTGACATGGAGATCTTGGCTGGAATACCAGGTGTATTCTAGCTCTGAAGAAGTGGGGAAAGTCATGGTACCCTTTAGGGAAAGCAATAGAGGGTTGATTTCCTTGAAGGTGATCTCTACAGGGTGCTTGGAAATAGGAACTTGTTAGCATCTTGTTTTTATGTATTTGAAAGTTCTGCTGTATTCTTAGAGAGCCTTACTCCTTTTAATAAGACTCTTTCATGCCTGTAGCTTATTGGGTATAGGTTTTGGTCTTTTAAGACACTAAGTAGTTGCCAGTTGTGGAATGAAGAGTCAGGAGACTTTCCTCTGCAGACTAAGCTGGGACTTGCATTTTGTTTGTCTGCCTTTCCCATTTCATATGAGCAGAAGAGCTTTGCTGTTAGTACAAGCAATTTATCATATATCATGTTCATTTGTATTAGGTATTATTTCTAGAATTGAAGCTGAGCTAAAGCTTTCTCTATCAGGAGTTGTACCAATGGGAGAAGGTATTGGGAGTCTTCACAAATGTGTTTGGCATTGTTATTGCTTTTGGAAGAGAATGAATGAACTTCATAGAAATACTGTGATGAATGAACTGAACCTGATTAGGCTTAAAACAATCTACTTGGAGTTACAGGATATGTCTTAAAAGTTAGGTATATTAAAATGTAATGAATACTGCTTAATCTGTGGTTATTTTGATTCACTTGCATATTTTGAGAAACAGGGAGATTGGGACGCTTCTTTAGTAAGCAGTCAAGGAGGATTTAGCAGGAGAGCAGTGTGGCGTAGCTGAGTTTTAAAGTTCATTTTGAAGATCATAGTAATTCATTACATGTTTAAATTAGTTCCATGTTTATTATAAATATAAGACTTGATTTGACTTGATAATGTAAAAATTTTTTGAAACTCTTATGTAAAAGATATGGACTTTCTGTGATATCTAGCATTTGCCAAGATATGGCAAATATGGACTTTCTAATTGCTTTTGTTTCATTGTGTTGGGGATGCTTGTCTCTTGAATGAAATGTTGTTTTCCTGTGTTTTTTGTCAAAGCTTGGTATCTTGAATAAATCTCTTTTTTTTTGGTCTACAAAAAAAAAAAAAAAGCTAGTTTATCTAAATAACTTACACAACCATTACACTCACACAAATACTTTCAATGCTGGAACAAATATTTATACTGAACAGGGGTTCATTTCTGTAGTTTCTTATTAGAATTTTATAAGCATTACAATTTCTCCGAATAAGGGTGACCTAAAAATATCAGAAGTGGTACAGATTTTGGTCTTACTCTGGCTGGAAGTACAGTATATGCCATTTTGCATTTAATACAGCCTTGCCTACCAGTCTGGTTTTACTGCTGTTGTCATCTGTTTTATGTAACTTATGGCAAGTTTACATATTTTCATGACTGTTAATACTAAATTCTATACTAGCAAAAGGATTAGGAGTCCTTTACAAGGAAACATCCAATACCATGTGGTCACTTTGACAACTTACTGTATAATGCAAAAGGAGACAAATAAAACAAGTTTAGCAAAATATCCATGTTCTAGTATTTAATTCTCCTGATAGCATACAGGACTGAAACTGTATTTTTGTTTATCTTAATTTAAATTAGTTCTCAAAATGGAGAATTGAATTCAAAGACTTCAGACACAAAACTTTCTTTTTTAAAAATGAAACCTTAGGATAGCCAAACTCAAGCGTAGATTTAGCGAGGAATTACTCATGAATCCTACTACCCTATGATTGTCCCTGACCTATTATCAGTCACTGTGATGTGTTGTATTCTTATAGTTGACATGGGTGAGACTGGGCAAACTATACTTTGTGATAACATCAAACCTGAACCTGCAAGAGTTGCTTTCCTATGATAAAAGACGTAGCTGCTTATGTGCAATGTCTTTTGGGCTATAAATCAGTAAAACCATTTTACAAGTGAATACTCTGGAGTGGAAAAAAGGCAAAGTAAGCCAGTCACCATTCATATAAGACTTAAGAGGAACTGAGATGAAATTCAGGAATTCTAGACTGTAGTCACCCTTGAGGTTGCTGTGAACCGACCCCATTAAACTTATTCCACTGCAGTATAGAATCTTGTAGTGTTGATATGTTTGAAATTCTTTGTTTTCACATAACATTGGTGTAAGAAGAACAACTGAGACTTATTTCTGTATACCTAATAGCCATTACATGCTCTTAAGGGTTGGTTGTTTTTTTCACTGTGACAAAATAGACTACCACTAAAATTAGTATTGCTGAGGAGTCAGCTGCTCAGTCTTATCTAATAACAGCTTCATGAAATCTTTAGAGACTTTTGATTTTCTTTTTACTGTAATTAGTGTAAATTGAAGTATGTCAGGGAAAGATATGTTAACAGGTTGACTAGTGCAAGCCAATAGGTAAATGATAGTCAAAATAAGTAGATCAAAGCAGTATGTTCATTTTACTCCACTCCAGTTTGTCTCCATAGATTACTTTTAAGGTCAAAAAGATCAAAAGAGATTATTCCAAAGGGCTATTCAGTGCACACAGCTTTAGAACCATCTCTGAATGAAGTTCTACAGAGGAATTTCTTCAAATATGAAAAGATGGGGATTTTAAAGATAGGGACATTACAGGCCAATTTAGCTAGCCAAAGCAGATGTCTAGAACTGAATGGTGTGGCACAGAGCCTAAGCTAAAGCTCTAAAGCTTGTGGTTTATATTCAGATTTGACTGTGCTAAGTGTGGGATACATAGCCTGTATTAAATCAAACTTTAAAAAAAAAGTAAATCAGATCATCCTACTAAAAGCTTCTACTTATTTTTTTCTGAAATACTTATGTATTGAACAGTTATTTCATGTGAATTATGTATATATTAATCTAAGTATCAGCCCCGAGGAAAAAAATTACAGTCAGCTTTAAAACACTGAAAATAGTAGTGTAGAAAATAAGTAGTCACTGGCATACATGGAACACAAAATATATAGCCCATGATAGAAGATTTTTGTTTAAGTGAAAGCAATCTGCCAGGAAAAGAGAATTTTGCGTGATATATTACAGTCTGATAGGAGATCTTAGATGACATCTCTAGTAACAATTTTAGTATGAAAGAACTTACTTCTATCAAAACAGAATGCATACTTTTTTGGTGTGAAACCAAATATGCTTTAGATTGTGTAACAGGCAATTATTGCATGTAGCGTTGAACTAGACAGTTCAGCAATCTTATGTTAACCACTGTAGTTCAGTTTTGACATTTTATATTGCGTTTCACACTTAACCTTCAGGGTATGTGAATTAAGGGCAAATACTCTGTAAGTTTGGAAAGAGATATAAATATCACCTCTGTATGTGTGGGTGGCCTGTGATTTCACTCTCAGCTTTCTGTTCCTGCAAGCTGTAGGTTGCCATCTCTGTTGTCATGGTAGAAGAATTGATTCCAGTTGGCTGTTACAAGTGTTTGCTTTTGTCTTGCATCACATGATGTCCAAGATGCTGCTAATGGAATCTCTTTAGAATATCTTGCCATCTGCTGCACAGTACTATATGTTTGCTGTTTTTTCCAAATCTGAGCATTGCCTAATTAGGACCATGGAAAAAATTAAACAAAAGTTGAGGGGGGGAAAAGTAATGGGACAGCTGAAAAGAATCACTGGCATTCCAATACACTCTTTAAATAAACACAAGCTGTGTTCCATGGTTAAACATGCACTGTACTTGTCTTGAGCCTCAGTTTTGTCTGCGGTATACAGTATTTAGCCAGGGGATCATTTCTATTTTTTGCCAAAATATTTAGAGAAATACAGTGTTCTATCATAATGCTGCTGAAAACACAACAGAGTTAGGAGCTCAGTCACAAGCAGAACACTAGAAATGTGAATTTTTTCACTCCTTTACTATTTTCTTGAAAATCTGGGTATTTCACAGTGAAAAAGTTCTAGGGAAGTGCTTGGATAAGTGGATGTTTCAAAAGACAGGTAACATCATTTCAGTCTTAATGCTATCCATTTGGTTCCAAGAGCAGGTTTGTTTTGTTGTGATAGCTTGACAGTGATGTTTCACTACAGGGAAAAACAATTATCAGGTGAATCTGGAACCTGAGCTCTAAAGAGTAATAAGCCATGTTATTTGCTATGTGTAATCTTTCTTTAAAAGCAAAGATATGGATCTTACTGGCCAGTTTTCTGTTTATTAGTCTTTTTTATTATCTGTGGATTTAATTGGAGTGCTGTATTTCTAGTGCAAAAGGCTGTCTTACTTCTCTGAGCCAACCAATGCAAGGAGCCTAGGAGGTATTCACTTCAGTGTACACACACTATGTAAGTTTCAGTTGATATGAAAAGATTTACTTGGACTATGCTTAGGGGGAGGAATGATATTCCAGAGGGCTACACCATGTTTAAAAAAACCACACAAACCACAGCAAAACAAACTCAAACCTAAAACCCCCAAAGCAAAACACACTCTAGTCCTTATTTGATGCTAGTCCTGATAATTCTTTCTCCCTCTCTCTCTCTCTCTATTTATTTATTTATTTACTTTAACTTTTTTAAAATTTTATTTCACTGGGGGGAACCACTGCCCTATCCCTAGACTCCTCCAAAAACCCACTTGTCCCCTGTTTGTCTACTTGAGTCTGAGGAACTACCCAAGGAAACGTAATAAAAAAAATGAGTTCTAGTTTATGTTTTTGATTACTGTTTTTTTTTTGTAGCTGAAATATGATAGCCTTGGCTGGAAAATAGAAAATAATGAGCTTTAAAATAATATATAGAAATTACAAAGTTGTATTAAAGGACAGTCCTTATTAAATAAGCATTTCTTATTAAAAGTTGACTAATAACTGATTTTTCTGCACTTTCAAGATAACATAATAAAACTAAATAATTACTCTGTAATAGTAAATAAAATATTGTTTTTTCTCTGTGAACATGTGTTCTGGGTAAGCTACTCAAGTGAATTCTAATTGGATATATTAGAAAGTTCTTTCTATTGTATTAATCTAATATGGGGAATTAAGTGTAAGAGCAATATCTGTTTAATACATGTGCATTAACATATATAGGTCTTTATTCACTTGTCACTTCAGTCTTACTAGAGCTTTTGTTCTCGTTTTCTCCCTGATTTTGACCTTCAGAACAAAAGACTATTCCAAGGAAACAAATGACTGATTAAAAAAAACCACTATCTAATTTCTGCCAACAAGAAAGAAGAGAACAGAAAGAGGAATATAGGAAAAGTAGTGGGGAAATACCCAAGAAAGGAAATAAACAATAATTTTGAAAGCAAGGTTTGTAGAGAAACTAAGATGGTCTGAGCTACATTACCAGATTTGAAAGTGAAGCATGCTTTGCTAAATTAGGTTCTTGGACTTGAGCTTTAAAAAGGTACAAGGTCATGTAAAGATCAGCAATGATTTGCAGTTTGTGAAACTGTAACACCAAGTATTAATAACTTTGTGAGACTACACTTTTTTAGTGACACTTAGAAACAAAATAGATGGACTGAGAAAACTGGATCAGTAAGTGAATCTGGACTGGAAGTTTTAGTCTGGTTACACATCCTTTCTCATACTGAAATGCTGTTGTTTTTCATAATCGTATATTCTGTTTCTTTTAAAAATACACTTGGAATTTTTCTGTGTAATGGCTATTTTTTAATTGGTATGTACAATAAAATTAGATTTGGGAGATCAAACAACCCTTTTAAAAAAGCCCCACACAAACTCCCAACAAAAATGGTAACACTTTTTGTTTTAAGTTCTTGTCTCTTTTTCGGTTAGAAATGCAGATGATCAGATAAAGCTTTATTAAAGGGACAGATGCCATTGTTTGAATAGCTTCATCCATCCATTGGAGTATTAATGTCTTTGGCATCCAACTGCTTTCATGTAAGTGCTTCCATTTGAGATATTAGTTCAGTCAACATGTAGTCAACATATTCACCTTCAGTTAGAGACTTAAAATTACATGGTCTGAATATTATTCTTATTGTAAACATATACTTAAAGGTAGGAGAACTTCCTAATCGGGAGTAAAATGTTTTCTTGCCATAAAGTTAGCCAAAGTTTCTGAGTATTTCTTGTTTCCAGAGCTGATCTGAGAACCAAATCTACTTAAATAATAAGGGTTCTGAGGTTTTATACTAATATTTGAAACATTTAGAATATTTACATTTCGCAAGTAATCCATATCTCAGAGTTCCTAGCTTGAAATCAGTGTGAGCTTATGAGTGTGAATACAAATTATGCAGTTTCATGTTATTTAAAAAGTATGGTCTCTTTGCTTTTTGGGGGTCTCCTCTAATGTGAACTTAAAGGAAAGCTGAATAAAAAAATTTCTTTCTTTAAGAATGTTCTCTGTTAATGTCCATGCTTAATATAAACCATTCCATGATTTTTAAAATGTCTATGACATTACTAAACCATCATAACATATACTTAATAAGGGTTACGAACATAACTATTGTTTTCCTCTCTGTAATAGAGGTTTCTTGGCTTTCTGTTAATCTTTTCCAGAAGGTCAAGATGTTTTATATGAAAGCAAAGCTGGAATCATAAGCATCTGATGTTTTTTACAATTCATTAGATGCTAAAACCTTGAGTTTCCATACTTAATTCTGTAAGGTTGAGAGGGCTGTATGTTTGTGTGTGTGGCCGTGGTGCAACTGCCATCTGGATAAGGTATGGTATGGTTGAAACCACAGCGCAGTGCACAGCATGCACACACTGAACCAGGTGATGATGGCTGGCAAGTCTTGTTCCTTTAACCTCAGTCTATCAGCTTGCACCTGTGTTTTTGTAGTCACTGTCCCTCCCTTTCTCTGTCTCTCCCTCTCTCCCCTAAGTCTCATAGAGGGTGAAAATTAAGTTGGTGATTTAAGAAATATTGAAGGGGACCAAGAGCAGAGTCCTTGCCATCTAAACATGTTTTAAGAATTAATAGTGTGCTGGACTGAGACAGTTTTATAGGAGACTATATTTGGAGATGTTTAATCAGTCCTAAATTTTGTCTCCTGAGCATTTCAAACATTTTTATGAGAATGAAGACTTAACCTCCCTGTTTCCAAATTTCTTCACTTAGTGATGTTATGTATCCAAAAGAAAAAAAATCTTTTAAAGTGAATATTTAATAGATTAAGAAAAAAAATATTTTAAAAGTTTTGTATGTTAAGTTCCATAGACTCCCAGCAAACAGGGAGTTAGAGCTGTCTCTTGAAAATTCTTTGCTGTTCAGAATCTTCCATTTCTGTTTAGAAGCTCTCATTGGACCTTAAAATTGGCCAGACTAGTCAGACCATTGAACACCTTGTCTTGTCAGAAGCCTATTTTCAAGTGTCTGACAGCAAGCAACTAACTATGTAAGAGTATAAAAACTGGAGTGAATGTATAATGATACTTTCTCATGTTCCACTCCTAGCTTCCGACAATGTGGGACTGAAAGACTTTTTGAGCCAAAGGTGGTGGTTTAAGTGTGGAAGATTTTTGTCTTCAAACATTTACAAGGTACAGCAGTAAGTTCTACGGCTTAAGATTCATTTCCCTGTTGCACCTGCTGTCTAATTTCATTCAATTTCTCTTAGTCCTTGACACTGAATTCATCATGATTTTATAGACTTTGTTCCTCTATATTTTCTCACCTCTTTTCCAGCTGAAAGTCCCAGTCTACTAATTTAGTATCTGATAAATCAAATAGTGATTGGAATATTCTCTTGTGAGTTACTGAAAAGTAACCACAAAATGAGTAGGTAGGTTTGGGTATTAAGATGGGTTGATCTAGGAGGCAGAAAGAATGAGGAAAGAAATGTCTATCTTGAGTACTTTAAACCATGTGGGTGTTTTTCTGTCCATGTGTAAGTCCTGGAACCAGAGACAGGGGAACTGGGGGAAAAATTCTGAACTCCAGCTGCAATGAATGTTCCAAAAGTTATACAGGGGTAACTTTAGACGAGGAAACTACTCCTAATGCTACTGGCACGGTTCCAGAGAAGAGAGAATCAAGGATTGTGTGAAAGCATGAATAATTGTGAAAATATGTTAGTGTTCTGAGCCTTGGGAAATAACCATTCTATGTCTGTAGAAGGGGATGTCTTTCAATAATTGCAGCAATGAAACATTTGATTACAATTTCTGGAATTACACAGTATTGCACAGCTTTTAGTGGGCACTAGAACGGCCAGTTTATTTCACATAAGTATTTTTCCTGTTTTGGCTCACCTTAGTAAATGTAATGCAAAGGACTTCATTGTTTTTTTTTTTTTTTTGTTTTTTTTTTTTTTTTTTTTTTTTTTTTTTTTTTTGTTGTTTTTTTTTTTTTTTTTTTCTCAGAAGAGTTAAAAAAGCCAACCCCCACATCTGCATTTTGGCTCTATATGATTTGTCTGTAGGACCCTTTTTTTTTTTTTCTTTTTTTCCCAAGGTTTTAGTTTGATTAGAATATGAAAGATTAGTAAATGGCAGGTAGTTAAAACAAGTCTGAAAATCTCTTCACATTTGAGTAAATGAGCTGTGCTTAGTGCAATATTAAAAAACCCCATAGTGTTTGGTGAAAAAGGAAAGGGCTTTGATTGCAGGCTAAAGATACAGATTTAGATGTAGGCTTTAGAAGTGCTACAGGTGTTTTCTTACATGCTCATTTAGAAAATGGAAGTCTGTAACATAAAATTAAAGAAAACGTTAAGCGTATAATCAAGTGTCAGCATACTAAAAATCCTTTAGTCCTGTTAAAAAAATAGTATCTAGAACTTAAGGTTTTGTTGTCAGGAGGCTGGCAGGTAGATGTCATACTCAGGTAACTGCTGCTTTGCACTACTTCATGCTGCTGGCACAGTAGATTTTGGTTACTGGTGGTCTCTTATGTGCTTCATTCTGGCCCAACCAAAATTCCTTGGGAGACTGACTGTATATGCCAGATAACGTTTTAAAAAAAAAATTTCTGGAATCTAATCTTCTGATGATATTTGCATCTGAAATCTTGTGTGATACTAAATGCTGATGGTGAGGCTGATAGTGCTAGTAGCGTTACTTATCTTGCCCTGATTCCTCCTATCCTGAGAATGTGATCAGTGGATATAGTACAGAAATTATTGGAGATTTTTTTGGCAGAATGATGCATATGATGTGTAGAGGGTGAAAGAACATCTCATCTGGTAGTGCTAAACACAGTCAAGTGTGAGGAAAACATAGCAGTTAATATTGTTCTCTTCACTCGTACTTGCAGACAGACCAATAGCATTAAGCTCAATAAGATCTACCTGTGCTTTATCTTATCAAGAGGGCCATGGGAAACATCATCTGGAGGGAATAGGTACATCAGGGTTATTGAGGAGCATGTATAATAACATGAGTGAATTGATAATTTACTTGAGGGGGCAACAGAGGCAGTGAGTAGTTTTAGTGGTAACAGAAATTAGAAACTTTGAATCTAACAGGAAAAACATCCCCACTCCCCCTTAAGTTTCAACTACTTATGTTTTGAAGTTATTGATGTGTATTCATACCTTTTTGACAGCACTGAGCTCAGCATTATTTCTTCCAAAAGACTGGGATCAGGTGAGTAGCCATCTGAATTTTTGGGACATGTTTGGTAGTACTGTAAACACGGTTATTCCAGAGGCTATTCCTTTTTATTTCTTTTCACGGATTCAAAGAATTGGAAGAGTTGGAACGGACCTCTAGAAATCATCTCTCATCTATGATTCTATCTAGTCCAACTCCCCTGCTAAAGCAGCATTGCCTAGAGCACATCACTCAGGACTGCATCCAGGAGGGTCTTCATGTCCAGAGAAGGGGATTCCACAACCTCCCTGGGCAGCCTGTTCCAGTGCTCTGTCACCCTTACCATAAAGAAGCTTTTTCTCATCTTTGAATGGAACTTCCTGTGTTCCAGCTTGTGCCTGTTATGTGTTGTCCTGTTACTGGGCACCACTGAAAAGAGTCTGACTCCATCCTCCTTCAACCCACCATTTAGACACTTGTAAGTGTTAATAAGGTCTCCCCTCAACCTTCTCCAGGCTAAAGAATCCTAGCTCTCTCAGCCTTTCCTCGTAAGGGAGATGCTCCACTCCCTTAATCTTCTTTCTTGCCCTACCCTGGACTCTCTTTAGTAGTTCCCTGTCTGTCTTGAACTGGGGAGCCCAGAATGGGACACGGTATTTGTATTTTATTTCTCTAACAATAATTTATGTTAGCAAATAGCATACATTGCTCATTAAAGAGGTCAAGCATTAAATGGATAATTTCCCTTATTAAAAGATGAATGGAGTATTCATGTATTTGTACTAGATATCTAACCTAACATCTTTACTTAATTGTGCATATATGTACACATTTAATAGAGACATTATTAATTTGCACTTTTAGAAAATAATATAATTCTGAAACACATTGAAGTATTTAGGTGAACTGTTTTCAAAAGCTACTGCCTTTTTAAGGACAAAACTCACAGGTACTGGTGATGTCTTTTGTTAAATTAAATTAGTGTTGTTGCAAAGTGAATTTTAGGGTATACAAACCCTTTCTCAGCATTTGAATTTGCATTCTGAAAGGTTTTTTTTCCTTCCCAGACCATATCAGGCATATATGCATGTAGTTCAGTAATCATCTATTATGAATGGCTCATCTAAAGTGTATTTCTGTGTTAAATAGACACAAATAATAACATAATATTCTTATGAAGCTGGGTTCTCATACATAATTTTGTGTTTAGACTTTAAAAATATTTTTCAAAGCTGAAGGATATTGGAGAAAAGAGGCAACCAGTGCTGCACATGTAGGTATGTGCCAATAGTTTTGCAGGGCCTGCTGCAATTTTATCTTGAGGTCCTTCTGAACCAAGTATCCGAGTGTCAGTTTTTTCCACCAAAGAACATAAATTTTTGTTTCTTGATTATTGGCAGAGACACTTTCATTTAAAGAACACTGTTCAGTTGTGCCTCTGAGAAATAATCGTGTGTTCCACAAATGAGGCAGTTTGCTTTCTTAACAGTCAAAAAGATAGTTTTATATTTGCTTTGTTCACATGAATTTTTCTAATGCACTGCCTTAAATAGTGTATTACCTTAATACACAGTCATGTTTCTGATTATATTATTTTATTCAATTAAGTGATTAATTAGTCTGTTTTGGATATATTTTTTTTCTAATTACTGGATTGTGATACTATGCTTTGCAGTATGAGACTTACATGAACAACACCTCCTGCATAGGCTTTTCTGCTGAGATGTTATTTGGAAGCTTCTAAATTACAACTTTAAGCTTTAAAGCTCAGTTTGAGGATTTTATTTGTAAAATGTGATATTGCATTTTCTTTCATGATAAGGATTAATAGATCCAATGTGCCAATCCATCACTGTGCTAAACAAGATATAGTTCTTCATCTAGCAGCTGCCTTTTAGTGCCTGTATTTTTCCCTAAAGAAAGCTGGAAGTCCTACTTCCTTATTTAGCATATTTTCTGAACATGCTTTCTAATAAAATCAGAATAACAATTTCCCTTTCCAAGATTAAACAATAGCTAATAATTCCTAAATAGGGTTATACGGAGGATACAGCTATCCTCTGTAGCTGCCATAATTATGCATTAATACCCTTATCCTGTATAGCTCACACTTAAGACTCCTCCTGCACTTTTTGAAGCCTTGTTAGCCTTCATGCTGTTTTATATGAGAAATGAAGTCGGCTAAATAATTTGGCTCTTTCTACAGGTTAAAGTTTTCATCAAAGTTAATGTGAAAGGAAAGAATTCAAGTATTTAGTAAAGTTTTTGTTAAAATATACGTTCGCTTATTAATTGGCTACTTGCACTTTTAAAATAGCTCTCCACAACAAATTCCTTTTATTATGTAAAGCAGCTGCTCAGGATTAATGTCATGTCAGTGTTTCAGGCTCCAGGAAAAGGGTAGATGAGTAAGTCTCAACCTCAAATGTCAACAGAACAACAGAAATCTTTTGTAAATGACCAGAACAGCTCCGTCAGTTTAGGTGGAGAAAGAAAATCAATTACTTGAATAATGTAGTGTTTTATCAGTGGCTTCCTTTTCTAAAATACAACTATCTTAGTTAATGCCAATGTGTCATTATGATGAATAGGGACTGTTTGCAATTGACTGCAATAGCAATAATCGATCTATATCTACATTATATACTGAGCACCTTTTTCTGACAATTTGGCTCATTAACATTCAATTTAATTTTCTTACTCCAGGCTGACATGCAAGAGAAATGCAAGCAATCCATTTGGCAGCAAAATAGCACACCTGATGTATCTGCATTGAAGTTTTACGTTCTTGCCTGTTAATGAATTATATGGGACTCCCATGGTATCCACTGGAATTTTTTTGGAAGGCTAGTTAAAACATGAATGAATGGAGGAAGGAAAAATCAGTGTCTGCTTTTGAGAAGGCGGAGAAAGCAGCTACAGTACTATAGACAAATCCCCTTAGGTTCAGTTCCCTTAAAATGAAATGTTATCCCAAACGACCACAATATTTATAAAAAAGCTGCAAAATGAGGTGATTAACAGAAAATATTTGTCATGGGGAAATTGTACCAAGGTAGTTTTAATTTCTGTCTGTCAGAGGGCTAGCAGGCCTTGTGGTTACAGGAAGAGCAGCTGGTAGATACTGTGGCTGATGTTCTTGCTGCATTCTCATAAGCAGGCTGATGAAATTTAGTCTTTATGTATCTACTGTAAGGTGGGTACTCATCTGTTTTGTAGAAGTATTTGGAGTTAGGTGTCAATGCTTTTCTCACAAAATGGGAAGTTAAATATTGAATGAGATTTGGCAGGAATCAGTCTTGTGTCAGATGCTACTTAATATCTTCATTAATGATCTGGATGATGGAATAGAAGACTTACTGAATTTGCATTTGAGATGAAGCTGGAGTGCACTGAGGCTTTATTCTAGGACAGAACTTAAGTTGAAAATTATCTTTGTTAGCTGGGAGGCACTTGGTGGGGGCGGGAGTAAGATACAAATGACAGGGATGACAGCAAGTTCCGACACTTAGAATTTAGGAGAGAACTACTGCCCAAATGCCATTGTAGCAACAACTTGGTAAGTGACAGTTTTGTAAAATAAGATTTTGGTGTTATAGTGTGCTAAGATTCAATGTGAGTTGACAGTGCTACAATGTTGTAAGAAAGGGAACTATCTTACAGGGTGTGCGAAGATGATGACAGCATCCATGACATGCGAAGTAGTCAGTCTGGTCTATTTAGGTTTGGCATGGCCTCAGTTTTAGTATTGTCAGTTTTGGTTCCCGCATTTAAGGGAAGATGTGAACCAGTTGAAGAGAATGCCAAGATAAAGAATAAGAATGATTAAGTGTTTAGGAAACAGGAATTCCAAATAGAAGTGGAAATAAAGGTGAGCTTTTCTATTAGGCTGTGGAGAGGTAAAAAACCAAAATTGATTTGTCTTTTGTAAGAATTATAAACACAGCTAAATTAAATTAGATACTTGGTAAATTAAGATAGTGAGGAACAGAATATGTTTTCCGAGATGATGGAATATCCATCATTCTTGATATTTCCAGCAGGTTCTTAGGTAGACCTCATACTGTTTTGAGGCAGAAGGTGGTCTAGGTGGTGTCTTGAGTAGTTTCAGGTCCTAAAATTCTGTGAAAACAGTTTCATGTACTTATTGATTTTATTGGTTAACATTTGGTTTCAATCTTAAGTGTGTTTTCCTTGGAAAAGCTGTTTCATATGGAAATGTTTGATTCTTGCATATCTTGGGGCAAAAGACACCTGTAGTGATGATGACTTATAAGCAACTTAGTTCACTAGGTCAGTGAAAGTATGTTTAAATTGGAGTGGTATACATACATAGTTGTATGATGTATTGGTTTACACCTGGATAAGATCTGGGGTGCCTGCTAAAATGAAATAAAGATTGAACTGTCCTGTTTTTCTTTACTTCCAGAAAGTAAAATACTTGCATCAAAAGATGGAAGTGCTGTAAAAATTGAAAATGAGGAAAAAATGCTGTTACTTATAGAAATACGGAGAGGAGAAAGAACTTCTTGATGTGCTACCATCCATAATTCTGAGATACTACTTTATCTCAAACTGCTTCTAGGCGTTGAGATAACATGTTTAGTCAAAAGCTGTTTGTTAATCAGGATAAATTACTTTGTCAAAACCAAACAACTGTAATCTGTGTCACTTGCTCACTGCGTCAAATTGTTAGATAGTTAATTCCATGATGTATTTTGTCATTTTGATTAATATTAAAATTCTTCATTGAATTTGTAATGGATAAGAAAGCAAGTTTTCAGGTTTAGCGTAGACGTTTTGTCCTTATACTGACAGGAAAGGTGACACTAACTTTACCATTTCCTGTGAATCACAGTCTTCAGCCCACAGGCTGTTCCAAGTGCCTGACTACTTCAGTAAAGTAATTCTTCCTAATATCTAATCTGAACCTGCTCTGCCACAACTTCAGACCATTTCCTCTGGCCCTGTCATTATCCACTTGGGAGAAGAGACCAACACCCACTTTTCTCCACAGCCGCCTTTTAAGCAGTTGTAGGGGGCAATGAGGTCTCCCCTCAGCCTCCGCTTTTCCAAACGAAACATGCCCGATTCCCTCAGCCTCTCCTCATATTACTGGTTCTCTAGACCCCTCATAAGCTTGGTAGCTCTCCTCTGGACACGCTCCAGCACTTCAATGTCCTTCTTGTAGTGAGGGGCCCAGAACTGAACAAAATACTCAAGGGTGAGGCCTCACCAGTGCTGAGTACAGAGGCAGCATCGCTTCCTTACTCCTGCTGACTATGATATTCCTGATGTAAGCCAGGATGCTGTTGGCCTTCTTNAAAGTCCAGGCAGACAATGTCCACTGCCTTCCCCCTATCTGGAAGGTGAGTCACATGGTCATAGAAAGAGATCAGGTTGGTTAAGCAGGACCTCCCTTTCATAAACCCATCCTTGGCTACCCTGCACTTGCTGTGAGAGCTCACTCAAGATGATCATCTCCGTGATCTTTCCTGGTAGCGAGGTCAGGTTGACAGGCATGTAGTTCCCCAGATTCTCCTTCTGGCCCTTCGTGTAGATGGGTGTCATGTTAGCCACCCTCCAGTCTTCTGGTACCTCCCCTGTTGACCAGGAAATCTGTATACTTAATTTGTATATGTAATCTGTGCACTTAAAATTTTTTGAAAGTTAAATTATTTGTGTAATAAACAAAAAATTAACTTTCTACAGTTAATTTTCATAAAATACATCAATGACAACTCAGAAGTGAGATTGTAAAATCTAGAATGCAAGATGTGGTGATGTTGTAATAAGGTATTATTCATTTGTCTGAGGAAAGTCTGAGAAAAGTCTTACTCAGTGCAATAATTTTTTAAAATTTCAAAACATAATCTGTTCTTTGACGTCATAGGTTAAGAGTTTCGTTTTTTTTTGCTGTGAAGCAGATTGATTTCAATAGATCTCAAGTGGCTGAGTAATGTCCTGTAAGGATCAATGCTTAAGAATTTCCCCTCAAAATCATTCCATTCATATGAGTTTTGGTAGTCCTTATGAAGCAATATTGTTCTATAAGGGAATTGCTTTCACAATACTGTTGATGTGCTCATAGATTTTTTGATTTTTTTGGGGGGGAAGCAAGGGTGTATTAAGGATGCCACGTTAACATTTCAAAATGTTATGACGTCTTTAATGTCTGGACACAGGTACTATAACAGTATCATATCTACATATTGTTCTTTCAAATGAGCAGTGCTCATAGAATACTGGTTTTTCTCCTGTTATTGTTCAGTGTGTGGTTCTCTTTCTTGCAGATGTTTTTTCTCATGGTGTCCCTCCTGATGATAATTGACATCTTCCTAAAGAAAAGTCTGAGACCAGGCAGCTGTAGCAACTTGTGAAAATATTCCTTTCTGACTGTGGCAGAAACAGTTGAACTAGTTCAGGCTACACATCTAAAATGTAGATATCTAGAATTAGTCAAAATTAATTCCACTCATGAGTACCTTAAGCTGGGCACCTAGAAAATGAGAAACTTGTACACTGTGAGAAGGTAGTTATTTTCAGTCTTTAACGTAAATGATTTAATATTAAAAAGATAGGGAGATAATTTGCATCCTCCCTAACGGTGCAGACTTGCAAACAAGCCTGAGAGCCACAGCAGTAGTAGCAACATAGTGGTAAGACAATCTGACAGGACACTCCTATCCAGAAATAGGTATGTGACATGGGGTATGTGTGAAAGGGCGAGAATAGTAGCAATATTAGAAATAGTACCAGCAATGCAGAAAAGTTTTTCTCTGCTGAACTTTGTCCAGAACATTATGTAACTTACAATAATAATGTAAAAAGAATTATTCCAGTATGAGGACCCAACCAAGTCTTGGGGTAAATCGTTTGAGATACTGGTTAGAGTTTGCCTAAATTTTCTTATTTTGTGGCCTAAAATCTGAATGCTTTACAGTGAAGGAGAAAATTAGTGTTATACCGATATTATTTTTATAATCAGTCTGTAAAGATCTTTTTTATATAGGCAGCATCCTTCAAATCAAGCTAAAGAACAATGTGGTAGAGTTTGGCTGTGCTAAAAATTAAATTCATAGGTGTGCTGAGAGATCTAAGGCTATCTGTGCACATCTTCAGAAGGAAAATGTGGATGAGGCTTAGACAAAAGCTGCTGCTTGTTTCACTTGACCAGTTAGGAGATAACTTGGCTGATAACATATGATCACAGTTTTCGGAAAAAAATGGTTAGGTAAACTTATTAAAAAATATGAAACTGTGCATTCAGAGAATGAGTTAAAGGCTTTTAGTATTAGTAAGCTCAGTCCGAAGGAAAAGGAAATAATTAACTATTTTTTTTTGACAGAGGCCACTCTTAATAATCTCTGTAGGTTGTCAGCCCTGAAGCTCATTCAGACGGTATTTCCATGTTCCATGTCCAATGGAACACATAAATTGCAAAACTGACATCAAAGGAAAAAGTGACTGTAGGATATTTGTGCTCAATTTCTCCCACTATCAGTAAATACACTGGTGGTGGTTAAGGAAACTACCTGAAGGAACAGGAAGATGAAATAACAGGGTAGATAAAATCTGCTACAGCTCCAAGGAAATGTAGACAGCAAGTAGAGCTGTAGGAATTTGTTGCCGCAGTGGAGTTGGTGTTCTGCGACAAATTAAGTTGAACACACTAAGTGTGTTATTCTAGAAGTGCTTATAAGAGCTTACTTCATAGAACCACAGAATGATATGGGGTTGGAAGGGACCTCTGGAGATCTAGTCCAACACCCCTGCCAAAGCAGGTTGACCTAAAGCAGGTTGCACAGTAATATGTCCAGGTAGGTTTGTTTGCTTAAAAGCCCAGTTGGGCTGGATGTTTATTGTGTTTCACCTCCTAATGAGGATGAGATTAGGTTATGAATCTCCTTGATAAACATGAGTATATATGTATGCTTTGAGGAACATTGCTGATCTACAGAGCCTTTTTTTAACTCATAGAATGGTTTGGATTGGAAGAGACCTTTAAGGGTCAACTAGTTCAACCTGCTGCCATGGGCAGGGACATCTTTCACTAGACCAGGTTTCTCAAATCCTTGTCCAACTTGACCTTGAACACTTCCAGTGCTGGAGTATCCGCAGCTTCTCTTGGCAACCTGTTCTGGTGACTTACCGCCCTCATTGAAAAAAATTTCCTTATCCTCTCTAAATCTACCCCATTTCCATTTAAAACTATTGCTGCTTGTCTTGTCACAACAGGCTCTGGTAAAGTTGCTCTCCATCTTTCTTAGAAGACCCTTTAATTACTGAAAGGTCTTCTCAGAGCCTTCTTATCTCACCCTAACTCTGTCTTCATACGATAATTTGTGTGACCCTCTGGACCTATTCTAACAGGTCTATGTCTTTCTTGTGCTGCTGGCCCCAGATCTGGATATAGTACTCCAGGTGGGGGTCTCACAAGACCAGAGTAGAGAAGGTAGAATCATCTCCTTGAACCTGCTCACCATGCTTTTTTTTTGTTGCAGCCCAGGATACAATTCCAGGCTGCAAATAGCCATTATCAGCTCATATCTGTTTTTTCATCCACTAGTATCCCCAGGTCCTCTTCCACAGGAGTGCTCTTGATTCCTCCCCCAGCCTGTAATGATATTGCAGTTATCACCAACCTGATGCAGGACCTTGTGCTTGGCCTTGTTGAATTTCATGAGGTTCACATGGGCCTGCTCCTAAAGCCTATTGAGGTTGCTCTGAATGCCATCCCTTCTTTATCAAACTACACCATTCAGCTTGGTGTCATGAACAAACTTGCTGAAGGTGCACTCAATTCCATTGTCTGTGATTGATAAAGATACTAAATAGCATTGGTCGCAGTATGGATCCTTGAAGGACAACACTCATTAGTGGCTTCCATTTGGACATTGACCTGTTGCATATAAATCTTTGAATGTGGCCGATAAGCCAACTCCTTATCTGCAACTTAAAGACAAGAATGTTGTGGGGGACTGTCAAAGAAGTCCAGGGAGATGACGTTAGTTGCTCTTCTCTTATCCACTATCCACCGATTTAGTCACTGTATCATAAAAGACCACGAGATTAGTTAGGCATGACTGGCCCTTGGTGAAGCCATGTTGGCTGTCTCCAATTGTCTCACTGTGTTCCATATGCTTTGACACAACTTCCAGGAGGATCAGTTCTATAGTCTTACTGGGCACTGAGGTGAGGCTGACTAGTTGGTAGTTCTCAGAGTCCTCATTATAGTATTTAGAAATGAGATATTCTCATTTTTCCATACACTGGGGACTTTGCCTTACTGTCATGACTTATCAAATATAATGGAGAATGGCTTGGCAACTACATCAGCCAGTGACCTCAACATCCTGGTAGGTACCTCATCAGGTCTTATATGTAGACTTGTTTATGTACCGAAACTGTCAATTGAAAGAATTGAGATGCTTGGTCATTCATGCAGTTGTATATAAACCAAAAATTCTGTAGGATATACCTTCTCAGCCTGTCTTCATCAGTCCCATTGTCTTGCCTTCCTTTTGGTTTCATGTGGAATTTTTCAGTATCTATAAACAAGAATGCTAATAGATGTACTGTTCCTGAAATTTTTTATGGAAACAAACACCCCCCAATCTTTCCCCTAGATCTACCAGTGATAGCAAGGATTTACTTCATTTGATGCTGAACAACTTATAGCTCCTGCACTGCATTTTTTTACTGGTCTGAGACTGATTTGTCAGTATCTAGTTCTGTGAAGGTAGGAGGTTGAATTCTCAAGTGACTAGAACCTTCTTTGTGCACTAATAATGATGCAAGCTGCCTTTAAGACTTGTGTATGTGGTTCCAGAAGATCACCTTAAGTTATCTTGGGCTGACTTAATGATTCTGACACCGTTTTATCACTGTGATGCCAATAAAGAGAGGATAAGAGCATGTGTGTTTCACTTCATCCTGAGGAGTGATGTATCTGCTACAAGTTAAAACAGCCATTTGTCCACTGTAATAATTATATCTGGGGAAAAAATCTTGTGCATAATAAGACTGAGATTAGGAGTCTTTTACAGTGATATTACACTACCTTTTTACATCCTTTTGTCAATTCCATTATTTACCTCTTGGCTAAAGCTTTTTTTCCCCTGTGTTACTTTGTTATCACTGTGATACTGTGATAATCTTCCCCACACTGTGAACTGAATTATTGGATATTTCTCAACTACAAATGCATCACTACAAAGTTCCAAGCAATGTTTTTTGTAATTAAACTCTGTTTCCAGTTTACTTTACTTTGCTTACATTATCTGGTTAGGCAATCATTGTCTGGAACATAATGAAATAATATAAACTACTGTTCTTGTAAGAATAAACCAAACAATAATTAATATGCCATTGTTTCCTTAGGGACATTCTTGAAATGTTTCAATGAAAAAGTTGAGAAAATATGAAGAGAAACCAATAGAATATGGAAATCATATTGCCATAAAGGAATATTTGAGCAGTGTATTTCCTTCAAAACGCTTAGGCAATGTTAAAGAATTAAATAAAATGTAAAAAGTAAAAGATTTCCTGTGACAGGAAGCCTTTAAGGCAGAAGTTTAATGAATCACATGAGGAATATTGCTCAAGTGCAGTTTCTGTTTCTAAAATCAAATGAGCTAGATCTTTGCAAAATTGTGGTGTTAAGGGTGTGTGGTTTTGTGTGCACATATGTATGTATGCAACTTTTTTATTCAATCTGCTGTAGACATAATTAAA
This sequence comes from Thinocorus orbignyianus, assembly GCA_013400375.1. Classification (NCBI taxonomy): domain Eukaryota; kingdom Metazoa; phylum Chordata; class Aves; order Ciconiiformes; family Thinocoridae; genus Thinocorus; species Thinocorus orbignyianus. The sequence continues at coordinate 353,634 of VXBW01004056.1, read as the reverse complement.
CTAGATTAACCTAGCATATGTACTGGAAACAGTGTAACAGCAACATTTTTTATGGTAATCAGTGGTAGACTTTTAAAAGACAGAGTAAATATACAAATAATATGGTTGCAATAAGACTCACTGCCACAGATACATGCTGCTAGCTGATATTGAGCTAGCTTCTTTAAAGATAACTTCTGTGAGTAGCTGAAATTAGATTTTTAAACATTTTCCATAATGTCTATTGCATTACTTTCTGTTCCTAAATGAGGCCTTTAAACCTCTCATACAAATAATGACAACTTCCCCCAACTCAATTGAAGAAACCCCAACAGGAAGAGATATAGTAACCCTTCTCTAAAGCAGACAGCAAAAAGCATTTCATACTATTAATGCTTCCATGTTTAGAATAGACTTCATAGATTAAGTCATGATTGAAAAGATGGTATTTCCTCTTGCTGGATACTCTACCTGTATGTAAATGAATCATAAATATTTGGTGCCTCACTCCATATACCTTCAATATTTTTGCCTTCCCACTGGAAGCAATGGCAAAACCCCAGAGACTATCCTGGTAAATTGCTGGATGTCACTGTTCAGCTAGAATGAAAACGTGTTTATAAAAGCCTATTTTTTTTCTTCACAAATCTTTTATTGACTTTCCTGGTTTTTTTTGACTATGAACTTCTCAATGAAGGGCTATCTTTTCATGAATTTCTAGAAAGCTAGTAGTATATTCTGTGAACAGCTATGGGGAAATAACACAATAAGTGGCTGAAGAGCTGCTATTTTTCAATATACCTTAAGGCATAGTGCAAAAAATATTGCTTTATCCTGTGAGCTTGGGCCTGGAGAGGTATATGTGTGTATTATATAATTTTATTTATTTATTTTTTCTCTAAGCTAATCTGTTGGAGTTCCTTTAGAATGTAAGATGACATAAGGATGTGGTTTAGGTTCCTGCCAACTATATCCAGGCTGAGAAGAGTTGTGGAAAACTTTAATTTTCTGGAGGAGATTTGACTTGGATGCACCAAATGCTTGTTGCAAAGGGATTTTAAACTTTCAAGTATCTGACAGATGAATTATGTTAGAATGGAAGAACTCTAAGTGACTAGAATGAGTGCATGATCTGAGACCTATGTGGAATGAAATAATAAAACTAGTGATCTTATTATGAGGAGAAAGAATGTAAATGTAGAAAGCAAAATCTACTAAAAACAAATGTCCAAGTTCAACAGTATGTTGAACTATGTGGAAGGCCTACTACATTTGAGACAGCTAAAGAAGATTTCAAAACAAAAGAATTGTGAAAATTGTTTTCAGTAATTGACAATTATATGTCTTTTCTTTCCTAATGGAAGGACGTAAGACTTGTGTGTACAGCAAAGATACATAACTAATGAATTTACTGACTGGCAGAAAGGAGCATGATTGTAAATTATTTTGTACATGTATACTGGCTCATAGTCTTAATGAGGCTGTAGATTCGCTTTAGGGCATGATTATTCAAAACCTATTTATATTACTAGAAGGTCCCAGGAGCTTGAAATTCAGAAATATTCCTGTGGTTTTGCTCATGGCGCCTAAAAAATGTAATTAATTAACCTACTTCTTATGCATCCCAGTTAAAACAAAAAAATAAAGGCAATTATCTAAATTCTTCAAATCTAAAAGTTTCCTGTAATTAGTCTTTCTGCTGTACAAGTGGAGGACTTAAAGTTACCCTATGCTAATGTTAATGATTCTTAGGTAAGCATTCTACATTTGAGTGTGTTATTTTCTATAAACTCATTCACTGATTTCCTTTCTGTAATCTGTTGAGTTGTACATAGTAATACACAGTGTACCTTGGACCATTTGGTAAATGTACTCAAGTCGGGCCTGAAAAGAGTATGGGTTGTTTTTTGCAAGTGAAGAAATTATTCATGAGAGCTCATGTAGAATTATATTGATAAAAATAGCAGGTTTAGAATGCTGTATATCAATGTGGCCTATATTGCACAGGCTTTTAGAATAATATTTCAGTCTAAGGTAATAAACATAGTTGCTTGTATGACTCTGAATCAGTGATAGGTCATGCCGGGGATTTGAGGATTCAGCCTTTTGAAATTTGGTATGTAAAGGAAAATACCATTTCCAATATAAAACTCAAATCTGAATCTTGAAGACCAGATGCTGGGCTGTAGGGCTGTCATAACATCAAAGAATGAAGTTCATATAGATGGCCTATGGAATTGACTACAAATTGAAGGCTAGTGCTGAAAATGAATATGGAGAATGTTGTGCAACCAGTTTGCAAAGTATTAAGAGTGCTCATGTGGATAAAAAAAAGTAAAGAAATTAAGATGAGAACAATGGTTTTCTGTTTGACCTTAAAAGAATGTAGCATACAAAACTTACTGTGGGTTAAATCTTTTGTTTCTTATATCTGTATAATTCTATTAGCTATATGGGATAGAACAGGATATAGGTTAAGCACTTCCAGAACTCCTTTTTGCTTCTCTTTTGGATTACTTAGGTCTTGCATCAGAGGTATTCTGTGCTTATTTCATTCCTTCCTAGAGTAAATGGGTGGGGATTAGAGGGAGATACTGCTTTACTTTACCTGCTACTCATTAGCTAAGCAACTGAGATACTGCAAGAGCATTGTGTATAGTAATTACTGATAGTAATGAATCACTGCCTTCCTCCCAAAGGACAGGGAAGAGCTATTAATTTGAGGAGTGTATCTGAAGCATGTTTTCTTTCTTTAATAGTTGGTTATGTACCTTTTCAGGACTGTAACAAAAAGCTTCTTTTTTCTGTAGCACTTTATATGTAAAGGTTTTCCTTTTTAATTAAAAAAGTGTTTTCTTCTAGTTTTACCTCAATGTCCTGAAAACAGCACGTGCAAATGTGCAGGATAAAACAGATATTTTTTTTCCAATGAGCTTGTTATGATACTTTTCTTTGTAGAATTATAAATATTGGCAGTTACTTTCTTAGTGTCACTTAGAGTTCTTATAGTTGTTCCCAGCTTTGGTCTAGTACCGTGTGTATATCTTTTAAGCAAAATGTGCTTTGTACTAAATGGCTTTTAGCATGTTTCTAACAGAAATGTCCTGGCCACATGTATCTGCTTGGTCTGTGTAATCTCTTGTAGAATGTTTTCTGGCATTGAACTGACAGTGCATGTTTAAGCAAACACGCTTTAGTATTTGTATCTGTACTAATAATTAATGTGTAGCTTGGGATATCCCCAGTTAATTAAAACCAAGTTTTAATGTGATGTATGTAATCAGGTGTTTGATAGGATATAGTAGTTAAGAAAAACATTCTTTGCAGAAAAAAATCTTTTGTGCAATGGGGTGGGTATTGGTGTCATGAAACATTTGGTTTCTTTTTTAATTGGTCTATTTTGGAGCTAAATATCAGGTCTGCCCAGTGTTTATGAGAACATTCATGTTGAATTGGACAGGAGAAGTACTTGAATGAAACTGATTAATCTTTCCAGGCATCTCCCTGGTTTTCTGTGCCTACTACTTCAGTAGATGGGTTTTGGTGGTATTCTGGAAGGTCAAACTATAAATATAAATCTAAATAATTCAGAAGAGAAGTATGTAGCCCCTCTGTCACTTAAACTCTGTTTTGAAAGCACAGGCAGTATTTGGGTGATATGTAGTTCTTGAACCAGGGCTTAGCAGGAGTGTAATGCTTAGAAACCCAGCTTCCCAGAAGTTAATTAAAATCTTCCACTGCAAGGGATAGTGAGCTAGGAGAATAATATACTAGAACTTCATACCTCTGTGGATCATCATGTTTGGCATGGATATGTGTACAATCAGAGATATATATGACGTATTGCTTTTATATATGTGTGTGTATATATATATATATGTATAAAGTGTTTAAATACATATGTGCACTAAGGGGGAAGAGAGATGTTCCTTAATCTGCTTCACAAAATGACTTCATTTCTTTATTAACAAAACACGGTTTATTCACACACAAGCCAGGAAAAACAAAGTGTCCTTTCCTAATCCTTCAGTTTTGTTATTGGTTTTCCCACCTCATGTGTGAGTGGAATTGAGGTTGTCACCTCATTGCGGTCAGTTCCACACCTTTTTCGGAGTAAACAGCATGCAAACTTGTATAAGCAGCATCTGAGCCAAGGCCCTTTTATAAACCAAACTTTAATTTGTTATTGTTTTGGCATCAATGAACGTGTGTGTGAGACCATGTGGGCTGGCTGTGGAAGGCGCACTATAAAAACTAACAGTGGAATGTTCATCTGGAGATGTTCTGTGTTATTTATGAAAACTTGGGGCCCAATCCTGCCACCTTCTCTCACGCTAACCATCCCACTAAGGTCAGGCAGTGATTATACTTCTTTAAGGACAACTTATGTGCATAAAAATTTATTGGATTTGATATACGGATGGAATTTTCAAACATCTTAAGGGAATTAGATAAACCATGTCTGCTGACATCCATTGGATGTTCAAATGCTGTCTGTGCCTTTGGAATTAAATAAAAACTAAGTTGATATGAACCAGAGGAGAAAGTCTTTGCATTTAATTGTGTCTTTTATGTTATAGGTGTTCACTATAAGGACCTGGTTGTGGGCATTACCAAAGAAACAAAAAGGTGAGAAGTGGGCTGCAGACTCTTCTACTGGTGTCCAGTCTATGGTACAAGGAATGAAAATGTAAGTGGAATGTAAAGCTGACAAAAAAGCGAAGCTCTCTACTGAGCAATACAAAGTAGCTGGAGCAGTAATTAATTTTGTGAAAACTAAATTTAATTCAGCTATGGTTTTAAATGTTACTTTGTCATTTGATGCAAATAGTGTAACCATGTTTATTCTGAAGACCCGAAGTTTCTTTTCATAATTGTACTAATTAGTTGAATTACCTATAATATGACATCATTCAGTGTGCAGAAGTAGCTTCATATATTTGCAGTAAGAGAATGGATATTATGTATGCCAGTGCTGTAGACATGAGAGTCAGAACCTAGTCCACCTAACAGACTAGCTAAATGCAGAGCTACAGTTCTAGCAATGGACTAAGTTGCTCAAGGATATGATGCCCTTAGCATGCTGGCTGGCATCTACGGAGTGCTATCAGTCAATAACATTAGGGCAATACTGTTGTTGTTGTATGCCAGATCATACTGGGCTGTTGTTTGTCCTCTTTTCCAGTTGGTCACTGCAATAGGAAGAGCCAGCAGAAATGCTGTCTATGTGAAGTAAAAACAGTTAGCAAAGGATGGTTTTCCTCACCAGTTGCTGCACCCACACAGCCCAAAGGAGGGAGTAAGAAAGGAGCTGACTGAACCTAATCTGTGTCAGCTAAATGTGATTGTCAATTTAGAAACTAGAGCCATTTGAGCTGTAGGAATACTCCCTGGTTTTCTGGCTTCTGCTTTACACAAGCAGTCCTAAAGAAATGTTTTTGACTGCTTTACCAAAAAGGCTAACCTTTTCCAGGGCTTATGTATCATGTTTTCTTTTTTTCTGCTGCTTAAGCATCACTCTTTTTGTAAAATACACTATACATACCCTTTCTAAGAATGATAGTTATTATAGGTATAAAGCTAAACTCACTTTAGTAAATCCATTGAGACATATGGTAAGAAATTCCATCGACAGCATGATAAATGTGTCTTATATTTGGCATAGCTTTAACATACCGCTTTTTATTATTCTTCCATGGTAATCTCTCACATAAGTAGGAGTGCAATATAAGATAGTTTGCAAAGGAAAGTGTGAACTGATCACAACATGCAAACAGGATTGTCTTCAGATTGGAGCAGAACATACAATACTGCCTTTAAAGTTGATGGGCTTATTTTGAGGCCTGGCCCTGGGCACAGTGTGAACTGGTTAAATAATCTCTTGCCCTTCCTAAACTTGTAGCCTCTGACAACTAAAGGTGCAAAATTCTTCCTGCTAGTTTTGAACTCTGGCTTCACACATAGTATCACATGGCATTACTGACCAAACAGTCGAGGCCGCTCGCCATTCAGTATAAAACACATTTTGAAACAATTCAGATTTGAAACTGATTTCAAAGCTATTTAGATTTCTATAGGGAACTTGTTAAAAAAATCCCCAAAACATCAACAAAAACTCAAACCGCAAACAACTAGTTTAAATACTGAATCAATTATTAAGTACATAGGCTACATATTGAAATGGTTTAAAACTTGAACCAGTTCATCTCAAGCAGAATCAATTTGGTAAAGATATCAAACACATAAGTGCTTCATTGAACAAGGCATTTTCCCTGCCACTTGCTGCCTTGCCACTGATGTTGTATTCAGAAATCATCTGAAAACAGTTTTTCATATCACTGCTTATGATGTCATAGCATTCCACTGTGGAGGTACAGAGTGAATGTGGTCCTCTGTTTTCCGCATCATGCTTAACATGCTGTAGTAAAGTAACTTTATGCATTTTATCTCTCTACATATCCAAAAAACATTCAGTGCTCTTTCATAGCAAGAGGTGTACTTGGGACCATCTCTGGACCACATCCTATATTCAAAAGAAACAAGTCTTTCCTGGGATTTTTACTTCTGCAAATCCTGTTCAGGACTTGGATATCTAAGTGTCTTGAGGATCAGTAAACAATAAACTTAACTTTTAGTGTTAAACTGGAAAAAATAATTCTATTTTTATGCAAGACTTTAAATCTTGACTAAATTTAAGAATAAGGGTACAGCTTGCCTGATGTACTCAGAGGCAAATGACTTTATTGTAGTGTCTAGCAAAGAGTCATGTAGGGAGTCAAGCTGAATCAAACTGTAAGTAGTTTGCTTTGTACAACAATTCAAATCATGATTTTGTGTTGCTTTAGAGGAGATCCATTCAGCAAAAAGATCTGGTAGTTACTGCAGTCTACAGGGCAACAATTTGTCCTCCTTCTGCCCACTAGAGGTGATCACAAGCTGCTATGAAAGGAGTATCACTGAGTACCTGTATTCTCATGCTGTTACTCCTTGGAGTGCTCTCTAGGTGCTTGAGAGCACAGATTGAGAGCACATCAGCTTTCACCCAAACACTGTCTCAATTCCGCTATGACTCTCTGTCATCATGTGTGTATTTATGCTCTGTGTCATGTATATGCAGGCTTAGACTTGACAAGAAGGAAAGAACTAAGAGAAAAGAGCTAGAAGAAATTCAGTTCGCTTCACCATATTTTCCTATTTCCCACTGTACTGTCATAGTGCTGTCACCACTGGTTTCCAGTGAAGCTCAGTTGCCAGTATTTTTCTCGATCCTCAGCCTCATATCCTACACCGAGAGAGCTCGAACTGTATTGGGATGCTGGTTTAAGAATGTAGCTGGCTAAGAAGAGACAGGGTTAATATCTTGTGGTTTAAGTTTTCTGATGTCAAGGTTTCTCACATCGTCCCAGTGAGAAACCTTACTTTGGTTCTGATGGAACACGCTCTAGGTAGAGGTAACAGTGACACTTCAGTGCAAGTACCAGCCCTGACTCTGGTTGGCAGACACGATGATGCAAAGCAGTTGTTTTCTGTGACTGGTGTCTACTTGCAGGTGGGTAGAAAGAGGTTGCTTTATTATGTATCCTACCTGGGTTGGCCCTCCATGCTTTCAGGAAATCATCTTCCAGTAATTTTTCCCAGTTGTAATAAGATTGATCTGGTAGAATAACAACCTAAATTACAAGTTTTCTTGTCACAAATATATATATGTATGTATATATATATATACAGTATTCCCACATCTCTAGGGGCACGAAACAAGACTTTGTCCTGTACATGTGGAAAACCTAAATAAATATACTTTTCCTTACAACTTGGTGCAGTTTTTCATCTGACTTCAGTAAGGTTTGAATTAGATCAGATATGAAGACAGGCCATCAACTACAGCATAATAATTTGGTTCAGTAGATTTGCTCCTTCATTTGTATCTCTGTAAGCAAATTATGACCTCACACTTTAAAATACCTTTAATAGGAAACATTTCCTACTTACCTATTTCCAAAGCCAAATTATGCTTGTGATGGGGATTATGTGTGCTGTTTGCAACTGAAGGAGACTGACTCTCATGACTGAGATTGGACCCTTCAGTTGCATCTTCTTGTCTTATTAAAAGTGGCATTTTTCTCTTTCATTGCAGAAGATGAAGGTAAACAAATAACTTTTCATGTAGTCAGCCCCAGTGAAGTTAAGGAGGAAAAAATTACAAGCCATGACAATGTCAGCAGTCAATATTGTTTCTCTTTACAGAACCATAAACAAAATCATGAAACTAGTCTCTAAAAGGTCTCGATGACAGCTCTGGTAAACTTAAGCAATCTGGCTACAAAGGCAAATGATATTTTCCTGTTGCACATTCTCTCTCTTTTTCTGAAGCTCTTTAAATCTGATTAACCTAGTGTCAAAATCTCTGATTTCTCTCCAGTGTTCTAACACAGGGTTCTAAATGTTGATTTTTTTAAAAAAAATTATAACATCTTCTCTTAAAATATTTGTTTTTAACATTTATCCTTTTATTTGCCCGTAGACCAAAATAAATTATTACCTCAGGAGAGTACAGCTATGACAATGAAGCAGATGACACCCACAGAAGAAAAACAGGTTTTTGACTAATATAGAAAGCATGTGTGTACAATGACTGTCTTGCCCTGACTCAACTTGGGTATTAGCAATTCTCATCTTTGCCAGTCTTTCATTTCCTTCCACTGGGTGAAATTTCACTTCAGTAAAGCCAGGAGAAAATTTGCCATTAACTTCAATAGGAAAAATTACCACTCACTGTTAGCTACAAAATACTGATTTTGTAGAGTTGTGTAGGAATTCCCAGAGTGACTGCCTGTCTTACCCTGCATTACTGACAGCAGACCAACTTCTCTGCCATCTTTATCCAAGGATTCAGGAGAGTTGGACTGGATGCACCTTGCTTCAGCATTTAGATCACTAATGCGTTTAGATCTATGACGTTTTAGAATAAGGAGGGTTTTACTTCATGCCCAGCTTAGTTTTATTTTATACGTTGAAAGAAGGAGAAAAAGGGTTTAAGTAAAAAAGCTATGAAGATGAAAAAAGAGTTCTCCAAGCATTCAGTTTTTCTAAGCAAAATCTTGAAGTTGGATGGTCTTTTGGCCAAATACTATAAAACACGAAGAAACCCATGCTTAACTGGCCTGGAAAAAATCTTTAACAAAACAAGCCCAGAACAAAAGCAACTCCCCCTCAAATTGCAGGATACTTGCAGCACTTTTTAAGAAATCAGTGTTTCTTTCCTGAATTCCACAATAAGTAAAAACAAATAACCCACTCCCCCCCGCAAAAAACAATTCCAAACCCCACCTACCAAAGCAACCGTGAATATTAAACAGTGCTAACAAAAAGGCCTGCTGCAACAAATATATATTCTTTATTCTAGTGTGGTCCGTATAGCTGCAAAATGTTGTTGCAAGACAGCATTTTAGTGAATATTTTCCAGGCCACCTCCTGTTCTCTGAACGAAGAACAATAGCAATAGCATTTGAGCAATAGCTTTACTGAGAGAGGTAAGTTGTACAGGAATGACTGAACAGTATATAACCATAAATGCAGCTTATGTTTCAAACATGCTTCCTTTTGAAGGTAACTGAAAGGTTTGCCTTATTTTCCGGTTCATGTGAAGTTTATATAATCATCAACTTGTTACTTTAGCAAGGGAATCTGTGCTGTAAATTCCTGAAATAGCTACGAGCAGCCCTGTGCACTGTCCACATTCTGTGCAAGTGGGATGACAGTCAAGTATAGGCATGTCAGCTGATCCAAGGAATTAAAAATAAATAATTGAAATATTGCAGTTGCAAGAAGCAGTTTATTCTGTGAGTCAACACCTTCAGTATGCATTTTTCTATTTATCTCAGTTTTGACTCTGCTGCTGTAGTTTGTATACCAACATCTGAACTCTAAGGGATGCAAAATTTCATGGCATATTTTTGGTGTGGATACTTTGATGTTTTCTCATCAATACCTATCTACAATGTTATCTGTTTACACGTTATCAGCACAAATCAGTAGTGCTGGCATCTAATCCTTTTGGTAGGGATTTTACTGGCCAGATAACAGCAGTGGGACAAGTTTCTCCTATGAGGGAACAGTTCCTGCAACTGATATTTACAGAGTAAAATTTTGCACTGGAAAGCTAGATTGTTATTGTAACAAGGCAGTTCAGCTCTCCCACATGACCCTTCTAAAAGATCATAGAATCATAGAACTGTCCAGGCTGGAAGGGACCTCCAGAGGTCTTCTAGTCCGACCCTCCCCACAGTCGCAGGGACATCTCTAACTAGCCCAAGTGAATATGGAATTTTCTTGATCAGAACCTTTTAAGACTTCCCCAAGGGATCAGGGTCAGATTGTTCACAGAGTGGTTCCGTAAAAGTTTGCTATGCTAGGTCTGCTTCTTCTTGGCAGGATATTAATATGAAGGACTTCTCTCTATTCTGACCTACTGTAATGCAGTACAGCCAAGGCAACAGGAGCTTACAGGTGAATGTATGTTTTCATTCTGACTTGTGTTTGTTTTTTATTTTTGGTAAATGTTCAATCAAATGTAATTATTTTAACTGTAAAAAATACCTTAGATTACATCATAGCTCAGAAGGATGCTCACTGTTGTGTTTTTTTTATGAAGGATTTTAAAAGAGTATATTTTGTCATTCTGAGACAGAACTCTGCCGTCTGATCCCATTTCAGCTTGCCTGTCAGAAGTCGTATCTGAGAAGAGCTATAGTAAAGGAAAACATTTCCAGAGCTGGACAAATAGAGTTAAATCCTTTGTTATTAAAGTTTGAGTTAAGGTCTACGTCCTGTGAAACAGAAAAGGTGGCCCTGATCATGTTTTGCTAAACCTAATGTTTTTCAATCTTTTCTATCTTATTTCCTACATATGGCAGCTTTTGTACAGATGACCACCTGCTCTTACAGCCTAAACCAACTGTTTAACTATGTTTTGTTGTTGAGATAAGATTATTTTTTTTACTTCCCTGGAGTACTTACAGTTGTTAGCCTGTGATGCTCTTTAAAGTTCAAGTGCTTTTGAAGATAAGGCATATTGCAGACACAGCATGTGATGGAATAAGTGAACATAGAATGCACTTTACTATCTGTTTGATCTCACTAGATGCTGATAATTGGTGGTGGCATTGCTGGGCTGGCTGCAGCAGGAGCTGCCAAAGCAATGGGAGTTACTGTCAGGGGATTTGATACCAGATAAAGTAAGAAAATATGGCTTAGAATCTAGAACGCTGCTTAACACTTTATAAAATATTCTGGTCAAATTTCTACTCTCCTTTGCACTGAAAGGTGTTCACAGAAAACAATCTGTCAAGTTTCTCTGTGTCTCAGGCAAAAGGGTCTTAACTTCCAGAATTTTTGCTTAGTTTATTGCTAATCAGTACAAACTTCAAATTACTGATTTGAGTATTCAGGAAAAGAGACATTTAAAAAACCCACTTAAATATGCTTCTTCCCTGCTTCCCAGGCCCAACTTAAGCAAAATATCATCAGCTTCCTCTCCTCTTCCCAGTTTCAACTTTCTCCATTTTCCCTGCATGTTACACTTAGACCATCCCAGTTCCTTTGAGTGGGGGGTTGGGTGCAACTCTTTCTGACGCACCCATCACAGCTGCCCCTGTGCCAGCATCCTTAGGCCACAGTTCCTTCAGCTATGGAATTCCCTTTGGTATGGAACGCCTGCTTCCAAAAGTGTCTTGCTGGGTGCCTGTCTCCCCAGCACTCCATGGGTCTCTTCATATGTTTCTTCACATCTCCTACCCTAGCAGCTCCTAGGTGCTGTGTGCTGCTGTGGGAGCTTTTTGGGCATGAGAGGGTGTTTACGCAGGTTTCAGAGCTAGCTGGAACTGGATGGCACAGGGCAGTACGTGGCCTTCTCCTGCTCAGGTCGCTTATGCAGCCCCCACCACCAAACCTTGCAATTTTTGCTCGCTACAGTGCTCACACATGAACTGATTAGGCACTCATGCATATAATAATTGTGTGCTCACGGGTAAATTAATTGTGTGCTCACTTGTTAACACTGCAATTTATGTCCAGGGTGCTGGTGGTCGCCTTTGCCATAAGGGCACATTGCTGGCTCATGGCCAATGTTTAGTGCTCAAAGACCCCAGGTCTTTTTCTATAAAGCTGCTTTCCAGTCATTGGTGTCCCAAGCCTGTACTGGTACATGGTGTTATTCCTCCCAGGAGCTTCTAGCTGGTGTTCTGCTACAGATTCTGTGTTTCTACAAGTCAAATTGCTTCATGTTCAAAATTTCAAAAACTGGAAAACAAATAATAATAATTTAGGATGACATAACCCTGTTATGTCATTCAGTCTATTCCTCTTCCAGTGTAATCCATTAACTACAGTCCCTTTTTATTTCAATAGTCATGTTTGTGTCCCAAGCAACTGAAATTCTGTGGTTCCTCTCACATCCTTTGGAAATCCATTTACTTGTAATTAGGAAATGATATATTTTATATTTTTTCCATTTTATTCAGACAGTTATGTAGGTGTGATTGGGCTCTGATGCTGTATCAAAATCTGGGGACTGCTCACCTGGCCCTCATCAAAATAAAATGAGAATCTGCACAAGAACAGCCCTTCCTCTGCATGTATGAGATTGAGCTGGGACCTCAGTATTGTAGCAGTGATGATTAGTACTTCAGTTCTAAACATATGTTGTTAATGAATATAATAGAATTGCCATGGAATAAATACCACAGTATCTACAGCAAAAATGAAAACACTACAAAAAACTCTTTAGCCACCCATATAGGTTACAATATACTTTAACTCACAGCACAGAAAATGTGCCATTGAATTGCTGCAAAACTTATCATAAGTGATTTATCCAAGGGAAGAGTAACTCTCATTACTTAGGAAGGCAGCCAGGTTTTTCCAATTAAGTTATTAAATAGTATGCTTAAGGGTGTGCTAGGTGCAGGCTCTTTAAACAGTGACTGCTTAGCAAAACTGGCCTTTTATTAGCTTAGGCAAACTCACTTCAGTTTTTCTTTTGTAAAATGAACACCTGGGTAAGTATTTTCATGTGTATGAAACTGATTTTAGTGATCAGTATGTTTTTGAAATTTTTGTTTGAAATGAAAAAAGTAGAAACTGTTGAGGTAAAGCTGATAAGTAAGTTGCCACAGCCTGATTTGCCTAGTGTTCCTTAAAAGCTGACTCTTGTCCCTTTTCTTTTAACACATCTAGTTATGATGTGTTAAACTATTGCTGTCCTGCCTCTGTTAATACAGCAATGATTGTTTTCACAAAACTAGAAAAGGAAATATAATCCTGCATCTGTCATCTCCTTTATTTTTTCTTGAGCCTCCAAGGGTACAACAGCTTAAATTCCTTGGAATGGAATCTCTAGAAGGAGATAACTGCTGAAAAAGGAAAGGGTGTTGGAGGCTATGCAGAAAGAAATGTCCCAAGAATATATTGGAACAAACTTGACATTATTTGCCAAACAGTGTAAAGGAGCTGATACTGATATTAGTGCAGATCTTATTCAGGGTGGTATGCTGCTTATGACTACTGCAGAGTCTGAACGTACGTCCCTATTAGTGTAATATTCTTGGTGAAATATGTGTGTATCTAGATGTGTAGTTAAACCTATTAATGAGTAAAGGTTTCAGGATTAGGTTTTATGTCATTCTTATATAGTGCTTTAGAGTATTTCCTTCTCTCTCTTCTTCATTGCCTCGTAATTTTCAATTCAGACTCAATATGATTAATATTTTATATTTACTTCTGAGAGTACCTGTGTTTATTATGTATCTTCCCATTTACCTTCTTTATTTCTAGTAAGACTTATTAGACTTGCTTTGTTTGCTTTCTTAAACATGAAGTTGGAAAAGAACATGAAGAGTCTAATCATGAAGAGTATGATGGAGACAGTGAAAGAATAATCAGTAATTATGGAGCTGAGACTGGACATAAAGTAGAAATTACTCATCCTGTAGAACTTTACAGTTGTAAGGTGTGTTGACTATGCCTCAGCATGTAGCAATAATTGATGTGCAGAGAAAATCCAAATAATGTAAGCATGGCTTTAACAAATGAAAAAGTAATAGATGTTATAATAATAAAGACTGTCTGTCTTTAAAGCCACTGCTGAAGTTTTTCATGGAATCCTCACCAATGTGTTCTAGGGCAATAAAGCAGAGTCTTTCATAAGTAATGAAACCACAAATTGGAATATTATCCAGACACCATTCCGTCTTTGAATGGTTTATGTGTTGTGACTTTTATAAGCATGGTAACATCATTTTTAACAATGATATCCATAAATGCCCTTATTAATTAATCCCTAGAGTTTTATTAACAAGAATTTTGAATGCCTAATTCCAAATATAGAAAAAGAGAAAAACAAGTTTAGATATTTTTAAAAAATTGCAATATGGAAAAAAAAAAAAAGGTTCTGTCACTTTTACAATATGAATGGTAAGCTTTAACAGATTACTGTTCAGAGGATTACTGGTTTTAGATGAAGCATAAGTTCAGGTGTGATCTGGAAAAGAAATGTCATTCATTTTGTAATGGTAAGATAATATAAAGGTGCAACTATTTGTCAGCTTCCAGAGCATATGTTACAGTATTGTCTAGACAGTTCACGTTTTGCCTGTTGGGCTTTTTTTTTTTTTTTTCTAGAATGGTGCAGTCCAAAGTCATGATATACTTAAGAAGATGGGAGCCTATTTCCAAAATGTGTGAAGATGTAATTAATCTTAAACTTTTTCTTTTGTTATGTCTTCAGGGGTCACATCTCCAACTTATTTTTTAGTTAAAAGTTTGGGTTTTTTCTTTTTGAATGGAAGATTATTTTTGTGTAATGATCTGTATCTAGCAGTTTAAACTTGAAGAATCATAAGAAAAGCATCATAAAACTGATGATATCAAGTGCTCATAGACGTGCTAGCCTATATTGATGTTCTTCTAGGAGCGTCCAGTTTTGTCTCTTGATTTTTTTTTGCACCTCCAGCTTTGTGCTAAATTGGTTGTCAAAACTATTTTTAATTTCTCTGCAGGAAAAAGTATTTCTGCTGTTTTTCTGTTGAAAATTTGAATTGAAATAGAGAAGGAGAAGTCTCTCCTTGGGAACCAGCTTTGGAAGTGGAATATAAAGAAGTAGCAGAACGCTTGCAGCCTTCACTGTTCTCCAGATATTAGATGCATGCATTGGCCTGTTCTGGAAAGCTGGGTGAAAAGAGCAGTCCAGCTAAAAGTATTTCAGATTTACCTTGTATAGGCTTCTGTGACTGCCGTTCTTGACTATCATGTCATGACTTACTCCTGGATGTGTACTGAAGCTAACATGTGTGGCTGCATATGGGATGAACTGGCAACTGCAATGTCCAGATGGCTATCCTGGAATGATGCAATGAAAGAAAGAAACAATAATTTAGGGTACAGTGTTCAAGATCAGAATTCAATATAAGTTGTTTTCAGGGCACGGCATTAGAATTCTTTCGTGGGTTTTTGATGTTCTGCATTCATAATAATGTGAAGGGATGTTAAAGAAACATGATCTTAATCCAGATGTATTTGCAAAGAATTTAAGTTTTGAAGGTATCTCTATCTTCTTCCTTGGGATTGACTAGAGTGCAATTAATCTGTGAAACACATTGTGCAATGTGATTCTTATCAGACAATCATGAGGTGTTTTCGAATTTGAAGAAGTAGTTATTTCTTATTCTCAAAAATAAGCACCATATGGTTTTGTAACCAGTTCCCTGACTGGCCTCCCAGCTCATTTAGTCTTTGGCTTCCTGACAAAATTGCTGACTTTCTTTGGTCATGCATCAGAGTAAGCTATTAGTTTTAAACAGAATCCTTAACTTGTAAAAGAAAGCTTTAGCAACTCATGTCTGCAGTAATATGCAAATTTGATTTACTAGCATGTATAAAACAGGCATCAGATCTGTGGAGAACATGTGAAAAGTTTCCAGTACATGAAAGCTTTGACAACTATTTATTTTTCTTTCTGATCAGGGTGTGGTGAATACTGGTTACAAGGACTTGCCAAATAGAATGGCTACTCAAGCCAGTAGCCTGTATTCCAATAACATCTTGAAATTATTAAAGCTGTTTCTCCTGAGAAAGAATATTTTTCACTTTGAACAACAGGATGATTTAGATTATGGGGCTATTGATCATGTCATTAGAGGAATTTTGGTAATGAAGGTGAATTTCAACACCGCTTAAACATTTTTTTATAAAAACATATGAAATGTGTGTTATGAAAACAGTGATTTTATTAGTGAGTTTAGTCACTCCAAGGCAACATTATAATTCAACATATACATGATCATGTGGTGAAGGGAATTTCTTGTGTGTTTCAAACACTAAAATACGGGGTAAAAAGAGATTTATAAAAACTTTGATACTGTAAAATTGCTGTTTTACTTCAAACTTTTGTTTTTAAAGAATGTGTTACTAAGAATCGGCTCATCTCCTGAGCTACTGAACTGTGCCTTAAGCAATATGGCTTCAAGTGCTAGATAGTTTATGGACTCAAATCAGTATGTATAGAATAAAGGCACTGACAAGTAGGAATAGGTGAGCTGTGTGTGATACTCAACTTCAAGTAGTGCAAGTACTTCAAAGGCCAAATGGTTTGATGACACTCACTACATTTTTTGCCAAGGTCAGGAGAGGTAGAGTGTTGCTGCTTTTGAAGACACAGTGATTTTCTACTGAAACAAACAGGGGTTTAGCCTCAGAATATGAAACTTATTTCATACCTGATATGACATCATTAGGCGATATCGCGTGTAGTCTCTGTTGTAGTAGCAGTAGCTCTCATTCCGTCCCAAACCCTTTGGCCCCTTATTTTGGGAGGAAAAAAGGAACTAGATATGTAGTTAAATCGGGAGGCAGCCTTAGGATCTGAAAACTGATATTACTTGTATGTTGGCTGCAGTTTTCTGTATGCAAGATGTTTCTTGAGATAGACTGATTCTTTTTCAGTTAAGTTTATTTTGGATGTAGTAAAGAGGAAAGCTTAATTTCTGTAGTCATGGTGAGTTGAAGATTGACAGGAATCCATATTTGCCTGCAGGTAGCATTAAACCAGAGTACAGTCATGCTAAACATTTAAATATTGGCAGACTGGAATTACTGTTTGGCTAAGAAAGTGTTTATAAAGAGAAGCATATTCATGTTCAGCTTTTAAGGAATGTCGTCTAGGATTTAGGTAGATTTTCTTCTTCAGTGTTTGTTTTCTGGGATTTTTTTGTGTTCTGAGTTTTTTGTTTGTTATTTTTTCCCTTCAGTGTCAAGTGTATTACATCTGAAATATATTGTGCCAAATTTGGTGCAGTAAGAACACAAAGGTGGCTTTTACAACTGACTGAATTCAATGTTTGGTGCTATTTTGCAGACCAAGGGTTATTATAATCAGTATAAGGTAAAGGCTAAATCTTGTTCTATTGACTCGTGTGAGTAATTCCTACTGATGTCAGAAGGACAAATGAGTAACCATAACAGAACTTTGCCTGAAGGATCAGTCCATAGTATAACGAAAGGCAAGATACAATAGGAATCAAAATTTATTACAATGTGGGTGGTGAAACACTGGCCCAGGTGGCCTTACAAAGGTGGTAGATGCCCCGTCTCTGGAAACATTCAAGGTCAGGTTGGACGAAGCTCTGAGCAACCTGATCTAATTAAAGATGTCCCTGCTCTTTGCAGGGCGGTTGGACTAGATGACCTTTAAAGGTCCTTTCCAACTCAAACCATTCTAGGATTCTATGAATACATAATAGTGATCTGATCTGCAGCAGGAAGATGTGAAGTGATATGTCAATAGCCTTTCCCAAGAACGGCACCCATTTCTATTTGGGAAAAAAAAAAAAAAAGGCACAAGAAAGGAAGAGCCATACTATTTACAAGCTAGGGAAATGATGACCACAGCTGGGGTTTATATGAAAGATACAAAGGAACTTATTTTACCTGTATTTCTTGTTGCCAGTTTAGCATTTAAATGGTGAGACATGCTAGGAATAATTATGTAAAAGTAAAATGAGACCCTGAAAGGTAGCGTGAATTAACATTGAAATGCAGTGGTAAATCAGGGTTGCTAACATATCATGTTCCTTTCCAATTTAACGAAAGGCTAAAAACTCAACTTTTCGGGATCCTTAGTGAATCATTGTATACCTTTTGTTACCAAGAAGCCTGTTCTGATATTAATTATGTATGAAATAAAGAGCCAATGTAGTATAGGTTAGCAACCCAATTCAGGGCCAATTGAAATTAACATAGGCTATTCTCAAAAGCTTTTGGATCAGGGCCTGTATATACTTCATAGCTCCAGATGTCATTATCTGTGATGAAATATAAGTATGAAATGGAAAATGGATCATATAGCAAGATTTGGATTATGTTGAATAATATATTCCGCATAAACAAGATTGTTATGCTCCTTACACCAACTGCCTTTAAAAACACTGATAGAATGAAAAAAGAATAATGCAAACAATAACAGAAAAGGATTCATACAACGCACATTCTAAAAGCTTCAATGCCTTCAAAGCTCCTGTTCAAGGTAAATGAATAACAGTAGAAATATCTATTACTTGAAGGAAAGCAATTGTTGGTAGTAGACAGTTGATTTTTAAAGGAAGGAAGGAGAGAAGCGAGTCTCATTCACTTAGTGAACTGTTCCATAACCAAGCTTTGAACAGCATCTGAAAGACCTTCCTTATTCCCTCCTCCCAGAGTCACTGACTTAAAATGTTTCATCCAAAGATCATCCTTGTTTGAATATCTATTTTCTTTGATTAATGCTTGTATACAAGTATTAAGGGTTTTATTAAAAACTTCCTAAAATGATAACCAATCTGAAAATTAAACTCCTGTGATCTCCAAGAGTGAGATTGTGCTATCTTTCTACGTTGGGCTTTGTCTCGCCTGCAGAAATTCATACTGTACAGTGATTTGCTCAGAACTTCCTTGGGTATTTTTAACGAAACATTGTGCAAGTGATGACAAAATATGTCTCCAAGTAAAATATCATATTATCTTGGACTAATGAAATGATCTAGTCTTTTCCTAAAGAGGGAAAAACATTTCCTTAAACCACCAACACATATGGTCAAAGACACTAGTACTGGGAGCAATAATATTTTCTCCCAAGGAATTGTTGTTGAACTCTATGTGTGGTCTGCATCTTTTAACAATGTTCAGATGCTACACTGTGGTCTGTATTCCTACTAAAGCAGTAAAGGTTGTGAGAAGTCACTGGGGAATTTATGACATATTTAATTTTGGGTTTTTGATGAACTGTTTCTCTTTCTTTGCCTAAGTGGAATATTTTTTAATTTAAGAAATTTAGTTTGGCAGTCCTCTATGCATCTGCTGGATTCTGGGGTTCAGGATCCTGGGGTTCACTTCAGCTGCAGGTTGACAAAGATTCTATTATTCCAAAATCAGTTCGCTGGCAGAAACTATGTATACATGTTATGCATGTGCAGGAAATGCCTTCTGCTGCCATGGGTGTCGGTGACACAAATTTAGTGCAAGTAGGATTTGGGCTCTACGTCTGTTTTTATTTTATGATTAATAAAGAAAAGTGCTTTTTTTATTCTTTTGAGTGCATACTTTTTTTCTTTATAGGTTTGGCAGGTACTTTAAGACTGATGCTTGTTTCTCCTAATTCTTGTTTTACTCAAATGGTGACCAGATTTGTTCTTGCTTGGGATAGTGGTTATCATACTACCCAGGGAGTCACACCTGGTCTCCATTTGCCTCTCATACCAGAACTTGTATTTACTATTGCTAAGGGTACTGTCTGCTTTTTTCTTCTTTTGTATGCTTCGTTATGACAGCTTTGAGTTCAATTTCATTAGGAGGGATCCACAGGAAACCTGAACAAGGTTAATGACTTACCCAAAGTGAATTATAAATAAGATTAGACTCTATGAGTTCCTGCCTCAAAATTTTTACGCCGGGCACTAAACAATGCTGTTTTCGTCTTTACTTAGATCCATGATACATATTCGTGCACAGCCATTTTACTGACAACTAGAGCATAGTATAATAATTCTTGCTTGTAAAATATAGGGATGCCAACATAAGCACTGGCTTTATGGTTGTACCTATTGTCACTACAGTAAATATACATATTTCTGTGAGTGATAAGATGACTTGAGAAGAAAAATTTTAACAGAATTAAGGGGAATAGTGAGAAGACATGAAGAGAAGAGTTTAATGTCACCTCAGATATACATGTCTATATCCTTTGCTTTTTTTATCTGCATAGGACCAATTTCTTTCTACGTGGTCTTGTCCAAAAAGGAAGATGTCTCCAAAAAAGAATATTTCTTCAGTTGATGAAACTGCTGGGTCAAATTTTCTGAGGGAACATTGATACAGAAGTAGCTAGATTTCTATGCCTAATTAAGATACTGCATGCTTTTGCCATGTAGTACAAAGCTGCATGTGGGAACCTGCAGTCTGAGCAGCATCCTTACAGAGTCAGCTGTCAGTTTCTCAGTGTACAACATTTTGCAGACCAGACTTTTTCTGATATTTCCAGCTGTAAATTTCTGTTTATGATGGAAAAAGTATTTAAAAATTTGACTCGATTCTAAGCAAAGCTTAATGTAAGTAGACCTCAGTTTGGCTTTAGAAGATCTTTAATTACAATTTAGTTTTTTATAGAACTTTAGATGGAAGAACTTACTCTTCTAATACAACTGCTTAGGTACAGTTTTGTGTGACTAGTCTATTGTTTTGGTAGGAGAAGTCAGTTGTCACTATTCAAGACCTTTGCTATGAGAAAGCATTTTCTAGGATAATTGACTAATTTTTTCCTTATAGCATACCTATATCTGATGTTCAATATGTCTGATGTTTGGTTTCTATGTTACTAACAGATTGTCAAAATTAATAACCTCATTTTTTCAGGTCCTGCTAGGACAGCCACTGAAATCTCTTCATGCTCACCAGTTTTGTGAAAGAGGTGAGAAGTAATTGTGGACTTTTTGTTCATGAGATTGAGTATTCGGGTGTGGAAAACTTCAGACTACAAAAGCATCTGTGTCAGCAACTCAATGTCTAGGAGCAAACCTGTAACAAATGTTTACACAGATGCACACTGTGGAAAGGGATAGATTAAGGTAATTGTTTCAAAGGGCTCATTGTTAATAGTCACAATCAAAACATACTTTAATATTCTAGTTTGCTTACACTTGCACTGAGACTACCCCTCCACAGATAGGATTTCCAGCTGGAAACCTCTCTTAGAATCATAGAATGGTTTGAGTTGGAACGGACCTTTAAAGGCCATCTAGTCTAACACCCCTGCAATAAGCAGGGACATCTTTAACTAGATCAGGTTGCTCAGAGCCCCATCCAACCTGACCTTGAATGCTTTCAGGGATGGGACATCTACCAACTCTGTAGGCAACTTGTTCCAGTGTTTCACCACCCTCAGAGTAAAATGCTCCCCAGGAACTTGTAGAGACAAAGTCTGCATGAATCGGAAAGAAAGATGTGTTTAGAATTTTTCTAGGAACTAGGAAATGTATGGAATAAATAGTTTACAACACAAGGATATATTCTACATAATGGAAGATGAAAGGTTATTAAAAAGCTTATAGACTAGTACCATAGCTATGCTAGAAGTTTGGGAAATAAGATGGGTAAGGAAGGCCTGACTTTGAGAGAGAATAAGGAATCTGTTTTAAAAGAGCACAAATGGTTACTAGAATTGAAAATGCTGCTACTGAAAGGAGAAGAAGGTAAAGTCTGACACCATAGAAGAACTGAATTTGCAACTAGAATAATCTGCAGAATACAAATGAAAGTTATTCCAGTTTTGACATAAACGGATGTGCAGAGGATGAAAGTGAATATGTGGGAGTTTTTACTTGCTAATTCTTATAGGTAAAATTTATATTTCTGAATGGGTAATTTCTTAATTATACAGAATACTGGATATGTTCAAATTACCTACTCTGTAATATGATTATCTCTGCAGTGTTTATAGGAGGATATGGTACCTCTCTATGCCATTAGACATAACATTGAACAGATTATTTAACGTTGCATTTTCTTCTGTTCAATAGTTAAATAATGCCAAATAGAAGGGTGGTCTTGGATAACAAAGCTGTCCATACAAGCAAGTGGAGAGCCTGATTCTTCCTGAAATATTAATTGCTTCAAACAGCAAGGAACGAGGGGTATGTACAAAATCAGGACCTCCAAGAAAACTATTAACTTATATGGACAAATATTTGCCATCCCTCTTCATTAGATCATGGAATCTATTATCCCTAGGGCCAAAGAAACAATTTTATAGCCTTTCTGTTCTCTGCTGTCCTTATTTGAGCATATTCCTTTGGCTGTGCTATGTTTCATTCAAGAGAAAACAGCTCTGGATTTCCACTTTTATAATACTTAGTCAGTTGGAAAGCAGCAATACATTCATCAAAGAACTTGATTCATTTGTAGAAGTACCAATCTGTATCTAGTTTGGGGAGTAAGTATGTCAGGAGAGAGACCACGTTTACTTTTATTTGCTGTTTTTAATCTGCAGATTGTGGTGTTCAAAACTTATTAAAACTGAGCAATTTCTTGTTATAGGTAGAATATAATTGGCAATTATCTTTACTATAGACAGAGAAAGGAATTATTTTGGGAAGAAAACAATCTGATAGTAATCAGTCCCGAACTGGTTCTCTTACCTGCCCTTAAGGCTTCCAACATCTTAGAAAGTGTTCAGCACTAAATCTGGAAGAAATGAGGTGTCAGATTTCATTAATTCTTTAAAGGCTTTTTTATGTATTTTTTTTTTCTTTTCTTTCTTTCTTTTTTCCTTTTTTTTTTTTTAAAAAAAAACAATACCACCACAGGAGAGAAGTCTGATGGATGTCCTGGAACTTATCAGAAGGTCCCATGGCAGTCAATAAACATAGTAATAAAGCTTATTTTACAAATAGTTGTTTCACAGTTAGTTTTGCATTGGAACCCCGTTCTTTGAAATTATATTGTGTGACATGCCAGAGAGAAGGGACCTGGACAGGCTTGAGAGGTGGGCTAGTGCATGAAGTTCAACCAAACCAAGAGCTCAAAAAGCTCAGACTGAACTGTAAACAGTAGCAGATATTTTCCGTTTACATTCTACATACAAATAAAGGAGACTAATTCTTACACTTGAATTTTGACCTGATTCCTTTTGAGGACCAGATTAATAATTGATAAACATCGGATCAAAATTATATGCTGCATTGTTGCTTCTTAAAGGTAAGGTGTAAAAATCACTGCAGCTAATATTTTTTCCCCAGTTATCTTACAATGAGTGCTTGAGTACTTGAGATGTGTTCTGGGAAACTTGATTCTTCTTCTTGTCACGTTGCATCTTTTCCACAATCTATCATACAAGTGACATGAATACTATCCTACAGCTATTCTCTTCAACCCCGAATCTCCTCAGGATACAGCATCTATAAACTAGCTCCATCTCAGCATTGTTAATATCCTTATATGACAGTTTCCATTCTGGAAAGTCTCTGGACTTAGACTTCTGAAAAGCCCATAAATATTTATTGAAGATAGCAGCCAACACATAGTGTTTGGCCTTTCTGAATGTTCTAAAAGTGTTGTTGGATATCTATCTGCTCATTATGATTTGAGCATCATGGATTTTTCTGACTGTAGTATTTTGGATCATACTTTCAAGTCATTCAGTAATATGGGTTAAAAGAAAATTTATTATTTGAAATTAAGTCACCATGTGCCCTTTAAATATTAGAAGGAAGACCATATGTTTATGAAATCAGGTTGTGTAGGAATTTCAGAGCACTTGCATCAGAACATCTAAAATTAAAATATGAGAAAATCAGAACTTCATATTTACCTTGATAAAATACATCACTTTTAGCCATTAAGAGTATGATGGCTAAAACAGTTTTAAATTTGTCCGGTGCAGGGCAAATCTAGCAAAGTTGTTAATATCAGCTTGAACTAATGTGATAAGTGCTTTTTCTCTTGGGACGGAGTATTAGGAAATAAGCCTGTAAACAATAAAAAAAAAAATAAGGCAGCAATTAAGGCATTGTAGATAGTATTAGAAAACAGTATGTCAGTGTTGATGATAATTGAAAACATGTACTCTAATACATGTCAGTGGATCCTGGAACTGAGTTGCTGGGATGCTAATTAGTTTCATGGTTCCTTGATAGATTGGTGTCATAAAGAAATACAAAAACCAGAAAATGTGAAGGGAGGAATGTGAAGAAGTTCTATAATCAGAAATGGATAATCACTTGCATTAATAAACAAAGAAGAAATCTTTCTCATCTTTAAAGATAAATGATTGGTTCTCAGTCCTTCTGGAAATTCTAGAAGTCTTTCAGTGCCTCTGTATTCCTTTACCAAGAGTAAAACTTGAAGTACAGCAATATCACATGTTAATTTTTTTATTTTTATTTTTATTTCCCCCCCATGATGTATTTTGGCTCAGTTGTGTGCTGTGCAGGAGTGCTGGCAGGACTGTCTAGTCAGAACACTTCTGGATTTGGGAATGCTCTTGGTGTGATTGGGGTGTTAGAGATTTAGGAGCAAGCAGCAGTAGCAGTACCTAAATCCCCACCAGAAGTGCATGCATAGATGTCTAGAGCTATTGCTCTGGCTGGCACAATGGGTATGTATGTTTCTTATAGGGTATACGTGCTTGATTCATAGCATTTTTGTTAAGTGTTATTAATTAATTTACTTTCTTTGAGAGGATACTGTTCTTTGAGAGGATAGGAAAATACATCATGAAAGTATTTGAATTCCTAAAGGTGGTAGTCTTAACTAAGGAGGTGTATAAATTGGGGTGAAAGATCATAATTGCCGATAAACAAATAATTGGTTTCAAAAAGTACTGAATTCATTAGATGTCGTTGAAACTTCTTGTTCATTTTCTCAACTGAAACAATTTTCTTGTTATGAATCTGACCGCCTCTGTTCGTCTCAAATAGAATTTATTAATTTGGGGGAAAAAAACCACTTGAAAAACATAATTTAGTTTTAATGCTGATTCTCTGAAGATTTTGTATCTGATACAATGGAGATCAATAGAAAATTGCAAAGGTTGAGGTTGAAACTTGGCAAGAGAGAAGTGGTGAAGGTACTGCTTTGTCAGTTTGTCACTTAGATTGTGGCAGTCTTCTAATGTGTTCAGAGGCAATTGGCCTGCCTTGATTCTCTGTAGGCAAAATGTGTTTGGAAACTCTGGCGGGTGCATTCACACAACTCTCTCCCATACATAAGAAACAGTGACTTCAAAAGAACTGTTCTGGCTCTGTTTCTTACAAGCTGTCATCCCAAAATGTTCTCGCAATGTATTTTTGGAAAAGACTTAAATTAGGTTAAAATTTCCTATAGCTATTGTATTTCCATTTCATTGTACAAAAAGGAAAACAACATTAAAAAGTAAACAGTCCTTTCTTGCTCAATGATCTGTTTATACTTTGAGTACGAAACACAATGTAATATTTTATTTTTGATATAAATAATTTAATTTTGCAGGTCTTACCATTGCAAAAGGAATTAATCTCTGATGTTCTTCAGCTTGTAGCTACATTTCACAGTCTGGTTGGTTTGGCAGCTCCCATATGTATTGCTGAATACATGACTGAATATCTTCACCTTGATGTTTATCCTTCTTCTGAGGTTCTCAAAATCACAGCACATCTGGGCATTACCTTGGGGTGTAACTTTCAGTGCTTCTTTAGTGGCTTATGGAAAGCTGCTGGGTAGTCTTTACTTTGGGCTGTCATATGAAATTTAGGATGTAGTTCACTAGAGGCCCTCTGCTATTTTCCTCAAAATACAGCTGAATCTTAGGGGGACTTGCGGGCTAATTTTCTTAGCTTCTTTGCAAGTTGGCTTATACAACTTAGGAGGGTAGTAGGCTTATACAACTTAGCTTAACAAATTTGGTAGAACTGGAACAGAAGCAAGAGGTTAGTGACTTTGGCTTTTGTGTTGGTTAGGAGACATGTTGCTCTTGGTCTCAAGGATTTCTTTTGCTAGATTTGCTAGAGATAGTTTAACTAAGATTTTGACTTAGATTCCACAGAGTCTTATTCCTAAGAACGTGATGTGAACAACGAGTGGCTGGAGGAATCTTTTATGTTCCTATGTATCAGTTATTTCCTACAGGTATTGAAGATTTGTTCTGGATAGTCCTGTTTCCTCTTTCAGAGCAATTGTGTATCAAACTACTTTTGTTTTCCCGTAATTAAGAAGGCTGAAATAGAGTGACTTACTGAGTATGATGGGAGCTAGAGCACTTCCCATTCTGAGAATTCCTTCCAACAGAATTCCTAAATTTTTTGTCTTGTGTCTGCAACAGGTGGATCTTCCTTCCAGATAAACTAGTTTCTAAGGAGACCAATATCTTTGGTATTTTCACTCTGTATCCGTAGCCTGTCTTAATTTCTAGTGCTTTAGCAATAAAAATGTTTTAATGCTAAAGTCAATAAAGTGTTAGAGCTCACTTCCAGTTTTGCCAAACTCGGGCCCAGTCCTAGCTGGGCCCCACCAGTTGAATGTTGGCTTGCTGACAGCATCCATAGCCAGTATGATAATTTTTACATTGGATCCAAGCTACACCCTTGGATTAGTGTGCAGTCTTGGTATTAAAGGATTCCCCTCAACTATGGTAATGCTATCAAGAGAGCGATTCTTTCTTAAACCTCTTCATTACAAATAAATGTAATGTTTTTGCACGCACACATTCTAGCCCTTGCTGAACGCTAGCTACAATGCAGTGTTGCATCTTAGCTGAAAAATTTGGCATGAATTACGGAGAATCAACAAAACACTCTGCAGAATGTTTATCTAGCCCTATAGAAATTCCGTAGCAAGTCTATAAGACCCTGCAGGATCCCACAAACCACACTGCAGAGATCCAAAACCTTTTAGCCAGCAGCAGTGCTTTAAAATGAACTGTGGATGTTTATCTAGTCAGATGTATATGTAATCCTACCCATTGCTGCAACTGTGGGCTAGTTTTCGAAAGAAATTAAGAGAGTAAGGGTCTTATTCTGCAAAACAACAAATTATTTCAGCTTCTATTATGCCTGTATAATCTTTCAGCAAAAATTCTAAAAGCGTATCTGCTTACATGACCAAACCCAATAATGATGATAGGTAACAATCTTCTGCTAACTGGATGCTTGAATAAACTTTTTTGCTTTTGTTTCACTTACTAAATATTTTAGGAATTATATATTTTATTGAAATGTGAATTTAATTTTTCGTTCCCTTCTGTGGTGCTTACTGAATTGCAGGGACTGACAGCCATAGGTGGAGCAAATATACCTATTACTGAAATACCAAGCTGTTACTCTGTGTGCAGAAGGATTTCTTCTTGAACACATTCTGGCAATTGTGAGCGCCTTGGTTTAGTTCCTCTGGATGGAGCTATTCTGTCATGCATTTGTATGCGGTAAGGAAATACCACTGGTTTACCTCCTTTTCTGTGTGAAATAAGACTAGGGCATCTATTTTGGAAACTTTTAGAAATAAGCCGTTGCAGGAGATTGAATGACTGGACTGGCTCCCTGACAGAATTTTGCTTATAATAGTAGTAACTACTGAAAAGTTACAACAACTGGATAGATGTCTGGTGGGTTTTCTAGAATTAGGATTTGGCAGATGAACTCTTTAAATGCCAAGGACAGCAAAGAAATCAAATATGTCTGGGTTGCATGATGCAGAGCTGCATAGACATATCCAGCTAACTCAAGGATTGCCAGCAGCATATATGTGCTAGGAGAGCCCTTCCTTATTTTCACCCTGCTTTTTAGTAGCCCCTTTATCCATAGCACAAGCACTTCCACCTGGCATTTCACTGAACAGTGTAAACATGCTAACAATCCAGTTCCTGCTGGTTGCAGGTATGATAGACTGGGTGGTGACATGCAGATTAAACTGCTGTCCTTGAGAGAGCAGATTCCTTCATATTGGAGTGGTGGTCTTATACCATAAGAGAACTTGCAAAGCTTTCCCCAAGTTCTAGCCATTCTGTATGCAAACACTTCCTCGTTCAATAAATCTGGTGATTTAGCTTTAAAAATCTAGCTTTAAAAGCTACTAGGAAAAGCAGTAATAGCAGTGTGATTTACTCGTTAAACCAACAACGTAAGTTAATGTTATATAAAATGCTAAATGGTCTTCACTGAAAGCTCTCGCCCAGCAACTGACTTGAGGAAATGGGAATTGTACTGTTTCATAACAAGCAAAAGGGGTGATGTTATTTAAACAAAGAACATCTTTGTTTTGCCACAGAAAAATGTTAAGATAGTTTAGGGAGAAGAAAAATTGCTTAAAAATGGCTGAAAAACAAGGTTTTCTCAAAGGCATATCTGAAAATCTGTTTGAAATGTGTAATTTTTATGCCAAGTGGGATGCTGAAGGTTTTTTTAATAAAAAAAACCAAGCCCAACAATGTAGTATTGAACTGTTGAACCAATATCAGCTTCCCAGCTTTTTAAAATAAACTTTAATGTGCTGAAGAATAATGCAGTCTGCCTTACCAAACAAACTACATGGGAATTTACAGCAAATGAACTATTTATTTTGGGATTCTTTCAATGGACTTGGAACTGTTGTATTGACCATTAATTCTCATTTTATACTTTTGCATTTAGGCCATGATTTGCCAAATGTAATTTTTGGGTGGATACGGCACAGCATCTACAGGAGGAAGGAAACCTATGGAAATTGTTGTAACTTGCATTGAAATGGTAAAGGAGTCTAATTCTATTATTACCCTGTAGGAAAATTCAAATATTTGTTCAGTTATTCAATAGCAGGCTTTTCAAGCTACTTCAGGTCTTGCATAGCATTCTGCTTATCTCAGGCTTCACTGTCACTTCAATGGTGTCAAACTCTTGTTTCGACTTCCTTTGAAGCTATACAATTTAAGCTTGTTATCCCAATATTAAAATTGTTAAATACTACTTCTCTCCTTATATGCCACCTGTGTCTCATGTCATTCTTGCCTGGGCTTTGCCCGTAAGTACAGACCTCTATAATCATTAGTCAACTTCATGTCTAGTAATCTCTGTTCCTACAGATATGCTATGCTTCCTCAGAAGCTGAAGTGTTCTGAGCTTTTCAAGGTAAAGAAGAACAGCACGCTATTGAAATCTGTTTTGAAAACCTAAGCCTGCAGAGCCATTTACTTATAGAGTACTTGAGTGCACGCTATTAAGGCATTGTCTGGCTTCATCTTGACAAGTCTACTCTTCTCTCTTTGATGCTTTTATCTTTGATTTTAATGTCTCAGGGCACAGATTTTGCTTTCTTGTCTGTTGCAGACTAGAAGTAAGTATTAACTGTTATTTTAGTGATGTACAAATATGCAGAAGACTTGAAAATTTGCATTCTAGGCATTAAAATACAATATAAGCTAATAATGGGGTTATAAGAAAAGTTTGGTCACAAACAACAAGGCTGTATTTCTTCTTTCCTGTGTTTGCAGTGAAACCTTTTGTTCAGATGTGTTCAAAAAGTACAAAGTTTCTGGGACTCGGTGCCTACTTGTCACCAGTAAACCCATTCAATAGTGTATGTGAGTACTCAATAGTGTAAGCTGAATGCTTCCTGACATAGTGAATTACAACCATAATTAATGTTATAGTTCTAGTGAAAAACATTGGTCAGCTACAAGTATCACACTTGATAAAGCAGCATACATCTTGGCAGTACTAAATCCTCTTCCTTTTGTAATGATAAAGCATAAGGCAAAAGGGTTCATCAAGGCCCCGGAACTAAGACTACACTAATTTTAATCTGGTTTATGCCATTTGTCTTATCCTGGAATTTTGAGGTTTTAGTATTGATATATATTCCAGCTATGATATAAGTCGGTCCTGCTCATTATGATTAGACCTTAATGAACAACACCTCACTTTATATCTGTGAACTCTGATAGGAGTTTTTCTCAGCTTAAAAAATAATGAAGGCTTACAGCATAGAGTGAGGGATAGTGGAAATGCAGACAATTTGGGCACAAACCTTAAAGGTTGGGTTTTTGTGTTTTTTTGTGTTTTTTTTGTTTTGTTTTTTTCACCCTGCAAATGGTACTGGTTTATAGCAAAGAAACATGAGGTGAAGTTGCTGAAGTTACTTCATTGGGCCTCCCTCTCTGTTAATTCTCATAAAAGAAAAAATCTCTTGCTTTTCCTAAAAATGGGTAACCTGTCACTGTCAAGATTTATCCTGGGTAATCAGCCATTCAGTCTGAGATTTCTCTAAGAATGGTAAGCTTTGGCCAACATTCATTTTCAATTTGCAGCAATAACAAAAAAGTTTGTGTAATGATATTTTAGGAGAGTGTAACTTCTGTAGGATAACTCTTCATGGAAAATATTAACGGAGGTCAGGAAACATTCAGTTTTCCTGCATTGTATCTACAGGACAGCATAGCCACCGAGTTGAAATGTGTCAGCTAGTCATTCCTCTCTCATTATAACAAATCTCAAAAAGTTAGAGTATTTAATGAATGCATGTGACCAGAAGACTATGGTTCCAAACACATAGAATAAAATCCTGAAATAAAATTGGTTTTATGCACTGGGTTACCTGAAGCTACTGAGTACTTGCTATGTAGCCAGCTGATATGTTTTGCACTTCTGAAACCTGAGGTGAGACCTAGGTCTTCTCTCCCTTAAGTTCTGGGCGTTAGGGGTGCTGTGCATACCTACAGCTGCAATCAAGCAGACTTCTCCAGCTGACCCAAGAATACAGTTGGCTTCTTTCAGATGCAGCTGCATGTAGCCCTTAGCCAAATGGATGGGTTGTCATGATGAGGGGCCTCTGAAAGGAGAGGGATATGGAAAAAAAAAAAGCAAGAGAACTGCCAAAGTGGCTCCCGCAGCAAAGCAGGCTGCTATAGAGAATAATATTAAGTGCTGTTGGTTTTGTATAACCACACTAAAAAATCCAATAGAAAACACTCAAAGACCTAGAAATTTGTTATTAGTCAAGATGTTTATATACTCTTCCTCCTGATTAAAGAAATTATTTTTAAAAGAGTCAGAGGCTTTATTTGCAATAAAATAGCGAATTCCAAATAGAATACTGCAGTGTTAAAAACATACACACAAAATCAATGTCCAGGGTGTTAATGATTTGTGGTTTTAATTTCCTCTCACTTAATTGTCTCTTTTGGATTTCTTTTTCTCTGTATAAGTCCTAAGTTTGTGAGGATGGCAGTCTTTCCTAATATATTCCACACTGCAATATTTCCTAATATATTCGACACTACAATGTAAGGAAGACCGTAACAGCTGTGATCGTTTCTCTAGAGATGTGCATGATCTGCAGCATCAGGAAGAAAGGCAAAAAATTACTTAGTACTGCCTCTAGGCCTTCTCCCTCCTCCTGAGGCTGTCAGCTATTAAACCAGAGTCTATGTAGGTGGGGATCTGGCTATTTCAACAG
The DNA here is from genome assembly GCA_013400375.1 of Thinocorus orbignyianus. NCBI lineage: Eukaryota > Metazoa > Chordata > Aves > Ciconiiformes > Thinocoridae > Thinocorus > Thinocorus orbignyianus. Next base: position 322,176 of record VXBW01004056.1, on the reverse strand, counting down.
CACCTTTTCAGGTATTTGCCATATATATCACCTTGCACTGGCCTTATTTCCTTCACATAGGAATTCTTCACTGGTTTAGCTGTTTTAGAGCTGCTTTGCATTGCTGGACCCAGCTTAATGGGTGGGAGTCAAACTATATGACTTTGTTCCAAGCAAATATGCAGGTGATAGCTCACAAAGGAAGGTTTCTGAGCTAAATATAGCACATACGGATTCTGAATTTACTGCCTCCAAGAAGACTCAATATCAAATATTTTCAGCTGTCAATCTTAAAATGTTTCTGACTCACCGTCTGTCCTATAAGCTTGGCCTGGAAAGACAAGATTATGTATCTACTTTTCATAAACATCGGAAATCGGTGTAGCTTCATTGCAGTAAATGAGGTTAATCTGATAGCAGTGTTGTATCCAATGTTTTAAGTTTGTCAACATATTTGCACACATTTTAGGAACTTAGAAAAAGCAGGGAAAATAGACATTCCTGTATTGGACTGTATTTATTCCACTCTTTGCTAAAAGTAGACCTATGGGTGTCTTACGCCTGGAGGCTGTTCTCCATGTAACAGTAGGCTAAATTCCCTTGGCTCATGCACCTCAGTCACTTGGAGGGCTGTTGCAGCAGGTATAAAGGTGGGAACAGCCACAACATCCTTCTCTGGTCGCCAGACTCCTGGAAGGCATAGCCAACCCTGTGCTTAAAAAGGTTAAGAGCAACGGAAGCTGGAACATGATGTTGACTTTAGTAAGGACTCTAGAAGACTGAACAGATGTACAGACCATGAAGCTTGACTTTACTGGGCAAACTGGGAACAACTGTTAAAAAAGAAAAGAATTGGTAGGCACATGGGTAAGTACTTTTGGTAGAAAAATCACTGCTGCTTTTGCAGATGTCACATTTCACAAACCCATTCAGAATTCCTTGAAAGATGCTATGAGCTTAAAGTTAAGGGTGATGTAGTAGATACTGCCTGTGCTACAGCTCTAAACTAAGACCTATTTCTTTACCAGCGGAGCTATGCTGGAAATACACCATTCATGAGCACTGTGGCTAGAGGTTTTAAAAATTAGAGCTGTGTTCTACCATCTTAACCCAGGCTGCAGAATCTCTTGGATGACTAAAATATTAATTTCTGGGCCTACAATGGATTGTGTGTAAATGGAGTTGTTCTTGCATATAAAGCCATGGAACTGACAAACTAAACAGAATCGAAATTTTAGGTTTGGATTGTAAATGAGCAGTATTGGATTAAAATAATGGATTTCATCCTCAGATTCCACACATGTGCTCTGTTTAGTGACCTCACACGGGCCTTGCGTAAGACTGCCTCTGAAATCTTAGGAGTATTTATTTTCATGATAATTTACGCAGAGAAAGCACAAAAATTTTTAATAGTTTTCATTAGCACATGTAACTGCCAAGATTTGATTCTAGGTTGGAACACCAACAGATGGACCTAATTTTTTCATTCAGATGAAACAAAAAACTGTTATTGTATGCTTGATTAATGTGCTTTGCTGTTGTTTTGATAACTTGAAGCAGTGGCTTTTCCCTTCATAGTAAAACATTTTGTAATATATTTCCTTTTTGTCTCAGATACAGACTTGGCTCTGGTCATTGGTGCAAACGACAGAGTAAACTCAGCAGCACAGGAAGATCCTGGTTGTGTTATCACTGGCGTGCCAATAATGCAACTCTAGAAAGTAGAGTAGGCACGAAAAACCAAGTGCAGAGTTCAGTACAGCGTTAGTTACGATACCTGAATTTCTCACAAGGAATGTGCCAACAAAGAGAGATAAACAATAAATGTCTTTTCTAAATTGATGCCTCACAAGATGAATATGCATAGGCACATCTTGAACTGAAAATGGCCACTGCCTAGACAGACCTTTACAGGGGGCTAGAAAAATAATTCCTGGCCGTTTCCATAGGACCATTCAGTCCTGGCTACAGTACTGCATGTTACCTTGCTTTCTTGAATCTAATGGGTTAGTTTTCATGAACTTTACAAGAGTCAAGATTTCTTGTTTCTTGCCCCATTATGTTTTTTTTAATGGATTCTCCTCTTAAAATGAGTAAAATCAGACAGGCTCTGCCAATGGTAGAGATTATTTGTTGGACAATGTAGTTTTGTTGGCAAATTCCCTGCCAGCTGCTTCAGGCACTTATTTTAAACCAGTTCCACAGACAAAGCCAGCCATGTTCAAGGAAGAGAAGCTTTTGGCAATGTAAAGTTTCCATGTTATGTTCTTTGCCAACACAGTCATGACAGAAAAGAATGCAAGCATTTTTGTACACTTAACTGACAGAGGTATGCAGATTGAAGCCAATATTCTAAACATACTTAGACATGTGTGAGGTTAGAAGAGGAAGTAGCTTGATCCAAGTGCTTCAAGTCAACCGAGGTGCTTTACACGATGTTTCTGGAAACTGAAATTGTATCAAGTTGCTTCCTTGTCTGCTGTAAATAGGAAAGAACCCCACCTGACTCTGCAACATTGATTGGGCCCAAAGGAATCCTGTGAACAGAGAAAGCTAGATAGAATGTTTCAGTACTGATCGCTAGAAAATGCAGGTTCAGTTCAGCTGGAATTCATCCTGCATTTGGCAAATGATTTAGTCATGAAACCGAAGTTCCAAAAATAATTTTTGAAAGAAATAAAATGTTTATGATGTTCCTGAAATTCAGGTTTTTATTTAGCATTAGCAGCAAAATTTGATATTAAGTCTGTAGTTGCAGCTTGAGCAAACTTTTTCACTGGAATCCCAACTATTGTTCTTCTGTAGAAAAGACACTAGGGATGCTTTTTTTTTAGACTAACAAAGAGTCTGATTGTTCAATTCATTAGCATCTCTCTAAAGCAAATAGTTTCAGAAGCTGTACTAAAGCAGACCTTTAAGCTGTGAGGGTGGCATTCAAGAATGGTTTTAAGAAAAGACTCAGTGATTATACGAGAAACTTCAAAATGGAGTGCATCCTAGGAATGCTTTTTATAATTCAGATTTTAATTGAGTAGAAGTAAGATTTCCATACGGAAACCAACCCAAGTCACTATGACGAAAGCCTCAAGAGGCCCAAAGTATGTTTAAAGCCAGGACATGTAGACATTAACACCTACAGATATTAATATGACTAGAGATTATAGCAAATCATTGTTGATAGTGTGTCAGTTGAAGGTGATAATGAGACACAAAATTTAGCAAAAAAAAGAAGAGATCATGTTATCTACCTCACAGACAACTTGTTTTATTAAAGTCATGTGTTATTCCAGATAATACGCACAAAAGAGTATTCTCACAGAGCAAAGGCCAGGTCTTACCTCAGTTTTGTAGGACAGAAGTTACATTATAAAATTTACAGTTACATTAATAGGTTTACATGCTGTTGTTTGTCCTAAAATTACCTTGAACCAGAGTAAAAACTAGGAATTTACAAAATAATAGAGTAAAAACTAGGAATCTATAAACTACTTGTATATTATTAAGAAAAAAACAAAACATCAGAGAAACACTAACTCTGACTCGATCACTTTATTCTCCAGTAAGTAATCAAGACAGCAAAGAAAAGATGATGTTGCATTGTATCTAATATGAATTTTTCACCAGGGGTCACCCGTGCACGCTCACTGCAGGTGTTAATGCACACAATGACTTGGGGCAAACGCGTTTTCCTCAGTACCAGGGTGGGTGCGCTCTTGCTCCTTTCTCCTCTCTGCTGAACAAGTGGTGGAGCATGATCCATGGCACATCCTTTTTGTAAGTGAGTTAGAATTTCTGTGTAGTTCAACAATATCTATTTTTTTCTTTGCAGTTTTACTATTTCAATTGTTTTGGAATAACCTGTTTAACCCTTTGGCCTCTTTTGGCATGCCCTGTTAAGTCTGGATGGATGAACTTAACTTGTTTTTTACTTTTTTTTTTTTTTCTTCTTTAAACAAATCTAATACTTCAGTGCTGCTGGAGATACAAAGAAAACGTGATACTTTGAGGCAAGACTAGGGAACTACACTAGATTCATTAGCAGCGATATACAGAATGGTGAAAAGGTATAAAATATTCTTTTCTCCAATGTATTGTTTGAAGGGATAACACAGCACTTGTGCTGGTCAGTACATCCAAATTTCACAAACAAATTCTTACTGAAACTATTCATCTGTGTACGTTAACAGGCTCAGCTATATGTTTTACATGTAATAAAGTATACATTTGCTCCATACGTATAGCAGTTTACTCTTTAATTTTGTAAACTGTGATACTACACTTTGATTCCCTAAGACAGAAGGAGCATAAGAAAAAATCTTTGGCTTGTGTCCTAATGCATTTATCACTAGGAGGGAGATTTGTATACAATCATATTTACACATATACATATACACATACTTCTGTACAGCTCTTCTATCTCTGCTATTGGAAAGCAGAAATTTTACCATCAGATCCTTTGAAGTAGTAATATTCAGACTTTAGATTTCATGCTGAGTTCTACCGGCTTATAGGCGTTATTCAGAGATGGAAATGAACTGCAGGTAAAGGGAAGTGAAGCACACAGGATCATAGGTCGAGTAGGACTCAATCTTGGGTGTACTGGTGCGGAGAATCCTCTTCTGTTCACTCTTCTCTGGTATGTTTCTAACATCCTATTGCATCACCAGTGGTCTGAAAAGTCAGCAGTGAAATCATAGTTGATATGAATGTGATAACAGCAACAGTACTGCTAAAGTTAGACAAAAATTTCCATTTTCAGTTAGGTGAAAATACAAAGTTTGGTTTGCATTAGAAAAGTAGTTACTACCTCCTGCTGTGGGACTCAACAACTATTTGTTGGTTTGTTGTTTTTTATCTGACAGGTAAAGAAACCTGTTTTTTAAGTTTAACGTGATAAACCACTTTCAAAATTTTACAGCATCCGATCTCTCTTTGGAATCCGTAAAATGGCAGCAGTTTGTTATCTTTCCTAACAAGCGAACAGGAAGAACGTTGTAAATTTTTTGTAGAAATACTTACTTTGAGTTGTTGGTATTCCTAAATTCACTAATCAAAGTCAGCATTCTCACTAATGACAAGATTGGAATTTTACTAAAACAATGTCTTTTGAGACAAGGGGTAACAGTTCAGGAATTACGTGGAGTTGTTCAGTACCAAAATGGGTGACCTCATATTCCAGTATGGACAGGTCAGTGTCTTTCTGCCATGTGATAACTTCCTCATAGTGGGAAAGCTTTCCTGTTTTCACCTTGCTGCAGGTTACTGTTAAGTTTTGTGTCACAAACCAAGTTTGATGAAGTCAGCTGATGCACAGCTTGCTGGAATACTGAGACACAAGTTAATAGTACCTGGGAGGATATTAACCGCATTATAGTAAATAATGGGAAACTAACAGAAAGTTTCCCCCTCTCTGTGTTTTGGTATTTTCAAAGACAAGGATAGGTGTAATTGATTTTCACATTGCATTACATTTTATATAAATATATTACGACCATCATTTATGAAGATAGGACTCATTTTTAAAGCATTCATGCAAAATACTGAAAGTCTGCAAGATAGAACAGATCACTGTGTTACTCTGCAACTGGGCCTAAAGAAGCCAATGTAGAAAACCAGATGGATTTACACATATAAAGATTGCAAGAAGCCACAGCAAAGTATTTAAATCAGGTGAGATTACACGTGCTCTGGAAATTTCTGCTGTAGATTCTAAATCGCCATCTCTTTTCAATCTCAGTGTATCTTTACTCCATGGACTGACATGACCCTTTATTCAACCTAGGCTTGGATGACTTCTGTGCTACCTTCCAGGAAAGGAATTGTTTTTTGCAGCTCCCTCTCGTTTTCATTTTGAGAATAGGATTAAATCTTCCCTCTGAGCAAGCATACAGGCATGCTAAAGTGAAGCCACTTCATGCTCCTGGCCAAACAAAGAACAAAAATACCCACAATAAGCAAAAGCAGATGGCTTCAGTGGCAGGAAATGAATGAGCCAGACTGCAGGTAAAATGGTTCTCTGAACACATTGCGGGGGTTTGTAATGACAGGTTCTTTGTTATCTGGGGCCTCCCCACGGGAGGCCAGATGTCTTCTGTTGTGAAAGGAGATAGATAGAGATGCTCTTCCTTTTCCTCCCCCTTTAACTTATGGCTGTTTAAGTTACTGCTAATGGAAGTGGAAGTCTGTTTTCCCCCTTGCTCTCTGATGTTTTTGGAAACAGAAGAGATAGTTAGTGAAGGGGTATTCTGATATGAAAGAAAAGGCCCAGAACTGGCCTTTACCTCCCCATGACCCTCATTTTAAAGTACAGGGAAGTCAGTGCTGCTAATTGCACTTGAAAGGATTAACCACTTGATCACTTTCATTTGGTCAAATAAAACTATTCTTCAGTCTCAAAGCTACAAAAATGTATCAGCGGTGCTGAGACCTTTTCAGCACGAGGTGTATGACTTGGTTGGTTTGGCTTCTTAGACCAGCACTGAAATTAAACAGAGGGATGAAGTATTTTTACAGAGGGGGCAGGAGATCGGAGAGAAGGGTGAACTACATCTGCTACTCAGACAGAACAGATATGCAGCAGAAGTAACAATAACCTCCTTCCTGCCCGCATAAAAGGTTATCACAGGAATATCAACAGACCATAATTAATTACGGATATTAGATGTGCCTCTGTCACTTAGTGTAAGAACGATTCTTGCATTACATTGACATTGCACTGGAAGAAAAAGAATCTGAACTCAATTCCTGGACAGTGTTACAGATTGAAAATCTTTTCTGTACATTGATTTCACTTGAGAATTAAAATTAACTTACTTTTGGAATAGATTCTTAATTCCCATTGTTCAAATAAAGTGAGGTACATAAAACTTAAATTTGGAAACCATTTTTAACCGTACGAAACTATTTTCCAAAAGTAACAAAGAACAGCTTATATAAGCTTTTATCTGACCTCTGCTTCTTAAATAAAAAAACATGTTTTCAGGGAAATGTGTCTTGGAAGTAACTCCCCCTCCCCCCCGCCCCAATTTTTCTCTCTGGTTCTTGTAAAACATTAGGTCAGTGGGTTCACTTTATTTTTGTTTGTTTAAAGTGGGTGAAAGTTTCCTTCTCAAGCTATTATACTTGTGTGATTTAAAAAAAAAAAAAAAATTACAGCAATCTTCGCTTAAGAAATACAAGAACAGATGGAAATGTCAAAAGACTATCGAAATTTATACCAAAGGAAATAGCATTAATCATTGTAAAAAGCCATAATAACCTCTCTAATAGCAATAAGAACCAAATGAATAAGAAATGTGTTGTTTCAATAGCAGTAAGACATGACTGCTGATTTTTCCCATTGCCTGGCACACGAATGCACAATACACTGAACAGCTGTGCCATTGTATACGTGTGTTTGAAAACAAACTTTCTCATTCTGACTCCAAGCCTGGGTTTCTCATGGTGCTGTTACAGTTCATGCACATGTCATGTACACTCGTACCTTAACTGGCATCTCTTTTTGCAAATGGAGGAGATGTGTTCTGGTTTTCCACTGAAATGCTTTTTTATGTCTTCACTTGTGCAGGTAAGCACACAAATCTGAAGATAAATATGACTTGCAGAGAGAATGTATTTGTATCTTGTGTTTTAAGCAATATTAACCTCGTTTTCAGTATCATGATGCATTAAAAATCATAGTACAGATCACCTGTATGAATTGCTATGTAAGCATCAAAAGATTTCCTTAAGATCTTTTTCAAGTCATGGTTTCTGTATTAAACTGGGGGTGAGGGTACCTTCCTGGAGAGTAGGCCTCAGGTGATAATTTAGCCAGATTCGTTAAGGAAAATATACAAGACAATAATGTGGAATTTCTGTCTAAAAAATAATATATTATAATGTCTCAATCTTTGTTGCTTTGTCAAGATTTAGTTTTTTCTTACCACACTTCTGAGAATACTCAGAAATATTTATCAATCTTATAAAATACCTCTAATGAAGCATTTTTTTCTCCCTTAAGATTTTAATTTTTACCAAAATGATTTTTTTTCTGGCAGTACATCCTAGTATGATAAAAAATACAGTTGTATGACTCTGCTTGTAAATATATAGCTTAGGTCTATTACCTCTGGCAGCATTAGCTGTACTGGTATAGCTTGGCAAAGACGTGTTTGTATAATTACATTCACATGTGATGACTCTGCCAGCAGCATTACACACCAGCACAAACTTCATCAGTGCAGACACAGTCTTATTTATGCTGTTCAAATTTGCACTATTACTGTAGAAGAAGAAACACAGCAGATTCTTAGTCTGCCTAATTTAAGGAAGTCTTGTTGGAAATGTTATGGTTGGAACCACTTTCTTCACTGCTTCTTGTCTCTACAAATTACTATGTCTGAGGTCCTCCAGAAAGATCTACGTTTTCAGACAGCCCCTACGGTGCAATGGGCCTTTTCTGCTGCTTAGAATACAAGTATGTTGCATCGACAAAATCTTACTGTCTATGATAAGCCATAGTGACACTTGTTATGTTAGTGTTCCCCAAAACAGTATTATATAATGAATGTAACTAATTTCTTTGAAGTAGTCTAAAATTACCAAAGAAGTTGAGAATAATCTTAATATAACAGTATATGAATGGCACTACAGAAATCATGCACTGTATAATGATGTTTAAAGAGAGATTGCTATTATCTATTACTAGAACAATCTTCCAGAATTAATCTTGGAAGTACTTAACTTAAGAGTCTGTTCACTTCATGTGGTCTTTCATTTTGTACTGTGATGTCCCGTCCCTCCCCAATTAAATACCATCCTAATATTTTTAGTAAACTTTTGATATCATTAAAGTAAAATCAGTATACTGAGTAAAACACAAAGAAAACACCTGAAAAAAACTCTTAATAATAATAATAAAAAGCTGACATGTCAATTCCTTTTTACAGTTGGAAAGATCTCTCCTTTCAGCACGAGAGGCCAAGTCCTCCCTTCCCACCTCAAGAAATACCCTGTTTCTGGTCAGTATATCAGGTCTGAGGCTCAAACCCAGCAATACTTATCAAAGCACAACTGTTTCCAAAGAATTAATTCTAATCAGACTGCTCATCTGTGTAGTTCCACAAACTCAAGTGTGCAGGAGGTCTACAGCTTGGTTTTGGACAAACACTGTAGCCATTATTAAAAGTACCAGTTATTTCCACATTTGAGTTAGATAAAAAGTTATATTTGTGTAGTTTATCATTACAAAATAAACAAAATACGGTGTTACTTACCTGTAGACAAACATCTTACTCTTTTCCTGCACAACACTTGGCATTTTTAATCAATGTGTACATAAATGAAAAGAAAAAAAGTAGATTATCATATTGTCCTTTGTAGTGCTCTTTCAAAATCTCCTGATGATAGTCCACAAGAAAATAATAAATTGCTTCTATTGTGGAAAGGTACGTATCTGGCTTCCCCTTCTGATGACGCCAAAAGCAAGTCTTCCTTGTCTTCAACTCAATCTGTAGCAACCCTGTCAAGAAAAAACGGTGACAGATCAGACGATGTGGGTTGGTGGGTGGAAGGCCAAACAAGTCTTTAGTTTTGTTTTCTGAGTTATTTGCATGCAGGCTGGTAGCACATCTCTCTTCCTGTACTTCCATTTCTCATCTGTAAAACAGAGGCAACAACAGAGCCACTTCGAAATTGGATGAAAAAGCACTGTAAATTCTAGGCTGCAATACTCAAATTTTCAATTAAAACTTATATCCTTTATATAAGGATTTGTATAATCATATCCTTTCATTCATACAGCCTCACAGCCCTCAGTAAACTGCAGGGTCTCTTCAGATGGGAAGAGTGAAATCTACACCTATAAACTCATCAGTGTTCATAAAATTATTAATAAACTTTGTCTTTTGCAAAGCTAATACCTGTCAAGTGTAAAACACTCTCTCAGACACAGTTTTGCTGAACTGAGGAACATTTGCTAAAAGCCAGACACTTTTCACTTACGCTTGTTAAGTAACTGAAATCTCACTGGGATTACTCAGGAGTAAGCATGACAGAATCTGGTCATTCATTTTACTAGAAACTAAAAGCATTCCCACACTGAGATAAAAGAAAGAAATTTGGTCACTGCATGGTGTATGAAAATCTTTTATCTACTACAGTTTCTGCAACTGTTTTATTACTCAGATAAATTTTAAACATGTACCTTGATTTTTATGGTCCTTAAGACACACAAACTGCTCAAAATTAAAAACACCTTTAGGTGTAACCACTCTATAAACAGGATGGACAGCTGGATCATAAAGAATAGCATATACATCTGTCAATCCCAGGATCAGGTTGTAAAATAATCTTTCTCTAAATGTTAAAATCAGGTACTAAGTGTGTGTCATGGTATAGTTTAGTAAAAATTAAAAAAAAAAACAACATTGTAAAAGGTATAAAAATAATAGTATAAATAACAATATGGTTAAAAATTGCTTGGAAGCTAGGGACAGAGAACTTTCACTAAGGTCCAGAGTCAAAGACTGCAAACTGGCCTATAGCTCAGCACTTGGAATTCTATACTTTTTACCTTCAAACTATATTTAATTCTCTCTTATGTATTTGCAAGATGGATTTTAGCTTTTCAATTGGTAATGTATGGTATCTTGCATAGTAAAAAAAAATATCTCTCCTTCAGTGCTTTTAAAAATGCCGTACAGGAGACTCCATCACTGAATTTAAATGTTATTGCTGGCATTTTGGACTAAAAATTCAAAATTATATAGCCTAATTATTACCTCTATTAATACTATATACGTGTATTCAAAACAGTAACAGGAAACCACACTGAGCTTGTTGCACTCAACGTGTTTCAATACTTGCATTCTCAACCTAACCAAAGTGAAAATTTTCATCAAATTCAGTGATGTTTCCTTCTTAACAGCGGTAAACTAAATTTAGGGGACAATTCCTTCAGTGTAAACGCCCACCTGTTTGTGGCTTGCATACAAACAAAAGCTCAATGAAGGCAAGACCACTGACACTACTGAGCTTACCACAAATGCAGGATCCATTATTTTCAAACACAGAATTAGGAATTTTGTTACAAAAAAAAAATAAAGGGGGTTAAGGGTTACAGTTTGCTGAGCATAATTCTATCATCTGTACTATATTTGTATTTATATAGCCAAAGGTAATACTTTATTACAAGTACTGATTGTTCATATGAGAGCTTACAATACTAAGGAAATCAACGTTAGTTTTGCTTTTTTAGCACGCATGTACTTTGAGCTCATTAGAAATAAATGTTTCTATGAATCTGAGATGAAGTGAAACAGGAGTACAGCTACCTTTAAATATACCTAAGTCAAATTTCCCTTACGTAAGACACACACAGGAGAATAACTTATGGCATCTTTCAGAGAGATGCCCCGCCTTTCCTTAAGCCTTCATTTTTTCCTGATACGCTAGATCATATTATCACAGCATAGTCCCTGTGTTCCCTCCACTATAATATTTAAATGCTCAAACCTATAGGATTAATCACGTTTGGTCACCAATGTTACATCTAAGAAAGATTCTCAGTTTTTATCAACAAGATATATGTAAGGTATAAAGTTTACACACATGCTAAAGCCTGTTGCTTGCTCTGAGCCTCCCATCATCTCTTTGACCCTACAGATTGTACAGAGAACTGGGAGATCCACAATGTCAAGAAATAGCAGTGTTGAAAATCTTAAGTAATGATTAATTATGGTTTGTACCTACAGTAAGTAGTAAGAGCCTAAGCTTATGAGTGAGCCTATTGTTATTTTAATTATACTGTTAATTTCCTGAAGAGGTAGCAGCTTAGAAATGCTATTTCAGGCAGGAATGCTGCTCCTTTCCTAATTTTTCAGATTCCCAAGGTTTACGTACCTTGGGCTCACCTTGCCTATGCTATGGCCCACTTTGTATGTTATTTTAGACAATACGGGATCTCATGACAGAAGTCCCACTTCTTTGCATCAAAGCCCATAGTGTGATTTAGAGGGAAGAAGAATGATGAAAATGTGATGACAAGAGATTTGTCAGAAAAAGAGGATGAGGGGAGTTTACCTCGGAGAACTTTTAACTTACTGCAGCCAAATGTCCTACCTGTGCATAGGCAAAGACTCTAATTTTCTTGCAAAAATGAAACCAAGATTAAAACAGAAACTTGAAAAAACCCAAACAACTAAAGCAGATGTATGATTCAGCCTTGCACAAGAGGACGTAAAACACATTAAAATAAAACATTTGGCTAATGCAAAGTGGATCAAATTTACAGTAAAAAATACCAAAGCAATCTTTTTCTTGAATAACCGTGGTGATGTTGCCAATAAGCTTCACTCTCATAAGAAAGTCATCATTAACGTTGATGCAACTGTTTCCTTTCTGATCTAGTGATCGTATTTAATGAAGTAATCAATCCTAGACGTTACCAACTTTCAAGTATTTCCTGCCTTTAACACAACTGATTTAGTTTTGCTCTCTGAAGATATATTACACCACTTTTCTAAAAAGATACTCAAGTATTTTTTTGTCCAAGTTTTGTAGGCTCTCTGTTTTAAGATTGATGTACTCATTTGCTTTCTCTTGCAGTACAATTAGCTAGATTTACTCTCTATATAAATGCAGGCTTACAAAACACAAGGCTTTTCTTTACATTTTCTTGGCTTCATTAATGTTTCCATCCAGTATTTCTGGTAACTTTACACTTCTGGAAAAGTACAGCAATTACTTTTCATTTTGAATTATGAACACTCATTTTTGAACTTTTAATATGAGAGAAGTATTTGGTTGGATGATGACTTCATTTGTAGTTTAACTGAAAAATGACAACAGTTCTCTATTTTTCATGTGTGTACAACACAATAAGTTCATCAGTTTATGCCTAAGGAAATTCTGCCCCATTCATCTTGGAAGGCAAAACAACAATGTCTAAAAGGAGTATTAATGCAATTGCGTCTTTTTTAACAGGCACAAAGAATAGCAATGAATGCAGGGGTTGCACTCACTGTTGTACCTGCTGCACAGAGGGCAAAATTCTTCTCTGTCACGCATGATGCTACTCACACTTTACAGCAATCCTGAAAGGTGCTTAGGGAGGCAGACAGCTGGAACAGAAATGAAGTTGTAGAAAGGAGCAAAGAGTCCACCAGATCAGCATTCACACAGGGTAACTGGAAACCAGTCTTTAGGAGCTCCAAACAGAAATTTTTGACTGATACACTATACAAGTGCCCATGCAAATCTTCAGTTCCTCTGGCTGCCTGTTCCTTTTCTTAAATTCATCCTTTTAAAACAAGTTCCAAATGCTTTAAAGTAACTTGCAACATGCAATTACTCTAATCTCTACAGTAATGCTTCAATTTATTTGATAGAGTATGTTTTGTGTTAAGCTAAATACTTCGTAACAGGACTTTAATTAGCCAATACATTATACTAACATGTGGTGTTCTTCACTGAACTGACTAGACAGCAAGGCAACAGTCAGCTCGCATGTAAGAAGCCTGTGCAGAGCAGTTATATGTATTGCATATAAACTTGACAGCCTGCCTCCAAGATAACTGTACCTTTTCCACTAATTGAAAGTATTTTCGAATTCCTATTTATCTCAAAGTAAACAGAATGCTATTGCTAAGATGTTTTATCTTTTGTGATTGTATTTAGAATACTTCACTGTAAATTTGTTGTAATGAACCTAAGGCAAAAAATAAACTTTGCCGAATTACAAGTTTTTGCTTTCAGAGATGGCAGGGCATGGGGGGCAACAGGTGTTCCCCTGTTGCCTGGAAGGTGGTGATGTCATTGGAATGACCATGAAACAAAGAACTTTACTAGAAAAAGAAACCAAACCATGACACACTCGTGCTGTATATCCTAGATCCATCCCTCTTCCACCTTCTAGTGGCCTGTCTGCCACTGGTATGTCCAAAAATTCTCCCCTGGGTCTCCTGAAAAAGCAGATAGCCACCTGCAAAGGAAACCTTCCTGGCTTCTTTCAGAGGTCATTCAAACTACTGTTATTTTATTGTCCAACTAAAGAGCTTCCTTTCTGTGAGACTGAGGAAATTCTTTCCTATAGTAGGAGAAATAAATGTAAATGTTCTCTTAATCATTTACCTTATTTTGTCTTACCACTTTGTAAAACAAATTATGTGGAGTATTGGGCTCAGGAAGTCTTCTATAGCACTGAAACAGGATGTTGAATCTTTCATTTGTACTCAGATATGGGGTTGGGTATACATTTCTATCATGCTCAGGTCTGTTATATAGATACATATTTCCCTCAATTATTTTCATAGCAGTAACATCTCTATATTAGCATTTATTTCTTATTTTTTTTTTACCTTGAAGTCGTTCATCAGTTATTATTTTGTTAGTCTGATTCCAGGTACTGTCAATAAATATTATTTTCTTCAGTCTAGTGTCTTCATTCCTGTTGTTTGAAATGCATTCATTTAGATTTTTTTCTTCTTCTTTAGGTTCCATTTTTGCTTGCTTAAGAACTGGCTCTCTGGAACAGTCATCATCCTTATCACAAACACCTCTCTTACTGTATTTTTGGAGATGAAAAGCAATATCTTTTACTGAAACTGAATCTGGGCCAGGAAATACAAGTGCTATCTAAATGAAGAAAAGAAAGAAATCCGAGTGTCAACAAAATGTAATACCAGCAACTGTTTCATTGAAGAACATAAATTTTCTGTCCCCACCCACAGACATTTAAATAATTTGAAAAGACAAGAGTATCTCTTAAAAAATATTCCATTGTCTAAAATAATAAATGACTGTGTGAAAATAATGAATAAAAAGAGAGTAGAGATCTTTAATGAAATGTTGCCTCCATCCCTCTACTACCAATTCTAATACTTTTGTTAGAAATTTTTTTTCAGTCAAGACAGTGGTGTCAGCCCTGAGGAAATCCAAATTTTACTTCTCATTGCAGTGTATGGGGCAAAAAGGCCATAAATAGTTTCTGACTTGATTCACAAACTTAAGAACAGAATACATAATCTCTTCTGTCCTTGTGTCGATTGCAGGTCCCACAAATATCTCACATGAGGAAAAAGTGATGGCCTTACTTAGTACTTTTTTTCAGTAGCTTACTGTTGCATTCAGAATCCATGACCTGGAAAGCCTGGGCAATGCAAACTCACTGCAATCTCATCCCACTTTTCCCTGCCTTCCACATTGCTCTTTCTGGGTTTTTTTCAGCTTCTTGTTTCTCTGCCATTTAGGCTTTCCTTGACGGCTCATTCCTTGGAGAAAATAACATCTCTCCAAGATATACATATTATCTTCTTCTTGATGTAGTCAAACAGTAACAAATGTGTTAGGTAAATGTGTATATACGAGATTTCAGATTAATCACACCATTTAACTGGGAATATAAATCCAAGTTCATAGCTAGCTTTTTTTCAGGTTCTCTGCTGAAATGCAACAACAGTTGCATTTCAACAGGTTTGCTCTGTAATAGTGAATGCTAAAAATTTTAAGTAAGTTTAAACACTGCAGCTGCTGAACATGATGAGCACATCATCTAACTGCTTTTTAACTTGAATAAGTTGAAATAACAACTTGAAAAAGTTGAATAGTTTCATGAATTTGGGCAAAATAAGTATGGTACACAGTGAATCAACATATCCATTATCCAAGGAGGTCAGGTACCGCTACAGTTTTGCCAGGCTTTAGAAGACAGATGATAACCATTGTCCAGCTGCAGACCCAAGCTTTGAGAAAGCTCAGGATGGAGCGGACTGCTAATAGAATATAAATTAATATAAATTTAACTAAATTATTAATAATTAAATATAAATCAATAGAATAGTGCTTTCCTCCCAGCAGAGTGCAGTACCACTGCAGGAGAAATACCTCTGCATCTCCCCACCACAAAGCCCTGCTATCTCTATAGAATTTCTTACTTCATGTCTTTTTTCTTTGTATTCTGGAATGCAAGGGTATTTATAAATCGTAACGTCATCAGGTGCCAGGAGCTTAGCATGCACAGCAGTGCTTTTGCCATCTGTTTCATTTGGGTGTTTTATAATGTCAATCTTCAAAGGTAACTAAGAAGAAAGGGGAAAAAAAAGGCAGTATTTATGATCATATATTCATATATACAAGTACGAATACATGTACAAAAAATTCAAGAAAAACTCCTTTGGGCATGTAATTAAAGACATTTTTGACAATGTTTTTCTTTTAATAAATTTAGAACTAAACTAGAGACAAGTGATAAGCACCTGTTACATTATCTCAGTTCATGTAAATACCTAAGTATGCAATGAATGCAATTTGAAATGCTGCAATAATAGTGTGGTAAAAGCTCTAGTAATAGCACCCATAAGGTAAATAAGATGCGGTCTTAATTTGAGCAATATAATGGTCCTAAATATGAATACTTATCTGTATTAGGTATTCACTCTATTACAAACATGGACATTTTAATGAAAATACACCTAAATCCACTATGTCAAATTTCCAAAGTACTCCTAAAGAAATTTTATAAGGCTTTCAAAGTATAGAGTGTCTCCAAAATGCAGTTTAGTTCTTGGGTGATTTTGCAAACTGTCCCCTGATGGTTTCTCAAAGTATTTTAGCTGGAGGACATCATACTTTTTATTCTTTTATTTTATTATATTTGAAGAGTGGTTGTCTGAATTAGACAACCATCATATTTTAGCTCATGTTTATTGCAAAACTGATTCTTGCTTATGGACAAATCATATTTTTTATTCATGATATACTTTGTTCTGGCCAGAGTTCCTAGAAACTGAAGAATGACGGTAAGAGCACTGTGAAGAAACTTCCATGACTAAGTGAAAATGTAATCATTTGCAAGAGAAGCTGAGTGACCAGCTTATCTTCTCATCTAGCAGACACACACTTGCGTGAGGACTGGAATATTGTCAGTGTTTGTACATGCAATTCCTCAAATAAGAACAATAATTTTATCTAACTGTAGTTTATTCTTGTATAAAGCTGTGTTAAAGGTGAATGTCCATAAAGAATGAATCAGAAAAGAAATGGTCTCAGTCAGACTGTCTCTTCTCTGTCCTCAGTAACTAAAAGGCACAAGATTATAAAAAAATCCATAAGAAACACAAACCTTCACAGTTGGAATTTCTTTGCTTGGGACAGTTTCAACAGGAACAAAGCATGTGTAACAATAAAACATCCTTGAACTACTGCATTGGGGGCATTTTGATCTCCCACTCTTTTTTGCCTTTTCAAGTACTTCCTGTGATGCTAACTGCAACCGTTGAAGTGGGTTATCTTGAAATGATGATGGGGTCTGCAATTCCAGACTTTCCAAACATTCACTCTTTCTTTTCAGTCCTTGAGAGTTTTCTTCATTTAAAAGTGTAGATGAATCCAAAGACATGGTGACCTGAAACAGACAATATACTGTAGCTGTTAAAATATAAATCCAATATACTGTGAACTAATTTATTGAAAATTACTCTGTATGGTTCTACTGAGAGAAAAATACTCATCAAAGACAGTATTTCCTATAACAGAAAGAATACTAAAATCACCCCATTCAGTTGTTACAAAGCCAAGAACTCCACACAGATTTCAGGAGAACATGATACAAACAGCTAGAAAGAACTTGAGATCTGAATTCTTCATGCACACGCATGCACACTCATACTGTTACTGAGCTAAGTTATCCCACTTACTTAACTTGTGCAGAATTACCTTTTTTATTTCTCTTGGTAAGATCAGCTTGCGAAAACACTGGTGGACACTATTTAACCGGATGGGCAGTCCCATTAACCTTCAGCATGACTCCTGACAATGAATTACATGCCTACATGACAGAAATCCATAAGAGTTAATTGTACAAATTTAGATTTCTCTCCTGAAATTTGTTGTGTGGGGGCAAACCAAACTACCTGAATGAAATCTCTGTTGACAGAACTTCATGAGATAAAATAAAGCTTTTCCAGGAGCAAGACCTGAGGCTGAAAAATTAGTCTCAAGAGCTAAAACATGGCTCCGGTGCTCCATATACTACATAGTAAGCACTGATTAAGTTTGTACTTACTTAATAACATTGTTTTTTTTTAATTCCCCCCCCCACAAGGCTTTCTTCAGGACAGGCTGCAGCTGGCATACAGTTTTTGCTGTGTGCTGTGAGTAATGCACTAAAACATGATAGTGTGCCCATGGCCGACCCAGCCAGATTTGCACTGTGTGCAGAGCTTCACAGTCACAGTTTTAGCGAAACCCTCCTGATTCAGGGTCCTCTCTGCTCTCCAAAGCAGCCCACGGTCGGGAGCCTGCACAGCCTGGAGGAGTTACAAACTGCCTTTTGCACTCTGTGCTGCATCACTTCAAATTTAAGAAGTCATTCTCAGTATTTACTTTCAGCTAATTTAGGTTTACGTTGTCATGTCAGGGATCAGGCTTGTGAAATGATGTAACACAACAGTCATGTTTAACAAAAACCAAACAAACAATAATTGCTGAGATGTGATTCAAAATTAAGTGTTTTAAAAAACCCAAATGTAATTTTATTGAAAAATAACAAAAACAAAACAACAAACCCAAAATACTTGGCTAACTTTCCAATAAAAAATTAAAATTAATCCCAGAAAAAATAGTTCTTGTTTTCTGGTAAAATTAAATACTCATACCTTCCCCTGCCCCGCCAGCCAGCTCTAACTTTGGGAAGGTCAGGGATGTCCATTCTAATAAACGCAAAATCTAACATGCACACAAATTTTATAGTGCAACTGGCTTCTAAGTATCTCTGAGATGAAGCACCTCAGATTAACCTTTCCTATTACCAAAATTCTTCAAGAAGCAAAGGGTGCAAGAGGCCCTCCAGCCTGAGATGCGTTCCCAGCCCGCAAACTGATTCTTCTCAGTGTAATTTCTCGGTCTAAGGGCTCCTCAGCAGTGGCCGTGGTGCTCGGCTGCGACACCCCACAGCGCCTCCAGCATCGACACCGGTAAGCGAGACGCTGCCCTCATGGCCCAGGAGAACCTTTGTGGTCTCAACAGCTGCCCACAAAGTTACCGCTAGAGCTTACACAACCTGTAAGATCCAAATCCCGATTCAGAAAGAACGTTTTAAGACTGTAAATAACAGTTCCACCTGGAGGGCCCCCTGCACCTTCCAACCACAATCCTAGGGCAGAGATCTCAGGGCAGGTTCAGCGCTGGTCCCGCTCGCTGCCGGCTGCTGAGCCCTGCCAGGGCCCGGCTGGCGGCGGTGACAGCTGCTGAGGCGGCACCGGGAGCCCGCAGCCCGCAGCGGTGAGGCCACGGCCGCCCAGCACGGCGCAGAGCTGGCCAGGCCTCGCCCGGAGAGAGGCAGCCCCCGCTAAGGGAGAGCTGCCAGAGCTGCGCTGCCTCCGCGCCGGGCCTCTTCTCCCCGTCCTCAGGGTGGAGCGGGGAGCTCCGCACCGCTCCGCGCCCGTCCTCACCCGCTCCCTGGGCGGCAGCCCCTCGGCAGACCCGCACTCCCCGCAGCGGGGCTCCCGCTTCTTCCCCGGCCCTCACAGGCCCCGGAACCAAAGTGCCGGCCTGCGCTGCCGCGGGGAGGAGGGGACCGGAAGAGCGTGGGCGAGCGACCAGTTTTCGGCGGGGAACGGTGCTAGGGGGCCCTAGTGACGGCCGCACGTGACCAACCGGCCTGAGGGCCCTGCGGTAACGGGGCGGCTGGGCGACGCCGCGTCCCGGTACCTGCGGGGGAGAACCCGCCCGTGCCAGCCCGTCTCCCCACCCGGGTCTCCCCAACCCGTGTGAAATGTCCCCTTCCCTCTCCCGCGGCGGTTTCTCCAGGGGAGGCGGTGCCGCCCGTCGGTCGGAGTACCTGGGGACCGTGCATTGCTATCAGAGGTGGTGGTCCACTCCCTTGTTAACTGCGTGATCATTTAGATGTTTTTTTCACCTGTATTTTTTTTCCCTCCACCTATTAGCATACTTAGAGTTGAGACCAAGTGTTAGCAAATTCCTTTCTTCTAACTGAGTGTCTCTAAATGGGACATGGGATCATTTCAGTGGAATTCCTTGGCCTGGTCGAGGATGCTTCTCTACAGTAGCATTTACCCAATATTCAGTGTTTAGTAACTGCATTTTTAGGTTGAAGTGACTAAACTAAAACAGCAATTTTGGTATAGAGAGTATTTCTTCTGAGTCGGTGAAATAAAGTCTGTGATAAATTAGTTGTAATAGCCTTAGGGGAAATAGTTGACTTTGTAGGCAGATTTTATACCAGGCTTTGCTCTCAGTTACACCCCAAAACCCTCACTAACTTCAGTGGTATTACGTTCAGTGGCAGCGGGTTTCTGCCAGCATTCTGTTACTCGCTTCTTTTTGACTTGATCTGTTTTTCATGCTGGCAGTGTGCAATGCATTGTGGTAGTAATAAAAAATGACTACGTTCCACCACCCATGTATTTTTATCTCCTTGTGCTGTGACAATCCATCTTGATATGTAGTAGTTAATTATGTCAAAAATAACAAAATACTTATTGGACAGCAAGAAGACTTTAAAATTGTTTCTAAAATTCTTTCTTGGCAAACACAATTATACTTGGCTTTACTAAACACGCTATCTCTTACTTTATTTGAAGGATTTCTTTGGGTGCTGAATCCAGAACTTTTTGTTTGGGAACAAACAAAGCCTGGTCATCATTTAAAAGCAAGCTCTGAAATTTGAATTACTTCAGAGATATACTTCTTTGTATACTTTTATTCACTACAAAAGCTGTGATATTATCAAAACCCTTTTTAGGAATGGTTGCTATATCATTTTTGTTTGAGGTTCTTGATTTCACAATTTACTAAAAAGATATTTTTTTTCAAAACAGTATTTCTAACACTTGGTTTCTGCTTGGAAGTGAGAATGTAAATTTTGAGTTTCTGGTTACAGTGAACTCAGAAGATACCAGTTGATTGATTTCCTTAAGACTTCTGCTAGCCTGCAATCTTCACATTTCTTTCGACTTCTAAGCAAAAACTGAATATATAAGAACAGAGCAGATTTTTCAAGTGATTGGTTGTTCACTTTTTCTTCAGTATGTATTTTAGAAGTACATTAATGATAGTAGTGTGGAGGTACTGAGAAGAAAATGGAACTTCTGCTTGTATGATTGTCTGTCCTTGCATACCTTTCACATTTTTAGTATGCTGCTTGGCATGTAAGAATGTGTAGTCTTCTTCTGTTTCTTGGAAAAAAATACAGTGAACATGCTTTATATATGCTTGGTAATATCTTTGACTGTCGGTTTTAGTTATCTAAAGTTTAACTACTTACTAATATATGTTGTCTTTTAAGGCATTCTGGTGAGAACAATCCTTAATGTATGTCAGCAGAAAATGGAAAAGCCATCTTTTTCTTTTGAAGAATTCTTATGGTTTCAAGATTTGGTGAGTCTGACTGCTTATTATTTTAACTACCCATGTGTATGGTGAAGTGAACAGGCAGGAGTCAAGTCCTGGGCAAAGCCATGTGAATGTAAATATTGAGAATTGTGTTTGAGCATAGGTTGTATTTCCAAGACCCTCAGGCACTGGAAACTAAGAGGTTCATAGAAATGGGGAACCTTTAAGAGAGCAGCTTCTCTGTTAACTTTCCTTTTTCTCAAAGGTAAACTATGGAGGAAATTTTTTTGCCTGCTTAAAGCAATTTTCTGTTGTTGGAAGCATGCTTGAGTGATGACACTGAATCAGGCATTGTTTGAAATATTTGACTAGTCCACAGCATTACCAACATAACAGAAAGTCCTGAACCCTGAGGCAAAAAGGTCTGATGAGTATGAAAAGGTCAATAGCTAGTTTTGCTTTTTCTTTTGCTGATAACACGGCTAGGGAAATCTTTAAATATGCCTTTGTGTTTTGTTAAATAATTTAATATGATGTGGTTACCAGTGATTTGTTGAAATTACATTCTTTTTGGAGGAAAAAGAACATTCCTTCCGATCTGCCTATATTATTTGCAAGTATTGATTCAGTCAAAACCTTTAACTACAGAGCTATGAGAAAAATTGCTCTTTTGCTTTGAGCCAGAGGTTTTTCTCTCACAGGAAGAAAGAAACAAAAAATGTTTAAAAGTATTTTGATGGATGGAATATTTTGTTTTAAATTTTTTTTTCTTTAAAGGATATATTGTTAAGAAGAGCAATCTGACATAAAAATGGAAATATTTTAATTTGCGATAATAGTGAAACAAAATATTAATATGTTTTCATTTTTTAACTGGTTTTATCCACCTTTTCCCTTTTTACCCTAAAATGAACATGTGTATTAATAGTTTGCATTTAATGTGATTGTTTTTTAAAAGAAAGAATTTGTCTTGCTGTCCTACTATTAAGACAGAACATGTCATTGTCTTTCAGCTATACTAGAAGGTTTAAAAAACTTACTGATTATGCTGTATTAACCTTTACTAAGTTATTTTAGGAGAGCAACCAGTTTGTTAATTAACTTCAAATTACTACTGTTGGTTTCAACAATTTGCTCAAATGTTTAAGCTGCTAGTTTAAGTTCTCTGCTAGACCAAGGAACAGACTTTCTTCTATGCTTCCAAGGCTGTCCTCAACAGATGGAAGGCATTACTGTCCTTTCCGAGAACTTAAATTGCTCATGATTTTATTTGTCTCGTTAGAAACATAATAACCCTTTTTTTCTTGTGTTATCTTCTTTCTAACTAAAAAGTTATAGTCTTTTTAATTACTCTGTGTATGCTATAATGGACCTTCTTGGCCTATTTCTGGTTTTGTGTCTTTTTGAGATGATGTAATCATCTCTGAATGCAGTACATGGAAGAGGATGAAATCACAGTCTACATTGACAACAACATTGCCAAAATTTGAGATTCTTAGAGAATATATGTAAAATGTATTTATTCTGGTATTATAATTCTTTATGCGAAATAAAAATCACGGATTACCCAATTTAATCTTTATATCTTTATCATTTTCAGGAATAACTATTTTCACCATGTGCTGATGGCAAAAGGAGTAGCCAAGTTTTATCTCCCTTGATGAGCCTTGTTCTTTGGTGGATAAATTACAAAAAGATTATTTCTTTAAGCTCAACATTTCCATGTATGGACTCTTTCTTCCAGTATCTTAAACAGGAGCTGCAGATACAGGGTATTGCAAGTATTTTGACACATTTGTCTTTCCATTCCATTTTCATACTCCTTTTAATATCACTTTTATGATTTCATGAAGCTACAAAATTGAGAAAGCTAGTAATCATTTATTGTTAGGAGTCGTTATTGTTGAAAGATTCTTTTTTCTACCCTGTCCTTACGCCCCAAAGTTGACCAATAATTAAAGTACTGAAATAAATAATGTTAAAGTAGTATTAAACTTGAAAAGAATCCCCAAAGTAAGGTAAATCCAGAATTAGAATATGCAATTCAATGCAGTTCCCTTTGGCATATATGTTACATATCATCTTAAATTAAATGATTATTTTTTAAAAATGTATCACGGAGTACACAAATCTGATCATGCTCAGGGAATGATCTGAGATTATGCAGTGAGATGATTGTAACACCTACATCTGATTTGCTGCAGAAATTGTAGGATCAATAAAGTAGGAGTTTGCAGCAAATATGAAAACACTTGAATGCTATTATGCAAGCAAATTTCAAATTAACTTCTGCTGTGGGATATCACTCACTTTTACTCCACAGCTGGTGGTCATGAACCCCAGGGGTGTGAAAATGATCTAGCAGCAGCATGTACATACTCAAGTATATACTCATGGCTCCTACTTGAGGTGAAGTGAAAAAGTGAAAACATTCCTTATGTCTTTCATATGACCACCAGCCAAGAAAATGAAGTTCTTACAGTGTCCAGCTGCTTCTGTGTGCACTATTAATTAATGCTAATTAACAGCTCTTTTTTTTTTTTTTTCTCAGCCAAGGCAAGACTTGCTTGATGATATGCTAATTTCCCCAGTGTGCCTGCACCCATCTTTTACATGACTGATGGGTACTAGTTAGACGTAAAGATGTTTTACACCTGCCCCTTGACTGAATTAGCCGTAAACATTGTAGATGACAATTTAAAGTATTGCAGCCCTAGGTGATCTCCAGAGATCCCTTCCAACCCTGTATCATTTTGTGATTACAGCATTAGATATCTGCATGTATTAACAGTAACAGTTCAAGATTTTTAGATTGTATGTCATTTAATATCCATTCAAAACCTTAGTTTTAGAGCAAATTTCTATCTCTAGTGCTCATTTAGTTAGATTTCATGACAATGTGGATTTCATTATCTTGTATGTTAAAGCTGATTGACAAAAGCAACATAAATATGTTTTTGAAGTAGATATAAAATACAGAAATATTTCCTCAAAAGCTTTCCCTCTGACAGTCACTCTTTGTTGAGCAGAGTTTTCTTTTTAGTTACAGAGAACATTGTATGTAGAAAAAGATAACCCTGAAAAATTTAATTCAGAGAAGGTTTACATACTTCAAAGTTATATATGGACCAAACTCTGAATGGGCATTTAACTTGGAATAGCTGGCTAAATCCACAATGTACTCTGCAATGTGTAACCACTATAAATAGATAATGGATCGAATTAACTGAAATTTAGTCAGACAAGAAAAAAATCCCAAGAAAGGAGAAGACCACTGCTATGGCATAGATTCTGTATCTGCATGAAACTTATGGTGTGGAAGCTGCACAAAATTGTACTGGAATGAATATTGAAAACCACCGAATAAAGTAAATTATGTATTGCTGCCAGAATAATTTACAACCTCAACAAAACATATGTAAATGTCTTAAATTACCAGAAGTGGAACAGCCACAAAGTAAGGATATTCACCCATGTGCAAAACCAAGCAGAAGAGAGATAGCAAAACCTGTCTCAATTGATTTTAAGTGTATGAATTTAGTTATTTCACTTAACAGGCTTGGATTCCAGGCTTACAGTTGACTATGGTCATAAAAATTTACACGTTAGAGATGTGAAGGAAAGCAATTTTAATTTCATTTGGGAAGATTCACAGGGTTATTTTAAAAATTAAACATTTTATTTTCAGATCTAACGCCAGGAAATTTTTATGGAAAAAGTGGAATCTTGAAAGCCCTAAGACTGCCACAGTAGATCGTACGAGTAAAGATGCTACTGCTAACATACACACTAGTACATCTGCCAGTCCTACAGTGGTCAGTAAGTCTTGTCATTATTTTTAAACATGCATTTTGGGATGAAACTTATAGTACGCTGCAAAATTTAATTGTCAATATAAATTATTAGTAATGTTTTCAGTTTGTATTTTAGAAAATCAAAATCTTATGGCAATTAAAAATGAATTGTGGATTTTGATTGTATCCAAACATATATCTGCCTAATGCACTGATAATTCCATTTGATTAAGCTGTAAATACTATTATAAGGTATGTAAAAAAGCTGCTGATGCTCCATCTAGCAAAATCTGATGGTTTCGATGGTTCCTCTAATACGAGCTATGCTTTTTTCTGCTCCTTCCTCTGGCACCTGGCTCCCATTTTTGTTATGTCTTGTGCCATAGCCTCTAACTTCTACCTGCCTTGTCTTCCATGTCCTGATGGATCAGATTTTTGACTTTTATTCTTCTATACAAGCCTACTGTTCTTTCTCATTGCTGCTGTTTTAACATATTTTCTCAAGCTGTTTGTCCTGATGTTCTTTCTAGCTTGCCAGAATGTTATCCGGTGTTTTGTTTCTTCAAGCTACCCAGCTTCTTCTGTCTTCCTGAAATCACTGTTCTCTTTCTAACAACTACAGCCATCATTTTATGCTACCAATCTTCTCTTACTCATGTTTATCTTCTTTCTGCTCTAACCATAACCAAAGAACTTTTCCCATCCTTGCCCTACACCCACCCCTCCAATATTTTTTTTTATGGACTCATATGCTTTTTCTGGATTTAGATAATTCTCCTGTCACCAAGGTAGGATAACCTTATTTTCGTTGCAAAGTAATTTAGAGGAAAATGTCTGGAAGAAAACTCATAAACTTGCATCATAGGTGTAATTTAAGGCAGTGAAGTCTGTGATTCTTTGATTTTCCATTTTCTAAAGTATAATTGGCTTTATAAAATAACGATATTCATTACTCTTAAAGATAAGCTGAAAAATGATTTTAGAAATTCTTAAGTGATGGAATCTACCTGAATGGAAAAAGATATTGCTGTGCAAATTTTCAAGGCTACTTACCTTGCTGTGTTGGTGACAGCCTTCTCAAGGCTTGCCCCTACCATTTTTGATGATATCACTCTGACAAGCTTTCTCTGCAGTTATGTTAAATGCTTAGGAAAAGATAGAGGGCTGTCTCTTGTGTCTGTTGATGTTAAAGAGAGAAGATTTGGAACATGCTGTACTCAGGAAATCCTGAATTAGTGAAGTACTGCAGACATGTCAGAGGAAGGGAAGTGTTCTGGCATGTACCATGTTTCCCACAAAGCTTTCTCTTGTAATGTAGATGTAAGAGAACTGTGTGGGTTTTTCCCAGTGGAACAGGTTATCTAAGCAAAGCGGACAGTTGCTCTTGAGACCTCACTGAAGGATTTGGTCTCTACAAATGAATACAGCTTTATAAATCTTTATGTGGATTGGCTATGCCCATCTGTGACTTAGCGAAAACGAACTATCTCACTGCCATTATGTATTGCCTGTTAGCTTTCCTAAATAATTTTCCTTTTCTACTCTAGTGTTTCTTTTCAGTTAAAATTAAAAAAATGAAATGTGGTTTCTTTAAAGTTAAAAGTCAGTGTTATTCTCATCAAGTTGCAGTCATGAAAGGAAATTCTTGTTTACGGAATACAGAGGGGGTTTTGTGTGTTGCTCAGCTTGCAGTAAGGTTTTACAAACAGAAATGTATCTATGTTTTTGAACAGGGGAACATTTTGGTTTAAAAAATAATATGCTTTTACAAAACCTAAAACCAGTGGAAACATTTGCTTGATTTTTATAAATTCCAATGGTTTTGTTCTAGTATAATCCTATTTCCTTTTGGATGTTGGGCATTGTAGTACTTGTATATGAAAACAAGAATATGAAACCAACTAGAAAGTGAAACAAGTTCAGTAAATTTCCTCAGCTGTGATTATAATAGAACTTTAAAACTGAGTTTGTTTCAATGACAGTAATTTGTTGTCTTGAGATATGACATATCCAAGATATGACTTGTTTTTTCTTATGACAATAAAATAAAAGGGAGAAGCCTTACTATTTTACCTCTTCCTGTTCATAATCTATTCTGTGATCTACCTTATTGCTTTAGGCTTGCAGGATGCTCACAGTTTTGTTCAATAATCACTTGTTTTCCTTTAGGAATATAGTGTATAGACAAGTTAGCTGTTGTATTAATATGTCATGTCTTACAGAAGAACTGAATGTCCGTAGCTTCCAAATGTTCCTATTCTTCTAAAGTTCTCATCCAGTGTTCCAATGCTGTGCAATAGTATAGACTTGTATAGATATAAACAAGCTAACCTTGTCAGCTAGCTTGAACAGAGATAATGATCTAACTCTGCCAGTGTGGCGTCCTGTGTAGCAACAGAAGTTGTTATGAGTTTGGGCAGTAACAGCTATGTCTCTTCTGCTGACCTGTGCTCTCTTGTGATTGGTATGGTAATTCAAAGCTATTGTGGATGTATGATGTTTAGAAGCACGTACTTTTTCTCACTTGTCAAATAGGACAGTGGGTTGTTAAGGCTGTATAAGAAATCTGTAGCAGAGCCAGATTTCAAAGGCCAGTAGAGGAACCATGAAAACTCAGCAGTCACTAGCCCATAAGTTGATTCTTGTCCATCAAAACTGGTGCTGTCCAAGGTAATAGTAAATTGTGTTTATGCTTAGACAGCCACTTGTAAAGCAAGCCGGTCCTGAATTCTGACTGGAATTGTACCACACAGCATTATTATTATTATAAAAACACTTCTAGCAGCAAAAAATATATGACTGAATTAATTGGAAGAATAGGGAGTGATTCTTGCCCTCTACTCAGCACTGGTGATGCCACACCTGAAGTACTGTGTTCAGTTTTGGGCTCCTTAGTACAAGAGAGACATGGTCATACCAGAGAGAGTCTGATGAAGGGCCACAAAGATGGTTAAGGAAGTGGTGCATCTTTCCTGTGAAGAAAGGCTGGGAGAGCTGGGACTCTAACCTCAACCATTCTGTAATTCAGTGAATAAAGTGAGACAAAGATTCTTTTAAATAAAGGTGGGACAACAAAACATCTTTAGTTGTGGTTTTTCCCTTCAGAGGAGGCATATAGGCTAGAAGTACTACCTTTGCTGCTGTATAAAACCAGAAATATATAACTGAGACATTACATAGGGACGTAAATGAGCTGTTCAGTTAAAATCACGCTATGGATGTGTCAGTCTATTGTTGGCACATAGTCAGAAAACAGAGGTGCAAACCACTGAAGACTGATCTGTAGAATGAGCTGATTTCAATGTTTACATTACAAAGCTAGAAAAAGATTTGTTGTGTGTTTAGTCTTACATCCAAGTGGCAAAAAGGTTTCCTCATTTTACAGAATCTATTATCTACAGAAAGAGCTAAGTCTGCAGAGGTCTGAGCCCTTAAAATTGACCAGTCTAACTCCTCAAAGATGGGGAAGTTGTTGATATATATAAAGGGAACACTATTTTAGAAATTATCTTAGAAATAAGAACTCTTACTTGATATTGGACTCCAGTCTAAAAACACTGTAACCTTTATGTGACAAGTTTCTGCATCTTCATTTGAATCCTGCTGCTTTTCTGGTTAGCACTGAAGGAAAATAGTTCGTTCTCACGAGGAAGTAATTTTCTCCAAATTGAGCTTTTCCCCCCTCTATGTTAAGAGTCAATCTTTTCAAGTGCCAGGTCTATAAATAAAAGAATTTTCTTAATGAAACAACCAGTCCTGGTAAGCTAGGATCTGCCTTCCAAACAGAATTGAAGAAAATCTCCCTTTTTAGGTCTGGAATGTTAGCAGTTACAGAATTTCAGTGTCTGGAGTGCTTGACATTTACAAGCTAGCTTTCCTCAGCCAGGTAATGTAAAGTTATTTATGGAGCTCAAGTTTTAACACTGAGTACTTTTAATACTTTATGATCTAATTAGTTTTCTTTCAAATTTTAATAATTAAATTCTACAGTTGTATTTTATGTAAGATTATTAATTTAAATGTATGGTATATAAAATATTTTTTAGCAATTTTGCTGTGTGAATATCATTAAAATGAATATAAATGTCATGCTGAAAACCTCATGCAACTTTTTGAATATTTTCCCATCTGAGTTTCTGCTTTAAGGACAGTCCTAATCTTCAAAATTAGAGATGTTATGTTTTTTTCTGCTAATAAATTCCCCTTCTACCCTGTTTTAAGTCAACATGTGATTTAAATAACTGTTACCTTTTAAAATTCAGCCAGTGATGTAAACAGTTTAATTTCTTTTTGGTTTTGTTATTAAATGTTAATTTAAAAAGAAGGGTAATATTAGTTCTGAGTGTGGGTCTCGGCTCTGATGCTGACTGTTTCCCTAATTTTGGGAAAATCATCTAACCTGTCACTTCTGTTTTCTGCATGTTAAATGTTACAGAACTATTATGCTTTGTAAAAAGTTAATATTGAGGAGTAAGATTGCAGAGGCTTATGAATTGTTTAGACTGACTGCTTGGATACTGGTCATTGAGTGCAGTGAATTACTGTTGTTCTCTTATTAATTTATTGATTTAATGCCAACTTACATTTTGCTTAAGCTCACTCAAAAAGAATATACATCTTTTCTTCTTTTCAAATACAGACAACTGTATTTAAACAATTACTCAATTGATTAATCATTTAGTAATCTGGTTATAAGAGATGCTATGCGCAGTGACGTTTTAAAGTCCTTGCAGCAGAACTAAAAGTGAGCCCATATTATACCATATCATGTCTTTTAAAGGTCATGGAAATTGTCCAACTGTCATTTCTTACTGTGTTACAGAGTGTATTTACACTATTTTGGATGCCTTTAGTGACATACAAGTTATTATAGATAAACTAAGAGACAAATGTGTAATTATCCTCCTAAAATGGAAAATGTGTTTGGTGTAGTTGTTCAAAGAGCTTGAACTGCACTCTGAATGGCTGTTTTAAGAAAAATAACTTTCATCTGGAATCATAGACTTGTTTGCATTGGAAGGGTGCTCCAGGGCTCTTGTCCAATCTCCTGCTCAAAATAGGGCCCACGCTGATTTTAGACTAATTTGCTTAGGGCTTTTTCCAGTCAGGTCTTGAAAACCTCTGAGAATGGAGATTCTGCAGTCTTCTACAAGATTCCCCAGATGACATTAGCTTATTTCTGTATCACAGAGTATTTATCAGCACCAATACAAAAGATAAGTATGTAAGTAGAACCTTGTTAATTAAATTTGAAGGGCCTGCGTAATGGAGCAGTTTCTGGGAAATGTGAATGGTTATTGAAGGTGGCTAAATAGAATGGCTATTTAAACCACAGGAGCTTATATTTCACTTCTAAACCACAGTATATTTACACTTCATAGTATCTGTGGTAAACAAAGAAGAAAGCCGGATGAAAGCCAATGCATCTGAAGGAAAACCAAAGAAATTGCAGTCGAGAGTGGCTTTTATAGCCCACTTTGTTTGGATTTGCTTGAACCTTTAGTATTATAAAGGTTAGTAATGAGACACGTCCAGACAGGTTTATCTCTTTCTTTTCGTATAAACCTGTTTTCCTCCCCCATGGTCTATCACATGATTGATGTTAAGATTGGTTTAAGATGTAATTGATGCAAAAGGCTTTTGCGAGGATTTCTGACATCTGTTTGAAGAATACCTGTTAAAATGTAATAGGTTTGGGTTTGGTTTGTTTTTTTTTTTTTATCCTTTAATAGTTTGCTACTGTAGATCATCACTGTAACTTTTCTGATTGTTTTTCTCTGGTTTTAGCAGTAAACATTTTTTTTTGAGACAGCTGAAAAGAAATATATTTTATTTCATAATAGATTTTTCTAAGTTAAGTTGCACTGAAAATCACTCGGCTGCATTGAACTGGTCTTGCTTTTCTGTTCATCTTTTCCATTATGTACTGCAGTAGAACAACCCAGGATATGTTTTAAACTTTTAAGTCTGTTTTACTGTTAAAATGCCAGAAGAAGTTAAAGACAACTAATGAAAGAAAGGAAAAATACTGATTTTTCTCAAGCACAGCCCCTCCTCTGCTAAGCCAACATAAGGAAGGTACTGCCACATGTAAGCCTATATGACTGTGCTCATGAAGGGTTATATCGTTTTCACTCAGGTGTCTTTTTGTGAACCATTCTCTCATAGGATGTCGTTCAGATATGACAGCTGTAAAGCATAAAGCAGCCTTGGCTTACCTGGTAATGATGGTAGCATGGTGATCCATTAGATAAAGCGTAGAGCCTATAGGGTTCAGGAATGGTTTGACTGTATTCCTGTATTCTTGAATTACATAGTCAAAAGATCTTTAGGAGAGCTGGATTTAATTTGGAGGTTTTTTGGCATATATGCTCATATATTCAAATGGATGTTCACATTTTAGTTCATACTCCAGTAGAGCTTTTAAGCAGAAACAATGAGATTTAGGGTTTTCTTGTTTTGTTTTTATTTTTAAGCTTAAACTAACCTAGTTTAGATCCAGAAAGTTTTGCTAGTATGTTAATGTTGATAACGAGTGTGAATTTTGTTTCACTGTTTCTATATTCACAAGAAGTGGTGCAGACAGTCATCAGCAAAAAAAGCTTTTTCCATAGAAAAGTCTTCTGTGTTCAGTGAACAAGTAATAGATAAATTAGAAAAAGCATAGTGAAGATTTCCTGATATAGCAAATTTCTCTGCATGTAGGTCAAAAATCATAAATGTTTTCCAAATGATAGTATTTGTAAGCACTTATTTTTTTAAAAAGGAAATACGTGTTGAAGAGAGTTGTTGCCGTTTTCTGTGAGCACTGTTATAAAGAAAGTGTCTCATGTAGGAAAAAAGGATGACTCTAGACACTTGTAATGAAAAGTAGAGGATTTAAGACCTGTAGTAATTAGCTCTACTCCATCCCAGTCATCTAGCAGCTGTTTTAGCTAATTTTCTGTGATCTTTATCTAAGAGCAATTATCACAATACCGAGAAAACTCATAGGCAAACTAAACAGAACGAAATGATACAATGCATTAGTCATGCAGGGCTCAGTTGAACTCTTTAATAGCTAGAAAATTAAGATGTCTTTTCTTCATCAGGTCACACTGATTTTGGCTGAAGTTTCAAACTAGTCTTGTAGGCTCTTGTGTATTTCTGTATCTGTGTGTGTAGGTTCTATCGTCTGAGGATTATTTCCAGTACCTGCTGGAACTGTAACCTTCTTTTACCTGCTGTAGCTCTGAGTGTGCTATTAAATTCAATGAGCAAGAGTATGTGGCAAAGATTTCTTACATTTTTGCATTGTTTCTTTTGAGAAGTCCATTGTGCGATTTGCTGCAGGCTGTCATTTTTGTCTGCCATCCAATGTATGTTGGCAAGAGGGTTGTGTACTAGTCTTTGTGTCTGGTCACAGAAAAAAATTCATGCATCTCAGCCAGACCATTTTGTTATTCCTTTAGAATTAAAAGCATATGAAACAGATGCAGCTTAATAAGTATTTTTTTTTATAAATAACATTTAAATAACTTAGAACAATAAAGTTCAAATACAACTTAAAATAAAGTTTAATGCTGTAACAACAGAAAAAAGCATGTATAAGGATGGAAAAACAATATTGAAAGCTGTATGCCCTAACAGGAATTATACAAAAGATAGGATATGTTACATAAAAAACCTTAATATGTCTGAATTTTTGCTTCATCGTTATATAAAATGTTAATTTGTGAAAAGTGAGATGAAGTACATTATTTATTCCTATTCTTATTTTACATACACTATTTGAAACATCTTTTAGAGCAGCATTAGGTATTTGTTTCATTAATAGATAGGAACATTTTGTAGTAGAGTAAACTTAATTTTTCCAAACTAACTCTTTTATCTGAATACAACAATAAACATTTACAAGATTATATTTTTTTTTTTCTGATCATATAGTTTATGTATAGGTTATCAGTTTCTTGGGGGAAGTATTTAAAATACTGCTCAGCCTCCACATTTACTATTGACTTGATAATCTGACAACTCATTCCAGCAGCCTTAAAGTCTGACATATTTTACACAACATTATCATCTGCTTATTATTATTATAGCAGCCATATTTAAGAAGCAGATAGGTTTTTTTAAATAAAATATTATCAGATAATCAAGTCATGACTTATTCTTCAGGGTAAATTAATTTAAGAAACTACCCAGTTACAATGACTAAGATAATGATTGTACAACTCTTTAGAATTTTTTACAACTTTTAGTTAGTAAATCTGGTTTTGTGTATATTTTCAAATCTTTTTCATGTAGTCTCTTAAAAATAAACATAAATGCGCAAGTCCAGCTTGTTCAGTTTCTCAGTAGTATTCCAGCCTCTCTTGATACCGTGTCAAATAGTCTTCTTAAAAATAATCTTCCTGCTGGAACTAGTTCTTTATAGATCATTTGTGATTAAGATATTGCCAGAGGAAGAAAGTGGGATGCTCTATGTTCTTTCTTTGTTTTTTTACCTTTCATGGGGACCCCTTTGTGGTTTAATGTAACAAACATCTCCTTTCCTTTGTGCGTCCATTTTGCAGAAGCATATGTATTGTAATGGTTTTCTTCGATCAGTTCTATGAAGTTGCAGTCCTCATTGCATACTTTCTGTTGAGAGTAAATAATAAAATAGAGTAAAATAAGTACATTTTAAATACTTAGATTAGAGGAGATAAGAGAATAATATGCAACATTATTAATATTTTTAATAAATAAATTGGACTTCTGAAATCTGAGTGTTGAGTATTTTAGCTTTTTCTACTCCCCCTTAGTCTTCCACATTTTTAAAAAGTATGTAAGCTCTAGTCACTGAATTTATTAAACAGACATAGAAGTCCAGCATGGAATGTATGGGATAAGTACAGAATACATTTTAATATTTTAGGAATCTATTTTATACAAACTATACAAATGCTGCATCTAAAAATATGTGTCTTTTAGATGGTACGTGATGATTGTACACACAAAAGAAGTTATATCCATACCTTTCCATAGAGTCTTCCTGACTTGTTCATTGCCAGAAAGTATTCACTTTCCACTCCTTTGATTGCCACTATTCCAACTGCCACTGTTCGGATTTCTAGAATACCTGCAAAGCACACAGTAAGCACTGTAAAATGGTGATTTGTTCTCCAGTCAATTTAGAAGGTTTAGTTATACTAATATTCTGTAATACTTCTGTGTTTATTGAAAATCTGTGGCAATCTTTCTTTAAGAACCAGAAACAATATGTATTTATTCATGTGAAGAAGGGGCTAGACTTTAAAAATCCTCTGTATGTGCTGATATCTGCACAGAGACACTTAAAAAATTGTATGGTGATAATTTTTGTACTGAAGTTGCGATGTTGCTATAAGTAGTTTTTCTGTTTTCAAAGAATCAGCATATCTTAGGATTTATCAGGCTCAGGGTTTCACTTAGAAGAATTACATGCATAGCCATCAAGGTTCACAGAATTTGTGTAAAGCCTTTATTTTGAAGACTTATGTAGCAGTATCATCTTCTTGAAAGAGTGTAAACCTTAGAACTTGTGAGTGATAGAAAACAGATCACAGTGTCTTAAATAAGATAAAGTATTTGCTTGACCTTTGTATGCTTTTATGACTGATCGGAGCTGTAAAGATACGTGTAATTGAAAATCATTAAAAGCTGCTCTGAGAACTTACTTATTCGAAACCAGAAAACATTTAGAGTTGTTTTCTATAAGTTATTTTAATCTTGCTGATGTATGTCTGCAGTAGCTTTCTGTACTCACCATGATACATTTGAGTTATCTGCAACATAATAAGTACTCTTCTGTTAATAAAAAAACCCAATCAACTGAGCAAAGGCAAGAGGATGGTGTAAGTTATTGAGGACCACCAGATTATCTTCAAGCTCAAATATCATCATTGTTGTTCTATGCAGTAGTTTAGAGTTATTCTTCTGAGTTTGAGCTGTTTTCTTCTATATTGAGTCACCCACAGGAGTGTGTACAGTAGCATCTGTACTGTCACTCGTGCTCCATAATGGGGGCTTTCAAAGCCAGTCAACTAGGCAAATTCCAATAGCTAAGCAGGGGGGAGAAAAATGAGGAGGAGGGAGAGAAGCTTGTGCTACGTTGTCACCTGAAAGATGACCTTCCTCATGAGCAAAGTACTTTTTATCGCTTTCAAGTTTGTATTGACTCTTCACAGCCTCCATACATGATAATAATTTCTCATTAATTAGCTTTTTTTTAGGCATGAAATATATATGTTACTTCTCCTTCCCTAGACTTTTTTTTATGTCTGTATTTACTGTACTGTTTTGCTTTCTTCCTTTGTATTTCTGATATATGAGCCCTAGCCTGTATTGCTTACTTTTTTCTTCCTATTCTCCCTACCAGTAGATCAGTTGCCTCTTCCCATGGTGTGTGCCCTGCTGGGCATTCATCTCTGAACACTTACACTTCCCTGCTTCTCTATAATGCTAAGCCAACTTTAAGCTTTTAGAATTCTTTGACAAGTTCACTCTGCTGCAGGCCTAGCAGCAATTCTTACAAAGGATAATTTCTAACTGAAACTTACAAAAATTATATTAACTTTCATTTAAATTTCTCTTTAGAAAAACCACAGTGAGGCTGAAAAACAGATGAACATCTGCATCTAGCCAAACAAAGAACATAACAGTGGAAGGGATCTCTGGGTCATCAAGTCCAGTGCTCTGCTAGCCTGGGAATTGCATCAGATAATTCTCTTTTCATAAACTTTGCCAATACTAAATTGGAGTTGTTATTTCTTTGCCCCCAGTGTTTCCGCCGAAGGCTGTTCCAGAGTTTGATTTATTTTAATGGCTAGAGACTCTGTAGTAATTTGCAATCTGCATTTTTTCAGCGACAGCTTATACCCGTTTGTTCTTTTGCCTGTGCCTGCCATTAACTTAAGGAGAGGGTTGGTTTTTAAAAAAAAATAATCTATGTTTGAGTTTTCTATTTATACAGAATTTTAAAAAGGAAAGATTCAAAGTGACTTTTTAAAACAAGTCATACTAGTAGGAATTGAGAATTCCTTGAGTAAGCTGATGTTGGCTGAAGTTTCAGTAGTAAGAAATACTACTACTTTTAAAAAGGAAATGCCAGAAGCTTTTGTCCAATGCAATATTATTATTAAAGTTTTTACATTAATTTTTGGCTTGTTTTTTTCCTGAAGTGGATGGTGACATTCATACTAACTTGTAGGAATTATTTAGTTTTGGGCTTGGGTACTTGTTTTTCTGCTTTATTTTCAGTTAAGACATAAGTGTCTTTCATGTGGAAACTTTATACTATCCATATATATAATTTGTTATAGGATAACAATTGGGGATGTAAAAATATTTTAAAGCTTATTTTACAGCAAATCTGAATGACAAAATAAGATATTATCTATCAAAGTAGCAGTCTACTTAAAATTTACAAGGGCTCAGCATGTGATAGATTTATATTCAGATCTTTACATGGTTTTTCATCTTGTTAAAATCAGTGTGCATAAAAAGCAACACATTTCAGTTAAAGACAGATGAGATTCATAAATTGTTATGCATATTCAGTACTATTTGCCATGTTATTGTGTGCTTTTCACAATTTTAAGCAATTAAGCATGTGATAGATTAGGGGTATGTCTCACAAAAATAATATTTGACACCTTGACTCAGAGATGATATGAAATCCAAAGAATTTTTTAGGTCTTTGAATGGCACTTTTCTAACGGTACTCTGTGCATCTCTCCATAAAGTTTAGTGAGGGAACACCACACTAACTCTCCAATAACTACGTTGCATTAAAAATGTTTTAATATTAGCAATTTAAAGAGAAAGAAAAAAGACCCTGGAGCATTCAGTGGAAATAGAACTTGTGTATTCTTGATTCATTGCTGAGACCACATCTACATCAGAATTAAATGGCCCATCATAAACTGCATGTACTCGTTTTTCTGTTCCCAGCTCTAGATCATGTCTCATCTGATGTGCCTTTTATCCCTGAAGGAGAAACAAAGTATGAATTTGCCAGAGCATTTATGTGATTGAAGTTTCTGAGGCAGCATCTCACATGCACTTCAGTGTTTGATGTGTGAATCATCACCAAGATCCTCTCTCTATTTTAAAGCATATTACGGAAGTTCCTTAAGCAATAAGACAGCATACTGTAAGCTCCCTTTTCTTATCTTGGAGGCTGTGCATCAGTGATTCTTCTGTTCATTTCAGAAATGTAGTATTGCTGCAATTAATTGCATTGTTTTTCCTTAAATTAAATAAATTATATAGGAAATGGAAACACAATTTTTAGCAAACTGGGAAAAGTAGGTCTTTGCTGTATAGTTGGAACTGTGATAGCTGATTTTAGTTGAGAATTTCATTTATGATCTTTCTGTATATAGTCTTTTGTATGGAACTCACTTGTTTTGTTAATTGCAAAGTGTCATGTAGATATAGGAATTTAGAATTTCTTCCTTTATGTACAGAAGGTATGGAAAGAGAGTATTAACGTTGAGAAGTCGTACACTGAAAGTTTATTAGTTTAGCAGTTGTATCACATGCTTAAATTTAGTATCCAATATCAGAGGTCTCTCACAGACCAGGAAGAATGATTCTTGAGGAATATTCAATTTAATACAGACAAAAGTTCAGTAATTTAACTGTTTTACAAGGTGTTTATGTATATACAAGATTCACATCTGTTGTGCACTGCATAATTCTCAAAGCATAAATTCTTTGATGAACTAGTTAATGGAATCTTTAACACTTATAAACAACATAATCTCACTGTGAAAACATCTAAACTACTTTTCTATGTTTTTTAATTCTCAGCTTGATATATAAACACTCAACACGAACTTTGAGGATAGAGATGCGTGAATAATAGATATCACTGTCTCTTCCCATTATAATTTTATAAAATATTTAAATATAAAAATGAACTTTTATATTATCCTGTTATCACAGCACCAAAGCAGGAAATTCCTGAAGGATATACCAAAGAATAAAAGAATAAATCTATAAAATACAGAAAATAAACTCTATTTTCCCCTCTTCATTTAATTTCCTTTCTGTATCTCTGTTAAGTCAAGATATCACATTATATTACACTATTTGTCATTAT
Organism: Thinocorus orbignyianus; assembly: GCA_013400375.1. Lineage (NCBI taxonomy): Eukaryota > Metazoa > Chordata > Aves > Ciconiiformes > Thinocoridae > Thinocorus > Thinocorus orbignyianus. The sequence continues at coordinate 283,959 of VXBW01004056.1, read as the reverse complement.
AGTCATATTGGTCTGTCTCTATTTTGTATGTGTTCCTGGTACTCAATACCTGTATGAGAAATTACGTGATGGTAAACAGACACTGGGATGTGTTGTTGCAGATAGGAACCTCATCCATTAGTAGGTGTCGAGGTAATAAAACTGTTCAACAAGAATTTTGGCCAGTTGTAGATATTTTCCATTTCTTCTATACTTTCTGTAAGTATCTGCTACTGGTGATTCTTGCCAACAGGATGCTGAGGTAAATTAAATTTGGATCTGTGCTGATACGGTTATTCTTGTGCTCTTAGAGTATATGGTTTGTTTTACAGTTGTGACTGCTACATTCAGCCAGATCTGTGAATGTGATCTTTTTAGTTAGTTAGTTTTTTTTTTTAAAAAAAAAACCCTCTCTTCTTTTTTTTCTGTGCTCTTTCATTTTGAAAGTCTGCATCATTGCAATGTCCTTAATAAGACTAGGCAGGAAGAACATTCGGTGTACGGCAAAGTAACCCAATAATCTGATTTTTCTATAAATGCAGGAAGAGCTTTGCTTCTGAGTAATTGATGGTGTTAAATTCAACAATAAAACAATCATATACTCTAAAGATTAGCTGCATAAGGATGGCAATCTGAGTTAAGCAACTCACCAAAGCTAAAGAGTATCTACTCCAGTATAAGATTTTTGGACTGTTTTTAAGACATAAAATGAATTAACAGGTACTAGTTTCATGGCTTCACTGCTGTGAACCTAAGTTTATGTGAGCTTCAGCCTTCATGCTAATTCTTGTTAGCTCATTAATTGGAACGAAGTAAATCCCTGTATCCACAGAAAATTGGTAATAGAAGTAAACCTGTTCAGTTATGTTTTTAGGCTTTTTTATACATAAAGACAAAAATTTTGTCCTCATTCAGGCGAGTCATAAGATTTCAGCTAACTCAGTAGAGCTGAGATTTTATCCTTAAGGTAGTTCCTTCAGTGAGGCAGGAGATGTATATTAAGCTAAAATCTTTTAAGAGAAAAAACCAACACAGAAATAGAGGAAAATGCTGAAGGGGCAAAGATGTGAGATTTGTCTGTGCCAGTTTCTAAGAGTTAGTATATGTAGCATCAGGGACTCCAGTGAAATGATAAAGAACTAAAATCTACAGTCTGAAATTCTACTAAAGAAAACAAACATCTTCTCCTGAGTCTAATAGCAAACCATTCCTTGCCTTATATTAGAAAGTCCTTTCTTAAGTGCTTCATCTTGAAGTAAAAAGTTCTAATCCTATCTCTATTCATGAAAAGGAAAAAGTCACCAAGCTAGGATGGGAAAGAGAAAATTCATATATATGTAGGTTGTTTCACTTCAATATCCTCAGTTTAAAAATTAAAATGTAAACTGTGTTTTTCAGTTACTTTATCTAAAGCATCCACATAAAAGTTCAGAAGAGGTTTAAGAGAAGACGTGAATATACCACAAACTAACTGGGAAAGAAATCAGATTAAAGCCAGAAAGAGAAAAAAACCCTGAAAATGGGCATGCAAAATTGAAAACAACTGTAATTTCTATAAAATCAGGATGAAATTCCAAACAATTTTGTATGTTTGCACGGTCAGTGTTACAAATGTAGCTTAAAATTCCCGTAGTGAAGGAAGTTTCCTACACATCCGAAATTCTGTCCAGCGTATGTAAAAGCTAGTAAGCTGAAGTGGGCTGTATTTTCCTTTTGAAGAAGGTGGGTGCTGGCAGCATCTTTGTTGCAAATTAAATAAGAGGAAGTTGATACAAAATCCATCAGGAAAAAAAAAAAAAACAGAAAAAAAAAAAAAAAAAAAGGGGAGCAAAAAAACCAAACAGTTTTAGTGGGGGAATTTTATCTCTTTTTTTTTTTTTTTTTTTTTTTTTTTTTGGAGAGAATTTACATAATAAATGACGTGAGTTTTCTGGCATTCTGCTCTGGAGTGACAGTTGCTCAGTACTTTACAAGTAGGCACTTTTATGTCTGGACTTACTCCATGACTGTGGCCTGTAATGCAGGACAGTACATCAGGCTGGAAATTTACGTAGAAAAATGTAGCATTTAGCTACATCACTGACACAAAACTGAGCATTCGTGTGTGAGATAATTCTTTCCTGACAAGTGGTATTTGATAATTTTAGTTTTCATCACCTGATATTCAGTATCTTTTTCTGATTTAATTAATATTTTCACATTAAAATATTTTAATCTTCTTTTTATTCATTAACCTTTTTTGCTTTTACAACACAACAATACTGTGACGTTTTATTTGTTTTAATAAATCTTCACTTTTATTGCTACACAATCTGTTTACACATTATATTAAGCTACTTTCTAACTGTATGCAGCCATAGCTGAATAGGCAGAGTTTCTTTGTGTTTGCCCATAATATCCTGAAATAACAATATCCTGTCTATAACAAAGCAATGAGGGCCTTCTGATTTAGCAAAATTGGGGCATTTTGTCTTTACTAATTTTGCAGCCAAGAGGCTGAAAGCGCAATTGCAGTTCTTGCTTCTGAGAGCTGTAGGGGAAGCAGTAAGAGCAGCACATTACTAAGGATCCAGCGGGTGGTAACAACCTGTCTAATGGGTCTTTGGAAGAGCAGATCAGAACCAGCCAGCTTGATATCTTTTCACACACTGGGAAACTGCCCCAATATGTTGGATAATAAGATTGGTCAGGAAGATTTTGGATGGGCTCTTGAAGTGCGCATTGTGTTCAGTTCCTCATCAGCTAGCTCTTTTTCCAAACATTTCTTGCGTTGATGATATCCCCTCCATATCTGTCTCACAGTGTTTCTGGTCACTACTTCTCAATTTGTTAGTGTCAGAGTTTCTGTAGACATAAACTCAAAGAGAAACTTTGCCATCCATTACATTTTTCAGCAAGGCTAACAGCAATTTCATCCCAGTACTTTTGTGTTCTGATAGATACATGTTATTAGAAAATGTTTAAGGGTAAGATAGAAAGTACCAAGAAGACTTCTGCAGTCTTCTAAATGCTGGAAGGAAGGGAAGAAGGAGGAAAGTACGATTTTTAAGGAAAGAAAAGCAAAAGCAAATGTCCAGAAGCTGTTATGATTTTACATTCTTGCTATTTCTTTTTTTTCCCCGAAAATTAGAGAACAGATAACTGATTTTCTAAGTATTCTAAATGTTTTTCGATACCGAATTCTGTGTGGTATTTACAGTACTTTATTTTCTGGGGTTCTCTGTGTGCTAAGTTAAAAAAAAACAATCTATTGCTGATTTTTAGTGGTAAGGAGGTTGGCACTGACAGGAAGCACTTGTGAGGAATGTCTTTGTGAAACACTCTTTCCTAGGCAGAATTGTCTTAAGATAAAGTATGTGGAATCTCAAATAGGGAAAGAGGCAGCAGAAAATACTTTGATGGAGAGTAAGTCTAAACAAAATGAAACTTCTAAATTTCATTAAGTTGTGTATCTAATCAATTAAATATAGAGCACATATTTATGAATTCAAGTTACCTTTGCACATGATTTAAGGCTAAGAATGCTGTCATTGTTGCTTGCACGGGAGTGTTTAATGGCATTTAATGAAATTTGTTCTTTTGTTATAAGATTAATATGTTAATATTTGTGCCTCTTACAGCAAGAAACTAGAAATCACAGTGGTCAATCATACAGTGTTTTGGAAAGCTTATTGTGTGCATGCATTCGGTGAGCCAGCACAGTAAATACGTTCATGAGCTGCCTTATTACACTTAAAATGTTTTTCCGGAGAAGTCTATCAGTATTTGTTTCCTGAAAGTAAATGAATACTTTCCTTGGGTACTTTTTCAAGTCACTAGTTTCAGGAAACATTGCCCCTTCCTTTTTGTTTTTAAAAAATTGTGTGTATGTTGTGAAATATTTCTTTGTGTTTGTTATTTTAATTCTTAGCAATATTTTAAAATGGATATATCTTCAAGTTCATTTTTAGGTAGGGCAATCTATGTGCTCATTCTCTCTCTGATAGAAAATCTAATGGTAAAAACTTTACTGCAAATAAAGGTATTAATTTAAGAGATATTTTAATATGATTTAATTATTTTTTTACCTTTCCCCATTATTAAATTTTAATGGATAGAATGTAGAATTTGCATTTGTATTTCTTACTGCCCTTTTCGAGAGAGTGAAAGTGTTTCCCACATGGTACTTCTTAGAACTTTTGTTCATAAGCTTTATGAGTAGAAACAGATATACAAGTACATGTTATAATTGTTTTCGAAGCAGATATGAAATTGTCTCCACCCCAGGGATTTTCTCTCTTTTGATAGGATTTTAATAAACAGTTAATTATGGCAACAGAAAACAAGCTGGTACATACATTCACTGTAATTTTCCTTTTTTTTTTAAACTGTCATATAATTGCTTCTCCTTGTGATACTCAGAATATGGGTTCATGGCATAAAAACATATGAAAAAAAGCTTTTATTCAGAGCTGTTGTGCTATATCCCTGCATGCATTTGCAACGCACGTGTAGACTATGTGAAGCACACTAGATATGAATATGATTGTAAAAATGATCTGCACATAAACAATGAATCTGTCAATGATTTTCAGTCGAACAGTTGAAGCTACTGCATCAGTGAGGTGCCAGACATCTGGATATCATGGACTGATATCCAAAGCATTCAAAACTCCTGCTTTGTCCCATGTATAATTTACAAGCAGGGAAAACTGTAGTTGTCTGAGGAAACATCATCAGTGATGAGAGCTATTCCTTGAGAACTTGATGCAGCGTACAGGTCACACATCCTCATGTACCAGAATTTGTGCATAAGATTTAGTGTGCAGAATGTTTCATTAAGCATAAGTAGCTGATGTTTAATTAACTTTTTGCAGTTCATTGGGCACAAAACCAGTAGGTATACTGTATTTTAAAAGTTTAAATAATTGCTTAAAAGAAGTCCATCAAAGTATTTTTTTTTTACTTCAGTGGATTTTCATTTATTGATAATTCTGAAGATTCCTTACTTGACATTGCAGTATCCATAAATTCCTCTACTGTTTATGGCAGTCCTAAAAACTGATTAATACGTGCTTTGCTAGATAGAATAACTTTATAATAAACATTGTCCTAGTGGTATTCAATAGGTGACAGAAAAATTAGTTATGGAATTTGGGCCATGACAAGGTTTCTGAAAGAAACTGCTAACTTGATAAATCTGTGAAGGTAGTACAAAAAAACTGCAAGATGAGAACCAAACAGAAGAGAGAAGATAAAACAGGGAACTAAAATGACTGTTTAGAAATGCTGCTGTTTTACTTACAAGATCTGTTCTTTGCATGTGTACCTGGACTTGTGGGTGTTTACCTTTATGACAGAAAAGGAAGGAGTAAGCTAAGTTCTGCTTTAAGTCTGCATTGTTCAAAGTATTCACATGGTTTCACATGCATCATCAAAGGTATAATCTGGCCTTCTGAGTATGTATTACTGGCACCACAGCACAAAAAGAAAAGTCTGGTTTGAACTTTCCGATTGATGCTTAGGAAATACACCTTTCTTTTTGCTTACTAACTTACCATATTTGATCTGCAGTGGGAAATATTAAAAGCTGTAGTCACTTTTCCAGTTACTTTTCAAAGTGAGCAAATGTAAAGCAGTGCTCATCAGTTTACAACACTTGGTGAAGCTTACCTCCACTATTACTGTAGTGAGAATATCAGTGACCGTCTTGCAATGAATTCTTGGTGAGGAGAAGTAGCTTGGAATTTCTGATTATCTTTCCTTATTGTACAAACTCTTTGGCCTCTGTTTCGTATTAACTCTCTGCTAATGTTGGTGAGTAAGATAGGTTTGTAAATCAAATGCTTCATTCTAAATGGTGGTGTAATAAGACTCGGTGTAGGACACACTGACTCTAAATTGCCTTCTCTCCTTCTCTGTATGTCTCTTTGGAATTTTAGCACTTTGGACCACTGTCTTTCCAGGATTTCTCTTGATTTGATCTTCAAAACAAAAAGGCTGTGACATTTTTCACTGAAGTAGATTGTAAAACTATGAATCTTTTCAATTTAGAAGTGTGACTTGTGAATGGCACTATATAATAACAAGCTGCTCCAGGCAGTCATTCACTTGTGCATTTCTCATTAAACTTATTAGAACCCTTCACTTTGCTGATCTCCACTGCCCTCTTCATATAAATATTTTCTTGATCAGTCTCTTACACAGCACATAGTCATTTCTCATTTGAGCAGGAAACTACATTTCTCTCCAATAAAAATTACCTTGGAGCTAGGCATATGGTTATAATGAAAAATAATATTATTTTTTAGAATTAATGGTGTCATGTAAAATCCAAGTCTTAATCATCAGTCTGAAAAAGTACTCTCTTATTACACCATTAATAATTTACTGATATTAAAAATGGAAAAAAGGGAGGAATGACTGTTTTCAAAATACAATTGTTTCTAAGCAGTAAGAAAATTAATGATTTAATAGTTTAGAGCTATATTTGTACAACAAACACTTTGACTACAGCTCAGATGAAGTATATTTCTAGTATTTAAATCTTTGTGCCAATTTCACTAGAATAAGTTATCTTTTAATCTTTGCAGACTTTTAAAATCTGGCTTCAAAATAGCAAAAGTAAATGTAAAATGCTGCTAAGTAACCTTTTCACAGCAAAATGAGATACATCCATTTAGTAGTGCAAAACTTCCCAAATATAGAATTTCAGTGCCTACAGCTATTTTGATTATCTGAAACTTGGAAAACTCCACGTAGGACCAGAACCTTCTGTCTCTCCAAATTCTTCTGTAATGCAAAAGTCTTTAAATATATTAATTTGTTCTTTGACATTTGTTACTTTGCTATTTTGTGCTTTCATCTAATAAAGAGCTGGTGTCTTGGTGTCCTGCCCAGTCATCATTGCTGGGCACATTTCCTTCCCCCTTTCCTGGGTAGAATTAGTGATCACAGTTGACATAAAATTAATCGTGATTTCTGTGCAAGACTTTTTATTTTTTTCTTTTCTTTTTTTTTTTCCTAAGGAAAAGAGAGGGGCATACTCACTTAATTTCTCAGTGTATAGGAAGTGGGGTTATTCATTATCTGAACTGTGTTCTGAAGACATTTCATGTGCTGTTATGGCTTATCACCTGTAGAAGCTGGCTGTGGGCAGTTGCAAAGATGGCATAAATACAACATGGCACTTTGTGTTGGACTTACTCCGCTAAATGGGGCAAAATTACACCCAAGACAGGACCTGGTCTTTTTTATATGAAGTGTTCGTTCACCCTCAAGGTCTAGCCGGTTTGTTTAGTGTATTGTACTGTCTCCAGCTGTTCCTGTGGCAGCTTTTCTGGACCCTGAAACAGGCTTGATAGAAGGAATAGCAAAGTTGTTTTCTGGAGACAAACTGAATCTGACAACTGCTTTCCAGTTCTCTCAGCATAATTATTTAGAATTATACATTGCTGACAAATATTACTAAGAGCTATTATTAAATGCTCGTAGGATGATCATAACGACATTCTTGGTGCTGAAAACTGGATTATCAGTTTAAATATAAAGTGAAATGCATTTTTAGAAGTGACAGTGTTCCCAATAGCTAATTATGGAATGATTTAAAATCAGTACAATTCCAAAAGCAGATGCATAAGAAGGAAGATGGCTGCTGTATTCCATAACCTGAATGTATGCTTAGGGACCTCTTGGTGCAAGAGCAAAGTATTTTAAATGATTCAAAGTTTTGGATAGTATGATTTTGTTTCACACAGTTAAGACAGCATTTCATACAGAAAAACTGCAATCCCTATTGCAAGGGATAGACATCTTTTCCCACCCGAAGTAGTTATGTCAAATGTAGGGCAAGCACTACTTGACTGAATTCGTTTTAATTTGATTTCCAAATCAGATCTGCTACTTGGTGCGGGAACAGCTGAAGCCAGACATTTATATACATCAATTACAGTGCCTATAAGAGCACAAGCATCCGGTACATTATTCCTTTCAAGGTACAAAATACAAGAAGCTGCTAAGAAAATCATACTAACCCCTTGCTGCACCACAGCATGGGAATTGATAGAAACCATCTGGCTCACTCTTTCTGCTTTCAAAACACTACTGGACATATATTTATATAATGTGGTCCTTCAAATTGTTCTGGTTTGCTGCCGACAAATAATTTAGATTTAGTTGAACTTTTGAAATCTATATTAGACCAAACACTGAAATATAAATTAATAGATGGAGAAAATAAAAAAACCACAAACCTCAAAATCAAAAATTATGTCATAATTTCATTCAATTCTGATAAATTGGGATTTTTGTATGTAGTATTTCTCCTGTCTTGCTCAGTATAGAGATCAAAATGTGTGTTACTGTCGTGCAGTTAATCTTTAGTTGTCTTCTAGTTTTACAATTCGGTATCAAAACTGAGAAAAACAGCAGCATCAGCAGCAGTGGAGAAAATTGTTCCTCTGATTCAGGACTGGTTGCTATTACCAGAGCAAATATACTCTGGCAGCTGTAGCCAAATTTATCTTTTATTGTGTATTTATTTGTGTGATTTTTTTAATCTGTCTTTTTAAATTCAGATGAATTATCCAGTTTTAATGTCAGTGTGGGGTTGGGTTTTTTTTCAGTTTTGACTTCAGCTGCTAGGATGTAGAGGAAATCAGGGGTTAATGATTTTGAGTTTGATGATAAATATACATGCACACACTTAGTTTTGCCCATGTGCTTAATATCAGGAAGTTGGTGAGAAAACTACTGCAACTGGTGTCTTGGAAATTTATTCTGTAGTCCGCAGCCTTCCTGTGCTTTGCTTTTCTCAAGCGTTACATAGAAATAGCGCCCTAGTTTTTTAGTGAAAGTTACTTGTACCCTTAAAGTAGAATGAAGGACTCTAGAACTAAGGGCAGTACACAGTTCCAGTGTGTTGTGATAGATAGGATGTTATCTTCTGAAGGGAATTTACAGTTCATAGCTAAAAAATAAAAAGTCACGCAATAAAGATAACAGTACTGAACAGTTACCAGAGGATAGGATTAGCCAAATTATATGAAAAGTTTCTTTAAAATCTTTCTTAACACGTTTTTATTATGTTGCTGATTTGTACACAGCTTCATATTGTTTTGTTTTAATTTTTTATATCCCCATGTATGAAGTTATGTTTATTTCAATTAAAGTTATATAAAGGAGACATGTAAAAGGGAAATGATGAAGTTAGAAAGCTGCCTTGGGTTGTTGCATGCTGTACCGGTGCATTATCACCAATAACCCCACTTACAGGTGAATTTAAAAGAGGGGTTTTCATATATATCTAATGCTGCTTAAATCCACCTTTAGTTATCAAAACATTCTTAAAAGCCTAGCCCTTAGTGATTTAGAAGATCAAGTCTTCTAAAAAGATTTTTAATACATTTTGGTAGCAATTTCCCTAAAACAATGAAATCAAATTATAAAACATGAATAAAATTAGTATGCCCTAACAGTCATCTCTCAGTTAACCAGAGGAAGGAATTTAAAATGTGATAGAAACTCCTTCACTTTCTTTACCAACTCAGGAAATTTTCCTGTGACTCTGAACTGCAGAAGGAAGGGTGTGAGCTCTCCTGTGCCTGTAAAAGGCAGTCGTTTTCTTGGCTCTCAGAGCACACAAGTACTACTCTATCACTGTTTGGTGGCTGTTTAGAATAAAGTTACCTGTGACCCATCTGTGAAAGGATTTGATATCTTAAATTGAGATCTGTCCTGGCAGCCATATAATTATATTGGCAGAATTCCAAATTTCTATCGCTGACAATAATTGAACAACCTGTTTGATAGACGACAGTGCAGTGCACTGGCATAAGCACAAAGATGTACTTTTCTCTTGATCTGGAGACAAACAGAAGATATCGTGCCACTCAAGCATTTCATAACAGCTTCAGACAGGGGCCTTTGGGAATGCTTCACTTTTCAATTTCTCTGCTACAATTCACATAACTGTTATTTTTTTTTTTATATATGTGTGGGTGTTATGAAGCTTTGATGAACTCCAAAGAAGTAATACATAAGCAATCTGTAGCAGAACGTATGGACTCCTTTAAAATCTGGAAAACAGCTGGTCTATAATTTGTAGATGTTTGAAACTGTGCATTTCAGCTAGTGGGCTTAGACAAGAATCTTGCTCAAGCAGGGAAGAGTAAAATGTTCTCTGTAAGGAAGAAGAGTAACACGTTAAGAGATTTCTTCCATAGGTTCATAGGGCTAGAGGACTCAGATAAAGGTTAGTGGGTTTTTAATATTAGACTCTGGGCTGGGTAGCAGAAGCTGTATGTCCAAATACAGGGTTTGCAGCTCTTACATTTTTATTGTATGGAAGATTTGCATTAAACTTATATAATATTGTGAGTAGAAGACTCAGTTTGCAGGCCTTTTTTTATTCTGGATCCTATTTATTATAATTTCTACTCCTTATGGTGCTGTTCTCTCCTAGTCTTTGAAACATAAAAGTTAAAGAAAAGTTACTGTTTAACGTTGAACCCAGCAGGAAATTTTAGAACTATCTTGAAGACCATGAAGTCACAACAGAGGGCACAGAGGCTGGCTGTACTCATAGTGGTACTTTTAAAAATATATAAAATACCTGTTCGTGGTAAAGAATTTGCTATGCTTTTCGCTCTGACTGAAACAATTATGCTATTCCAAGCACTTAAAGTGGCAAAGAAACCTCTAATTTCTTTGCAGAAGACATTTGTGATTCCACTGTATTGCATCAAGGCGCTGAAGAAAAGGTACCAAAGCTGACTTTGAGAAGACGATTATTTTTTTTTACCAGACAAAATGAAACAAAGTGCTGCTTCTGTTCTTAACTTGGTTAAAATAGAATAAATAGAGGTAGCAACATTACCCCTGGGTAGGTGTTGGTAAGATACAGATAAATTATTCTGACTTGAAATTCCGGAATAGATTAATGGTGGAATGGCAGTTTAATTTTTCTTTATGCCCAGTCTGCATTACCAATGTTATGAAGCCATACCTAAAAGTAAAAGCACATGGATGTGCAGAAGCAATTGTTATTATTTGGCATCTTTTAAAATTAACTCCTCAAGCCATTGATAGGCAAACAAACCAAAAAAAAGTGATTTCAGTAGAGCCAGGCTTTTACAAATGGCATATATTTGTTTCTTTCCTAGTACGGATCTTTCAGCTCTTGAGCAAACTTTTCCTAATGAATCACAGGGTTAGATAGCTTTTCCACTAGTCAGTAACTTAACTCCTCCACAGCTGTGCAGTATTTTTTACTTTCAACAGCAACTATTTAGACTATTAATGATAGTTCTCTATAGTTCATCAGTAATACAAATAGAAGAATCATGTTTTGACTGTATGTTGAAAAGAGCTAATGCTATACTTCTCAACAATTACTTTCTCATGTTGAATCCATCTCTGTGTTGTTGAGAATGTATTTTAATCAAATACCACGCACACAGAGAAGGAAATATTTTTTTATGTAGAAATCTAAGTTAATGAAATAAATCTGGCACGGTCTGACAGGACTTGCATCAGATTTTTTTGTGCAATACCACCTGTGAGGTAAATTGCAGCATGTATCATTACAAGAGATGATGTATGTATCATTCTGTAGGGATCCACTAACAGAGGCTAGTTTGGGATGCAGCTGCCAGATAGCTGCTAAGGGGGAAACAAAGAAAGAAACCATCCCACTGTGATGGATCTGGAGCTGGAAAAGAGTAAACTCATGAAACAAGACATGTAACTAGCAGTTCTACTTTGCTAAGCTGAATTCAACTGAAAGTACCCATAACTACATTGCTGAACTATGAACGAGAAGACAATATAATAAGTTGTGATCCAAAATCTTCAGTACTTATGGTGCTGTATGCATGTAGAAATATCCTGCATTTTCCTATCCATCACCTAAGGTGGAGTCAGGATACATTCTCGTTTTGGAATTCACTTAGCTAATTGTTTGGGGAAATAAGCATGATTACTCTGATGTGCAACTTGTACAAAAACTAATGTTTATTAAATATTACCGTATATGGATATACTCGTATATGGATATACCCCAAACAAAATGGTATCACAGGCAAAAACGTGCACAGCTAATGTGGAGAGGGAGAAAGGGAAAAAAGACTTTTGTAACAGCAGTCAAACATTTTAAGTTAGCCTTAGCAGGAAAAAAACCTCTGTATCTTATGGGTACAAGATGATCACTTGCAAGTGATTAGGAGAAAGTCAGGAAATATGGATTCTATTATTTATTTTGTCTCACACAGTTGCGTAACAGTGGCTACTTGCACATTTTTGAAAATATCATCTGAAGTGATTTAGAAATCTTAAGTTCCATATATATGCCATGGGGTGTAGACTTAAGTATTGCTTTTTGAAATTTAACTTGAAATGTCCCTTGATTACTTGTCAGCACTTCTAGAAAATTGTCTCTGAGATGTCTACATATCCTGTCTGAAGAGGGCAGCGTACAGAATACCTGCTTGTGTGTACAGAATACCTGCTTGTGTTTATGAAATATTTTGTTATATAAGAAGAAAAAATGGGATTGGTATTCAGTCTTATTTTGGCAAAGATAGGTATTTATTATGTTGCATATGTTAAACAGTTCTAAAGGATTTCACCAAAAATTTCTCACAATAATCATGATAAATATATCTTCTATCACTAGATCATTTTCTGCTTAAATGATTTAGCCACCGAAACTCATCACATTATCTCAAATAATCTAGTTGGATCACAGCTAGGCTGTTCATTGCTTTACTAAATCAGGTGGTTTGTGACTCACATGTTATGAATCACCTGAAAAATTCTGCTTTTGGTCTCCATTGGTCTAATGCTAGTTTTATGATTTTGGTATAGACCAGTTTTGCTTCTAGTGTTGCTTCTGGATGAAAGTGCCATTTCAGAAATTCTCATTAAATTATTCAGAATGTGTCCTAGAACAATATGATTAAAATAGATGAATTCAAATTCAAAAGACTGGATTACTTAGCTAAAAAAAATTAGCAGAGCATGATTTCCTTGAAAAATGTGGTAATAGTTTCCTAGAAAGATGTGGTAATCTTTTTTTTTTCCTTTAATTTTGTTGCATGACAGTTATATTCAGTAATATAGACTGAATTTCCCAAGTCACACGAAGTTGCAGTCAGAAATGAAGGCATTTTAAGTAATTTTAGTTTGGTATTTATAATCAAGTAGCCTGAGTACCAGTTTGGTAATTTGAACATTCTGATTGAGATTGGTGTCTGAGAATTTAAAAGAGTGGTTTTATTAATACCTGTATTATTTGTATTGCTCAAGGGGAATTTAAAGAGACAGGTATAAGTGGCCTGGGATTCTTGCCATTTACTTTATAATTTGAGCAGACTCTCCTAAGACTACTCCCAAAATTCATGTAACATTTTGTTTCCCTTGAATTAATAAATATTAACTGCAAATTCCAATAGCAATTCACCCAAATATACGGCTGTTTCACTGTTCCTGAGGTAGTAAGCATGCCAGACTGTTTGTCTTTTACAGCCTTAATAAGAAAACTTCCTTCCTGACCGCTGAAACAGATGCTTGGACTGACTGCTCAGCACCCTGACCCATAGTCCCAATGCTGTAGGGGTGGTGGGATGGAAAAGGAGGCTGAAAACACCTGTGTAGTTGTGTGTAGTTGACTTTGTTAGTGAGTGGGAGGAGGGCACAGCCAGCCCCAGTTGGCCAGCAGAGAGAAAGGGGGGTTCCTTACAGGCTCTCTATATGCTTTCCACTCTGATTTTCTCCACATGTCTTACATTGTCTCTAACCTGATGAGGTAGGTGGTAGTATTTGTGCCTTTTCATTTGGTTTTAGTTTTCAGTCTTTGTTGGAAATATTGCCCGAGGTCTCCATGCTTAGTAAAAAATGTAAAAGGTTCAGTTTGAAGAATGGAGTTGAATTTAATGGGAAAAATGCCATTTTTTGTCACCAGTTAGTTTGAAAATAGCCTTTTGAAATTGTATCCAATTTAGATTTTGATTAGTAACAGCATTGTAGGCAGCATACTGTTTGAGTATCTGTTGTGCTGCAGTTCCTGTGTTGTCAGATATGGGTTTAGACCATGGCAGAGATTTCTTTCTGTATTCTGTTATAGCACAGTATTGGGAAGGCGGTGCTAAACTGATACAAGCAGCAGAGCTGGGTGCGGCATTTAATTGATGAGAATTTCACTTTATAAACAGGTATTTGTTCCTGTGCGTATGTAAAGGTAGTATTACAGTTTCTTGTTGAAGCATTGGAAGTGATAAGGCTGTGATGAATTTTAAGGTGTCTCAGGTGTAGTTTCCCCACATAAGCAAGCATAAAGAACTACTGCTGGGGAAGATCTTGTACTGGCCATGTCTACAATGTAAATCTGTTCCTTATTGCAAGGTGACCCTAACAAGCAGGTCCTGTTATTTGAGTTATTATATGCTCAATTTACATAGCTAGTTCCCTAGATCTTTGTAATATCTCACCAATAAGCACTCAAGAACTGCTTGGAATTCTTTGTATCATCTTGCACATTATGTGCAGTTCCAAAGCTGTATAGACTATTCCAATGGAAATAGCATGGTGTAATTAAAGTTGCTTTTACTGGTGAAAGTTGCACTTTCCGATTGTACTGGTACTGATTGTGGTCTCTAAGATTCTGTTATCTTTTCTATTTTACTTCAGAGTTTATTTCAGGGAGTACAGCCCTTGTTTTTATGAAGTCTTTGCTGCAGAAGCTACACGAGCACTGGATAGAATCTGTTCATTTCCTACTCTGCACTGCCACCTTCTCTTGACTTAGCTAGATCCACATTTTCTACCAAATCCATCTGCTTAGTGATGAGATCAAGAGCCTCAACGTTGCCACCCTTAGAGTTCATATAGGCCACTCAAAGGGCAAATCTATCATCATGATGCAACGTTGTGTGTGTGTTGTATGCAAGAGACCATAAAGCTCTTGCAGGGAGCATTTCCACACACCTGACAAGCATCTAAAATAGGTGCCACTACATTGCTTACAGCTGCGCATACAAACAGCCCACAGAACTATGGTACTGGTTCACCTGAGCAGCTCTGGGACTTCAGCACAGATTCACATCCAACATTTTCAAAATTTTATGTTGATTTGGATTTTTTTTTCTTCCCCGGTATCTTCAACACAGGATAATATGTATGTTCATCTATAATAATTTCTGTCTTTAACAGTCCTGAAGTTCTCTATTTATATTTTTTTTTCCTATAAACAGTTACTTCTGATTAAAATATCAAATCTCATTTGACCTTTAAAGGTCACAATAAAATCTTATAAAGTTAGTATAGGTTATTAATAAAAATGTTTTTTGGTAGCAGGTGCATTTTTTCCTGATTTTAAATACATTAACTTCTAGCTAGACAATTATAAAAATTCCAAGGTATCAAAATGGCCCAGGCTAAGGCTGATCAGCTGCTTCTTATAGTCTATAGCACCTCCCAGTGTCTATTAACACGTTTAAAAGCAAGCAAGCCAGTTTACCAAAAATGGAAGTAAGGTAAGGCATGTATGCTATTAAAGGACGAAGTACTAAATGCTGGGAAACTCCTTCAATAAAACCTATAGGTAATGAAGATTTTCAAAAAGTGTTTTGATTGAAGTGATGGAGATGAGTGGCATTTGTTACTCCCTGTTGAACTTATTGTGGTTATAAATGGTATGAAATGGTTGTGTTTTCTGTGGTTTTGTTTACAGTTTTGCGTTGATCTATCGATGTTCTGACTGTGCTTAATTTTGAAAGATTGCATACTGAAGGAGAATGTCAGTGTTTTTAACAAGGTATCTAGGCTTTCTAATAATTTCATCCTGGTTTTGAATTGTCAGATTCCCATTATAAAAGAGTAAATGCTCAGTTGGAATAAATGGACACAGCTTTGCTGATGTTAACTGGATTTACAAGTCTGATTGTCTGATTCAGCCTGTTCAGAATACTGCGGTTGCCTGTAGATAAACTGCAGGTAGTATTCATGTAGTAGGCAGGGTGTGAATACTGTTAAAAAAATAATCCATAACAGTTGAATCCTCATCTTGTTCTTTGTTTCAAAAGCTAGATAATAATCAAGAGAGTGTATTGATTACACTGGTATTTTTGTTGCTTTTTTTGGTGTGTTTTCATGAAGTTGTGGGCCACATCTGTGAATATCCACTTCCAGCTTTTCAGCACCAATTGTTAGAAAGAATTTTTTCCATTTGTATAAATGATGTCATGTGTTATGAAAGTTTTAAAGTGTGACAATGCAGTGCTATGATTGTTAACCTCTATTATGTTATTGCCATAGGAATTTTCACTGTTAACTTTTTTTAATAATGTTTCTAAATTACATACACCAGAAGGCTAACTTGACCTTTCTGTCAGCTCATATCCAGAATTAAAAATTAAAAATAAAGTCAAAGGTCAAAAAAGACAATTGAAATATAGTTGCCAAATATAGTCATAGACAGTCAATTATGCCATGAAAGCAGTGTGCCACCCAAGAAGAGTAACAGCCTTCATTTGCCTAAGCTTATTCTGTTTTGATGAGGAAAGTGTTCCAAAATATAACGCTAGTTGATACATCTCATAGTATGGAACAATATAATAGTATGCTTTAGGACATCTTGGTCTTCCTGAGCTTTAAGGAAGGTGGAGGGGAAAAGCAGTTTTGTTCCATACTCCAGGATCCTATAAATCTGAAAAAAAATCACTTTTAGATACTCAAACAATACAGAAAGCTGTGAAGGGAGGTATCTGGATTTTGGGTTTGTTTTCAAGACTAACTGTATAAGGAATTAAATTTTCAAACAAATTCTATTTGCCTATATCAAAAATTGCTTCCTTAAGATTAATCTGAGCTCTGTGTTTTTCTGTTTAGCTTCTGACTTCAGTTACTTTAGTTAATATTGTATTAGATGATATCCTATAATAAAAATATTTAATATCTATGACATTAACACATAATTCTTTTGTAGGCTTGGAATTTTTTTCATTAATAATTTTAAAATATTTTACTCGCATGTGAATAATTCTTTTCATAGAGGCACAGAGAGCTTGAAGAATTTTCCCAAAGTCTGTAAGCGAATTGCTTAAAAGTTGGGATCAGCCTCAAATCTCATGAGTTTTCAGATCAGGGCCACTTCAGCACATTTTCTTTGGGACGGAGTAATAGCATGCTTAATGATACAATACTGAATTTTTTGTACATTCAGAAATTGTAAACAATATGGGGGGGGAAAGCTGTGGGGGAGAAGGGGCTGCAATTTATCACTCTAAATGTATCCTGTAACTGCTTCTGCAGTTTGCTGCTAAACTTGATTGATGGTTCCATAAAAATGTAACATGACTCATTTCTGATAAATCTCAATATTGAAAGATTTAGAAAAGCTGCCAAATCACAGCTGAATTACAAATATGTATCAAGGTCAAATGAATCAGTTTAAGTATGATGTGAATCAAGTCAGCTTAGATGTTTTTCACTGCTCATACCCCAGTTTTAAAGCACAAGCAGGCAGACGTAGCCCTGTTGGTGTATATTGGCTTGTGAAGCTGCTGCCTGCAGCTGAGCCCAGAGGTTTGGTTCTCCCCTCAGAGAGCTTATGCAATCACTTTGTGTTCAGAGCGAGAAGAAAGTGAGTATAAACTGCCACCCTTCTGACTTCACACATATTTTTCGGCTGGTAAATGCCACAAAGTAGACAAGGTAATAAAGATTCAGGAGGTGAATTGAGAAGCCATGAACAGTTTTAATTCTGTTTTCATGGCTGACCCCTGTCGTACTGTGGCTGCTGAGCACTGACCTGGACATTGATACAAGACATGAAGAATCTTGCCGCAGTGGTTCAAGACTTTACTCCCTCCTTTATCTTCACTTCCCCCAAAGGGTGCTGTTATTGAAATAGTCAATAGAAGCTGTAAGATGGGCACAAAACAGCTGCTTCTGTTATCTGCGTCTATGCTAAAACCTATCTTCATCAGCAGTTGATGGTGAAAAGCTGGGATTTGTGATAAGGTGTAGGCTAAAATATAGGCATAGAGTCTCTTCGACTGGTTGAAACTTGAGGGGTGGTATCTGCTACCAGTGCTAGACAAAGAGATAGAGCAAGGACATCTGTTACCTTTCGATCTGATTAATTGCTACAGGAGAGAAAGTCACCCTTGGTACTGGAGGTTAAGTTTTGAGAGGATACACATATTGCCATACAAATTAAATCTTTCTCTGTTATAATTGAAAGGATTAGCAGAGTATTAATGTGAAGTAAAAGCACTTTCACATTAGTGAAAGTTTGTCTTCTCCCGATACCAACATTGTTGGTTGAACCAACAACGTCTTGAAAAATGAAGAACCCCGTTGCAAAGACCAACTGGTTGGAATGCACATAACCCTTAACTGAATTTGGTGCATTGATATCTTCCTTGAAATACTCGATTTCCAGTTACTACATAGAGGATCAAGAAAATTCAGTATGTATTTAAGCAACAGAAATAAAATGTATATGGCACACAGCATACGTAGTCCAACATTTGTTTTACCCTATGAAGCATATATAAAGTGCTATTGGAAATAATTTTGATTTCTAAGCAAGTTTGAGTATTTAACCACTAAGATGCATATTAAAGTATTTTGTCATTAGTTAGGGGTTAGGTTTAAGAAAAACTAAGTTAGAGTTCATTAAATAATGCTGAAAACTATGACATGTTGGATTTTGATCAAAATAGAATTAGTTTTCCAAGATATATATTTTAATCAAGATTTCAACCATTTTGTGCCAAGATCTCACTAGACTTCTTTTTTCTTTTCTTGTCTTCTTTTTTGAGGGGTGGGGTGGGGGGTGTTGGCTTTATCCACTGAAAAGAGGAGGAAATAGGTGCTTTCTGGGTTTAGAGCACACATGGAATATGATAGGATCAGACATCTTAGGATTCAGGTTCCGGGAAGGCTTTTTTAGTAACTAAGAGACCCTTTGAAGTCCTTAAAATGAGATTCCAAAGGCAACAGAGCGTGGAAAGTCCTAAAGCATCATCCAGTCATAGTTGTAAATCCTCTTGGATAGAGTCAGAATAAACTCTGATTTTTGCTGCATTTTTCTGAACAATAAAATAAAATCTGGGTAAATTAATAAACACAAACTGAAATGAAAGGAGTAAGAACTAATAAGAAGAGATATTTTCTATCCAAGAAAGAGTTAACAAATTGCCATATCATCTCCAAGATTTGTTCAGTCACTCACTTTTTTACAATCATGAGTTCAAAAAACCTGTTTTGTGTGCCCACTTAGACTATTTTCTATGAACAAAATAGAAAATTTATTTTCTAATAAAATGTGTATAGTTTAGGTTTAGACAATGTAGAGTAAGTAATTGCCAAGGAGAAAAAATTTTATGAATAATGACAGATTTTTCTGGGTGACCTCATCTCTTTGCGGCTTCCTAATTCTTGCTTTAGTTTTTTCAGTGTGTGACTGTCAGTTCTCACCCTGCCCTTCATTTTTCACAATGAAAGCAAAGCTGTCAGGTGCAAAGTGATTTCCTCTGCTTAGTGGAGATCACTGTCCTCTGATTTCCTTAGTTTACTCTTGAGTTATCACCTCTGTGTCCACCAGAAGGCTCTACTGCTTTCTGAAATAGGAGCAGAATGATCTTCATGTACCTAACAAACTCATCACTGTTGTAAACAGGAATCAACAATGTGCTTTCACTGAAACAGTAGATGCATTTTTCTTGGACCAAGTAGTTAATTTCCACTGCATTTTGAAACAAGTGAATGATAAATACAGACTAATTACAATTGGTGAGTGAGGATTTGGTCCAATATTTAATTTTGTCGTGGAATTTTAACCCCCTCATACATTTCATAGAGTGGATTTTGAATTAAAATCTTGGGAAATTTTAACTCTATTTATTTTTGCTGTTACTTTCCTAGGACACGAATATATATTTTATTCTGTAGCTTGCTAGAGAACTTTGAAATGCAGAGACTCTTAGTCTTAGTAACTCCTTAGTCTCTTGGCATTCTTACATTCATAGTCTCAACTGATGGGAGAAGCTCTGTGAGTTCTGGCACTTGCCAAAGTTATGATTAAGTTATTCTACAGATATTTCTCAATGTGAAGATTGCTCTTCACAGTTCATGGGCTGAAAACAAGTAGTTGACTATGTCTGTAAAACTGTCACTGCTGCTTCCTTCATGAAACTAAGTTATGATAGTTAAGAATATTATGTTTTTTTCTTGTTTTCATTTTATTTGCACATGGTAGTGATTCAAAAGGTAAAAAGATTCCCTTTCTTTATTATGTAAGTGGAAAATTAGGGTAAAATAAGAAGATACTTCTCAGAGCAACACTTCATGTACCTATTGATTAATTTGACTGCAACTGTTCTGGGATTCCATCCTGAGAAAGAGGTCTGATTTACCTTTTACTAACTTTCAGAACAGGAAATCACAGAACAAGAGTATTCAAACACCCAGATTAATACATCATTATAATGGGTATGATTTTAAAATTATGCTTTTCAAAAACCCTGAATAAAAATAGCCTGTTTGCTCTTCTAATGTTATGTGTTTTGGTCCAGGTAGGAATTTTGGGGTGTTTTGGTTTGTTTTTTTCCCCTCATATCACACTACTTTCTTTATAGGTATTTTAGTATAGACCGATAAACACACCTTCAAAAAGGCTTCTTACATATTCTGTTAGACAGAGGGTATGACAAGAAAAGGTTTTCACAATAGTAACATTTTTTAGTTTCTCAGAAAATCTAGGTTATCAGCATTCACATTTTTCCAGTCCTCTTTGTCTATGTTTCCCTATTCTACTTGTCCAAAAAAATCACTTGGATATTATTTCTTAGTATACAGTAGATTAATTACAGCATGAGACTTCAACTTAAGATGGTGGGGGAGTTCCCACATGCTTTAGTTAAATTTAGTGGAGACATTTCAATGCAGTGCACATCAGTTACCAGATAAACCATTCCAATATTGATTGTATTTTCTCCTGATAGTCATTACATTTACCAGAAAAAAAATCAGATTTTTTTTTTCACTGCAACATAAATGTAGGGGATAAGGACTCAAGGTTGCCTTTTTATAATTTGTAATAATTGCCGTCACTAAATATCCATAAAGTGTTCAGAAAACTACAAGAATATGGTTTGCCTTTAGCACAAGATGACCTGATATTCTGTAATGGTTTCACTACAGAACATTTCAGGGTGTCATTAGTGTACTTCAGCAGCATGGGATCCTGCAAACAATTGGAAACCTTTAATTTGAAATAATGCTAAATTATTGAGTTCTACTTAAGCAGCGTGGAACTAAAAAAGGCAGATTTATATAAATATTCAGCTCTGTATGCTGTCATAATCTTTTTAAAGTGTTTCTAAATAACAGAAAAAAAAAAGGGTACAGTGGGGATTCTCTTATCTGCAAAAATGAAACTGTTTCAACAGTCAGTAACAATTTTTGCCAGTGATTTTTATGGGAGCAACATTTCACTTTGAAACTAGCTCTATGGATCTCTATTTTAGCAATATCCTCCTGCAATTCAATGGGAGTCTTCTTGAATATGGACTAAATAATTTATTTGGCTGCTGGCCATGTGTTGTCTTTCAGAGGAATATGGTTGTTCGCTACGTAATAGTGTAGGAGGGAAGGAGACATATAGAAACAAATTTTAAGAGAAAGAGTAACATTAGTCAACGAAATTTTAACCACGCAAGTAGCCAAGCACTTAATACAGTCACAGTAAAAAAATAAATTATGAAGCCCACTAGCTGGGCACGTAGCATGCAAATGTGCTGTTCTTATACAAAATAATCAGTCAACTTCAGTTGAAAGCTGAATCACAGTAACAGTTCTTGAAGTTTGATTTATTGATTTCTTTTGTTGCTGCTGTTATAAAAAGCACAATAATATGTAGAACCTACATTATGACTATATTCAATAGCATCATTGGAAAGATGTTTGCCCTTTCAGTTGACTATAAACACTAGACCAGCATGTCTCTGGCCCCTTTTCCTTATAATTTTATTTTAAAATATGCAATATAATCCTGTGTATTTTCCTGCTGTATCTTAATAAAGTAACATCATTTGAAGTAGACGTCATATTTCTCTGAATAAACACGATGTTGGTAACAACATGAATGCCAAAGTGACAAAAACAGTGACTGTAAAATTGATGCCTTCAAGTGTAAATGGAAGATATATAGGTAATTGTGTGAAAAATACAGATTAGTACAACAATTCTTTTGCCAGTTCAAAAATTGTATTTGCTGCAGCTTTGCAAAATATAATATGGCCATTCTCTCTAGATGAGTCATGTTTTTGGAAGAAAGGGGAGAGAATATTTTTTCAGCATCATGATCATTGTAATAATGAACTGCAGAAACTATAATAGATTTTGTTCCTGGCTTGGCAAACTATCTAAAAGATTTTGCAAGAGAGTTTACATAATTCTTTCCATTGAACTTTCTAGTATTGCATATGTTTTAATTGTTAACTGAAACACACCAAACTTTTAGGTAGTTTGTGGACTACATAAATGTGGTTAAATGTTTCATAAGTATTTTATGGGCAGAGCTTGTGGTTATACATTTTCGTACTTACAACCTTAATTCACTTGTTAAAATAGGCTCTCTGTTTGCTAATAGTTACCAGCTGTAACTAATACATTAGCAGATCTACAACGTAGTACTTAAAATGACGCATTTCAAAATCAATAACAAATGTCCTGCTGTAGGATTAATTGGAAAACTTGTCTCATACAATGGTCAGTATACTATACAAAATTATTTTGAAATTACTAGAAGTCGAGGAATAGGAAACAATGATGTGTACACTTCTAGAAACTTAGAAATAGGAAAAGCAAAAA
Organism: Thinocorus orbignyianus; assembly: GCA_013400375.1. Classification (NCBI taxonomy): domain Eukaryota; kingdom Metazoa; phylum Chordata; class Aves; order Ciconiiformes; family Thinocoridae; genus Thinocorus; species Thinocorus orbignyianus. The sequence continues at coordinate 261,123 of VXBW01004056.1, read as the reverse complement.
TATTACTTACTGTAGTTGTTGTTTGCTTCTCTTGTCCCTTTTACTTTGCCTCGTTTATCAATCCTCATATACCACTGAGTTCGACAGAAAAGTCTTCTCACTCTTACATCCCCCCCTTCCATATAATCATAGCTTCTGGTATGTCGCTCAGGGCTGGAACAGTTCACATTTGTAGCCATTTGCTCTGGAGTCATGTCATTGCAAGCTAAAGATATAGTGCCCATTAGAAAGATAATGTAAAAGTATGATCTGTAGAGCAAAATTGGCAGGATCCATGTCAGTATCCATTTGTGCATTATAGTGCAGTGTTCTGGGTGTTCATGAACAACATAATGAAAATTAAATCTCAAGTAGACTGTTGCTCTTAGGTCACCGACCTGCCTTCTGTCTTTACGAGTTACAGATTCATTTAAATGAGATTGCTCCCTCTTCTAGAATTCTGATCGTTATTCCTTAATAGTTAATGGCGAAATAGAAGAGCTTCTTAAATATCTCTTCAGTCAGAATATCCTTTAAAGACACAAGTTATAAAAACCTTTGTTGTCGTGACCTTCTGTACTACTTGAATTTGCTGCTTGCACTGAAAGTAAAAGATCTGCGAGAAAAGGTGCATGTGTAAGTCTTTATGCTCAATTGTTACAAACGTGCAAGGATACATTATGCTACTGAAAAGTACTATACATAAATGTATGACATTTAAAAATATACATATATATCTAAAATAGACATCTCTCACACAACTTTTTACATAAACAGACATTTAAACTGATAGTAAACATAGTTCTGGATTCAGTTTTAAGTCCTTCCAAAAAATCCCTTACTGATTCAGTTGAACTACTTTCTCATGCATGGTAAAATTCTGCTGATTACTTTGTACCTATATATTCACAATTAGCACAATCTATCAGATAACTTTTGTCTAGTTCAAATTTCAAAACAGACTTCTTAGTCTTAGCTCTGTATTTATATTCCTATCCTTTTCAGTTATTAACAGAAATAGTTTTCTTAATGCTTTTTTAGCATCTAGCATATACAAAGGAAGATAAAAGTTATTAGCTACTACAATCTATTGAATGTTTTTGTAAAGGACAGAACTTACTTGTTCCTGTTGACAAGAGCTGGATACCCAAGTATTCCATTTCTGTTGTCTGCTTTTTGCAACATGAGACACTCTACTGTAGCTACAAACTTTCTCAGCTCAGAAAGACTCCACCAGAATTATAATTGTTTCCATAAATCAACACGCTGGCGAGATGGTGTGTATGTGCTTATGCGTGCGCGTGCATGTGTGTGTTGAGTCTGTTGTTCAGTCCTTTTCGATAAATACCTTTGCTGACCTCACTTGGAAGCAATTAGAATTTAACCAGTCAGCTGTCAGTTGAATGCACGAACAAAAATAAAAGGAGACTTGCATTGTATCGTGTCCAATGGTCATCAGAGGGAGCTATGTACACAGTTTATACTTTACATCTCCAAGAATCTACTTTCTAAAAACATATATTCTGTGGTGTATGGGTAGAATTGCTCTGCATGCTAGCTAGTGTTTCTGTGCTTTGATTTAGGTCAGTATTTTGCTGTCCTTAAAAAATTCCTCCCCCTTTCTTTTGTACTCACGCTTATCTCAGTTTGCTTTCAAATCTATTCTGCAGTTTGGTGGATTCATAGTCTGCTTAGTGCTTTTCTGATGGATACGTGAAACATGTGGGTCCATTATGTACTGTGGAAAAGGGTGTGCTGTGGCCATTATAGATCATGCAGTGTATTTTTACATCTTGGACTTGGAAAGAGGAACAAATGCACTGAGATTTTTATTTGATCAGCCATTAGGCGAAAATGAGAATGTATATTTGGATGATTCAAAGTCTGACATTCAAACACAACCTTTATCAGCATGAAGGAAAAATTACTACTAGGGAACAGCCTTCCTTAGCATATGTAGTTATTAGATCTTGAAGCTCTCAACACAAGAATGAAAATTGGCAGCAATGCAAAAAAACCCCTTATATGCATACCTACCAATGGGTGGCCAGCAGGCTTAAAATCTACAGATTCAAAATAATGAATAGATATGCCTGCTTTTCTCCTTCTGTATGCTTATTTCCATCTTTGGCACCAGTCTGCTATCCAAAGTCCGTGTTCAATTTCACCAATAAATTTGGTTGAGTTTCTGGTGAATGTATTTGTAAAACATACTGAAACTAAGTATTCAATAGCTCCTTATCCTGGTTAATATCCAGGATTAAAGATATGACTGCACCTTGGACCCATGAGTAAATAATAGTAATGAGGAAAGTTTGGAATTACTCCACATATTAAGAATAGTTTACTTAGTTTAGTTGTCTATACTTGATAATATAATGCAGTTTATCATTCCCTGCTTTTATTCCCCCCTCCTTCTCCTCTGTAGAAACAGGTAACAGTTCTTAAGAATTAAGTAAATTGTAGAGGCAGCTAAAAATCATAGAGAGCACATATGTGCCACCTTGTGGTGAGGAGGACATAAGTAAATTGTTTTTTTTCCATTGGCGTGATCCAAAACAAGCATAAAGGTGTATGGCATCAGGCAACTTTGTGTTACGCAGCCTTTCCTATACACAAACACAGAGAATGAGTCATTTCCTTCCTTAACATCCTCAGCTTCCTTCTTGGCACTCACTGGGATTAATCCCATTTGTTACCCACTCTACAGTCTCTTTTTTAACCATTTCACTCTTGCCATTATCTGCATTTCAGCATATTGTGCTGTTCCCTGTGTTGTGTGGCTCAGCCTAATTTCCTAGTTCAGCAAAAGGCTTGATATATGTATCTTTACGATATGAAAGGTACAACGCGTAGGGCTTTCAAAGGTTGGATGCCTGCAGCAGATACACAAAGAAGTGGCTTTCATGAAGTTAACCCTTGTAAACTGCAATTACAGCTTTTTCTGGTTTGACTTGTATCTTGTCAACCCATGACCACCATTCTGACAAGTGGGGACTGAAGTAATTTATCCCAGTTGTGATTTTTGCCAGTACATTTGTTGGATTTACATCAGTATGTTCTCTGATCCATTCCACAGTCTGAATTCAGAATGACAGCAATGAAAAAAATTCGTGGTATTCAAAAGGCTTATCTGTTGTGTATTACAAAGCAAGCAATCAAGTAATCTGTGTTCTACTCCGCAAAGTAGGATGCAAGTAGAAACATTTCTGTAAATATTCTAGGTCTTTTATGTGCAATACCAACTTTCACTTTCAGATCCATACCCTCTTTAATTTTTCTTTTTCCTTCGTTACTTATTTTTGCTGACAGCTACAGGAGGAAAAATATATACCTGAGGTTTTGGTTCCAGAAAGCTGGAGCTACTCCTGCTCTAGGCATAGGCATGTGTTTCTCTTGGCTTTGAAAAAATAAATCACTTGTAAGAGATTTACACTGTAAGTGTGGTTTTTAAGTGGTGCTTCAGTTCAGATATTTATGAAGTTTTGTATTTAGAGTAAGTGAAAAGCAGTTTAAATAAGGCACTAGCTGTAAGTTTAGTCAATGAACAATGCACTTAATCTTTATTACTGCTGATAACATTCATATCCTCGTGCTTTCTAATTATAGAATAATTGCTTTCAACAATGTTTTAACTGCAGTTTTATTTAAGCACATACTTTTTTGTCTTGCTATACAACTGCATTTTTTTAAAATGAAAGGATGCCATCTTGATCTGTGTGCAAGTCAGTGTTCTTTGCATAAATCTCTGATCCCTTGAATGATCCAACCCACTTCTGCTTAAACCAAGCATTGCTAATGTCTCTCTCAAATTGAACTGGTTTGGTTTTATGGAAAATTTAGCTTGACTTGCACTTCTCCCTCTACATTCTTACAAATGTGTGTGCCTAGGGTTTTGCAAATCCAATCCCACACAAGATATACAGAAATTGTCCACCTAAAATGCTAGTGACCTTGGGTTTCTCTGGTGAGACTGTATTTGAAGAAATGCGTTAAGGTATCAGGACCACCTGAAAAGGTGCAAAATGCATATGCTGTAAGCCATCCTCTAATATTTAAACCTGCCCCCTTTATGTTAACCCAAGAATTGATTCCTGCTTCCCAGCTGATGGACACTACTCACAGCATTGCTACGGTACGTGCGCTGAAAAGAAAAAAAAAAAAAAAAGAAAAAAAAAGTGGAAACGAATTGCAAGCACTTTGCTTCCAATTATGAAGATTATGCATAGGTCTCCAGTTCAAATAGAAATGGCTTAATAAAGTCTATTCCCTTTCCCCTCACATAGGAAATTACTTTTTGTCCTTTCAGATGAAAACATGAGTGTGATGATCCATGCTTTCCTCATCTCCAGGCTGGCCTCTTGTAATATGTGCTGCCCAGGTCTGGCATTGGGTCATGAATGTGACTTTTTAAAAAACCCTCTATTTCATCCAGCTTGCCCTCAGGGCTACACATACCTGCTAAGAAACTATCATTCTGCTGCTCCTTGTTCCTTGATCCATTTCAAATTTGCTTTAGAACATCTTCCAGAACTTTCAGAATTTAAGACAGTAGAAAGATAATATCTCTGTATCAAACTTAAAACCTTTTCATGCCCTGAAGCAATAGCTAAAATGGGATTGGAAGGTCCTACAGAAAAAAATCCACACATGTGAAGGTGCTCAATATTCTCCTGGCTAAAGCCTGAGGTCCCCAATCTCAGAAATCAGGATTAGATAAAGGTTGACTTTTGCTACATGCATAAGATGCAAGAAAAGTGCTACTTCTGTCAGTATTGAGATCTTAAAAACACTGCAACGTGCATGCAAAATAAAGTCATTTAACAAGACAGTAAAAACAAGAGGGATGGGGAATACTGCACCTCAAATTGGATTTATCTTTTCAGGTTGTAAACTTCAGTGTAAATTTAAGATTAAAAACAATAATTATGAATCCTTTATCTACCTGCCTATAAGAATCTCTCTCTTTTCTTGGTAACTGGTAAGGTTTTTAAAAATGAAAAGGCAACAATAAATTTTTCATAGCAATTTTCCAAGCAGATCCCTTAAACATTCATTTCTTGTTTCCTCCTATTCATCAAGAACACATTGAGCTGATTTAATTCTACAGGAAAATTGGAATGGGATGCAGTAGGCACTAAAAAAACCCGCCAAACTATCAAAAAGTTGACAACTGTGTAACAATTTCCTTTTTTGTTAATTAGCTACAGCAAATGTCTTTTACATTACTTATTTTAAGGAAAACAGAGACTACGAATACCTTAGCTCACACAGTAATAAACTTCAAAGCAAAAGCTTTTGTCAGTAGGACAATGGAGTATCATGATACTGACTTTTGAAGGGGATAGAATTGAAAAACTAATGTGTTGGCAGTCAGATTAATCCTTCCTTTTTGAATGGAGTTTGCAAAGTATATGGTTATGATAGGTCTACTTGTTATTCATAGCTTGATAACCCTCAGCTTCAGGGAATCCTGCTTGTGATGACATCAGGACACTCAGACTGTGATCATCATAATCTCAGATGTTGCTGCAGACTTGAATTGTAACAGTACATTTTTGGTGGAGATACAAAAAGTATAGAACTGATATAAGAAAATACTGAGGAAAACCATTTGGTTTATCTTATTTATTACCCTGTATGAAGTTCAGAGTTCTCTCTTTCTGAAGTGATCCATATGTGTTTATTCAAATTTTAGCAGAATACTTACCACGTAGTGATTTCTTCTGTGTGATTTCAAATATAATTAAAAAAAAAAAGAAAAAGAAAAAGTGTAGCATCTTTTTATATACACAGATGTTTGGATAAGAATTAGCTCTTAAGTCTTAGATTTGGGAACTTTTCTGACACATGTTCAAAACATTCAGAAAACTATTATTCCTATGAGTTTACATGTAATCATTATTTTTTATGTTAGTAGCAATAAATATAAAATAAGGTATTCATGCTTAGCTTTTAACTCATTGTTAGCTACACCTAGCTATGAATATTGCATATAACTCAAGACTAGATTATGCAAATTAATTCTGTGGTTTTTTCTTTTATTTTAAAGTAGTCAAACAAGCTAGCCATTTTTAACTCTTCACATAGGTCCGTATATAGTATAACTACCACTATTTCATTTACTTAGTGCTTAAACGTTTCATAGTCCATATAAAAATAATTCATGAATAACATCTAAACAAGAATAAAACTTTGTTGCCATGATAATATATATCCATTATTATCCTGTCTATCTGCTGTTCTTTTAATCTTAGAAAACAATTTTACTTCCTTCTGACTGGAGCCCATTTGAAGGCAGATTTTGGAGGACAGTTTTCAAGCTTTTTGGTTTGTTATACTTTTGAAACTGCGGCTTCATTGACCTGCTAATACTACCTGTATACCTCATTGAACAAAGGTTGATTGAAAATAAGAATGGAAAATTATCCTCTTATTAAAATATTTCTTTATATCTCTAATTTAAATTTAGTCATGGAAAATAACTAGATTGTGCAAATTATATGGTCAGCTTTTTGATTTGCACCGCAAGCTGCACTCCTCGATTAAACCACAATAAAGCTGAAATTATTAGTAGACTTCCAGTAACTACTTGTTGGCATCTAGTTAGATGGCAGTGCACTAAGCCCTGCATTTTCTGATGTAAAGATGCTACCAGCTGAAGTCAGAAAGAAAAGACTGCTAGAAGGGTTAATAAAAATGTACAGCAAGTATAGTGGCGCATGACATAACGTTCTACATAGATATGTACCTGTACATAACAAAAGGATTTGCAATATCACTTAGAAGTAGGTAACCTTGTATGAATAACTGAAAGCGAGCTGGCAACACAGAAAGGAGAGAGACCAATTGGTCAGAATTTGGGGGGAAATGCTTTGGGTGGGAGAACCCAGGAATTTACAGAGGAAGAAAGAGGCCAGCACTGAAGAGAGAGAGTTCAGAAAGGGAATGGGGTAATTTGAGGAAGGGACAAGGGCGTAAGTGTGGAGATTGTGAGTTAGTAGATAAGGAAATAAAATGGAGAACATTTCCAAAATCCTAAAGTAAAGTGGAAGCTTTAGAGAGAAGTGATTTCTTCAGCTGCCCATGGGCCTACATTGCCCAAAATATTAGGTGCCTCCAGCTGTTTACAGCTGTGAGTTTCCCCAATTAAATAGGCTTGATTGATCAAATATGTACTGCCCCTGTTGCATACTGTAGATGTAAAAATGCTTCTGTGATGGAATGTTAAAAACCTAGGCTCACGCATACACACACTCTCCATTGAAGCGTTATTAATGCTGTGAAGTAAAGTACTCAAAAGGCATGAAATACTAATTATCCATCTTGAGCATTAACTTAGGGAGGGAACTTGTGAAGGAATGAATGATGATAAAAAAATTAAAATCTGTGTCATAGTCCATACACATAGATACAACCAAACCAATGTTGTCAAAGCAAGCTGTTGGCATCTCCATATACCTCAGTAAGACCAGGGTTTCACCTGAGGTTTAACGTGTATTCCTTCTTTATGACTGTATGTTATTTGCAAATGTTTTAAGTCTTCAGATTCAATTTGATGTTTTTTCAGTGGCTTGCCCTTTTTATACGAAGTAGAAAATAAAGCAGATGGGTATAACTGGTACAAATGCAAAATAACAAAACACGAGGCTGTATGTGGCAGAAATGCTACTGGGTTATTACTGTGTATTTAACATTTGATTTTTAGGAAACAGCTGGAGTAAAACCTTTCCTAACCTTCAGCTAATTATATGGTCTATTATTACATGTGTTCTAAAAGCAAATAATGTAGGGGGAAAAGTGCCCTGCAAAGCCATGCTGTTTGCAGGGAGTTAAAAACCCACCGGCAGATTCAGAACTAAAGCAATTCTCTGTAATGATTGCATTTTTATTACCCATCTGTCAGAGACAGGGACACCACTTAGTCACAAAAATGTAAGGTTTTCCAGCTGTTTACCATTTGAATGGTAGATAAGCATTTGCTGAACTGGGGGAATCTAATAAAAGGGTGCCTTTACTACAGAATCTGTGTTAGTAATTGCTTTACAGGGTGAGCTCCACCACATTTCCTCACTTTTTCCATTCCCTCACTTACTGATAATGAAGTCCATGTTATCCTACTAAATCTATGTAAATTCAGGCCAGAATAATCATTCAATAATCTAGTAAGGGTGTGAAAGGAGGATGTAAAGTGCTAAGGATCTGAGTGCAGCTCACCATATCAAGTGCAGGGTTAGAACAAGCTTATCAGCATCATTCCAGAGGTGTCTAGTGAGCCAGTTTTTTCTAATTATAAAAAGAAGAAAAGAAAGTGTCAAAATACTTCTGCATTCAGAGTAGCAGAGGAAATTGAGACTATGTCAAAACTGCAGAGTTTCTTTCAGAGCTCCCACAAGAGAATTAGGCAAGATGAGACACTATTGATTTCAAACTGACTAATTTAAAAAAGCCTAGACTGAGGATTACCAGATAGTTTATATTGCAAGTAAATAGCACCATCCTGCTCCTCTGTACACGTAGTTTTGCAGACTGAAGGAGTGATCCCTTCTATCTGTGAACAGCTGTACTTCCAAGAGTTTAAATGTCTCCCGCTGCAGCTGTTGCTCTGTTAGATGGTTATTTGCCTGGCTTGTGGCATCAGCGAGGATTGAATTTTGTCAGCATCTGATGGTCAGGCTTTGAAACAGATCTTAATCAGAACTGACGTTGTTCTGATCTGCCTTTACTGGCTTACTTTGTTTACAATAACTATCGCATTACTAAAATAATTTCTAACCTTTAATATAAATTTCAATTGCTAGTTTTTCACACTTACTTTTGACAAAGGCTGTCCATTACAACTGAAATATTCTCCACCCAAATCTAAATAGTACTGTAATGTTAAGCTGGAATGCAGACCATTTGGGAAATGATAAAGGGGGAGGGGGGAAAGCTAGAACTAGGGGATTTATGTATTCTCTTCTCCCCTATGGCAGACAACTTTTTAATCCTATAAAAGAGGGAAAACTTGATTCCCCAACAGGAATTTGTTTAGTGTAGTGGCAGCTTCCCCTTATCAGCTTTTTGTGATGCTGGGTTCGGTGCATCTGCAGCATCTGTCTAATTTGTATCTCTCGCATCTTGCATTTAAGAACTTAAATGGTACATATTGCCTTGCCATGTACATCATGGATGAAAAACTGTGATATATGGGTGAAAAACAAGTTTGAGGAAAGTTGTTTCTAAGAATGCTAGTTATCCACTTAGGCAGTAGAAATAAGGTGGTCAATAGCCTCCAAAATCCCAAATAGTAGGTCCATAAAACAATTCAGAAATAACTAATACCCTGAAAAATTGCTTTTTGTATCTATTCCATAAATATAGAATATGGAATATTCCATGAATATGTATTGATAAATGAAAAAAACAAACAACAAAAAAGAGCACACACACCCCTCCCCTTTTTTTTTTTTACCCAGAAACAAAAGGTTTTGTGAAAACCATTTCCAAGTGAGTAGGTGTATCAGGTCCAGTGCTGAGGTTACTGTGCTGAGCTAGATCATACTGAGGTACAGAACACGACAGTCCCTTGGCACAGCTGTCAACTGAACAAGTTTTTGTTTGTTGGGGTTTTTTTAATGCAGTTGACTGAAAACCACAGAATAAGAAGATGTAAGAATAAGGTCTAAGAAAAGTTACTGAAAAGCTTTTTTAAAGGATTTTGACAAGCAGATTTTTTGCTAGTTAACCACATTTCAATAAAATTCCTCCCTGAAGATCATGCTGTTGTTTGTTTGTTTGTTTGTTTGATAGCATTGTTAGACATGAACAATACATTGGCAGTGCCTGGTATGAATTCTTGGTCTCTAAAAAGTGTCTGTTGAATAGTTTATCAAATTTAACATGTATTCTATAATCTTGAGTTACAGATTAGTTTTTCTGCTTAAGCAAATGGGCTGTGCCCTTCCCGATTGTTCCTGTTGGTGACTAAAACTTTTGATATCTCTTCTTGATTGTGAATCCTGTGGAGGAAAGGACATCTCTCTTAAAGTATCCTAAAATATAGGAGTTTGTTATGATTCTTAGACTCTGCTATGAGGATTGAGAGGTTTTATCAGTAATTCCCAGTGCCAATGTGCATTTTGATGGCCATTATTTCAACAGTAATAAGACAATATTGTTTGCAGGAGTCTCTAGTTGTACAGCTGTTGAAACAATATGTGATGATAAAAAAAAAAAGATCAGATCTGTACACACAAAAGTTGAAGTAAGGTTACATGAACAATGTTTATTCTGGTATTTTCCAAATTCAGAGTGCTTGACTTTGCAGTCTTGATTTTCATCTGATATTGGAGTAGTTGATAGTTATAACTGTTGATTTACAGAGTTTGTCGTGTGAGAAAGACAAAGCATAGGATCAGAAAAAATTTGTAAAAAATTTTAGCCAAAGATACAATTGATTCCATTACAAATATTTTGGTCTGCGGAAATATTGTTTCTTATGCCTCCAGATTGGTGGTTGCAATGTCAAGTCAAGGTACTTCTGCCTTTCTTCAATGCAAGGGGCAAATAATTTTATTAATACTCTTCTAACCATCTTAGTAATAGTTATTGGCACTGGCATCTCAAACGTAGTGGAAGGTATCTTCAAAAAAATGGACCTTTGATCCAATACCAGTCTTTAAACATCCACAAATACTGCTTTTCATGTAGGCTATTGTCTGACTACACAAGCTCAGTAATCTGGGATGAGGGCAGTGATGGGTGTCCTCAAGTATCCCAAGAATTCTGTTAATGTACAAGGAGGTGCTGGCATGTTGAAGAGAACAGAGAACCAGCTATGGGCAGATGGAAATTAGGAGCATTGCAAACAGTGGAAGAGAAGAAATAATGGGGAAAAAACATTGGGGAACTCCCAGAAAGGAGAGTGATGTGAAGCCTGGGGAGGAGCAGAGGAAAGTAATGAGGTCCTGATATATGCAATATGTGAGAAGAAAAAGGAGCTACAAACAGGGGACACCTGGAGGTAAACTTTAGTATCCTGGGGTCATTTTAAGAAAGTGCAGGGAGGGATCAAGGAATTTCTCATAAAAATCCCCTCCTCTTTTGCCTGATACTTTTTCAAAACATCTCTGAGAGAAACAAAATCATCTGGCAAATCAAATGTGTGTTAGGCTGTGCTTCATGGAATCTTTCATTTTAAAGTTTTGTGTAAATATATTTAATATTCATTGTGTTTTGGTGTTGGTAGTCTGCAGTGCAGGACTTCTAGGGATGGAGTAATGACTGTACCACATGGTGACAAAGCTTTGTTCACACAAAAATAAGATGCTGATACCTGAAAGTGTACACTCATGAAAACTAGGAAAAACGTTCTCTCTACTGCCTTTATGTGGGTGCTGTTTCAAGCCAAGATTTGCAGGCCTGGTTGTGTGGCCTATGCTTTTCCTGCTAGAAGTGACTCTCAGCTGCAGCAAAATGACCTAGTGCAACTGGTACAGTTCTAATTAGAGTTGATACTGAGCAGGGTCAACCCAGTCTCTCTTCTAGCTCTTCTTAAATTAAGGTAGATAAGTGAGAAAGACAACCTTTTTCTTTTTTTTTTTCCCCTAATTTTTTTTTTTCTAAATATTGTTATTTCTTCTGACTAAGTGATACAATCTATTCTTCTCCATGCTTATCAAAGGAGATTGCCACCCTCTTCAGTGGTCTAGGCTTCCTAGACTTGGAAGTGCAAGGGGAAAAAATATAGTTTCAGCAGGGCTGTACTGAGATCTGCAGTAGAAGCTGTGGCTTGAGGATTGGTTCTGTGATTTCCTTTGTGATTTGTGATCCCTATTCCTTTGTTTCTCTTTTTCTAATGCATGTGAAGAAACAGCTGGTCTGCTCTGCTGAACAGTATCATTATGTCATACTTAATCTTGGAGACTGCAGATAGTGGCCTGCATTTAGCACAAAAAGAGCTCCCATTAGGATTGCTATGAAGATAAGTCTTCCATTTAGTGGCTCTCTGGAGCTGAAGATAGATAATTTCTTTTGAAGACAGATAATTTCCTTTGTATCGTACTTACAGGCCAGTAAACCAAAGTGGTATTCCTGTAAAATGCTGAGATCTAAATGTAAATTAGTCTTTGTAATTTTTATACATATATACTTTTAATTCTCCATGAGCTTTATTTCTTGTGGATTTGTGGGCAAACCTAAAAATACTGATTTTTCTTTGTTTTAGTGTTGGCCAGTGCACCCAATTTTAAGTTAATGGTGCATTGGACTATAATCAAAATAGGTGTCTGAAGAACTAGATTGTTTCATGTTTCTTAAGGGCTTTTTTGTGAAAGAGGAGAGTTCTGGGTTTTAGTGTTTTTCAGTTCCTGCCCCACCCTTCTAAAAGATACATATGCTCTCCCTCTTCAGTTTTGAGAAACACCCCCAGGGCATCCTTTTTATTTGAATTGATTTTCTGGTTGTTTATCTTTTTCAATCTGGTCATGAAAAGCACATCTGGTTCCTATTTTAATCAGTATTCCAGTGGGAGCACCATCATATTATAGAAGGCTAACAATGCTAAAATAATAATCCATAATGATGCAACTTCTGGTAATTTAAAACTGTTTTATCCACTGTTTGTAGAAGTGTGCTAATGATGTAGGCCAACTGATCTCTTTGTAGATTAAACTCACCCTGGGTCCTAATAACAGATATATCCAACATCCACATAAGCAAACCCTTCAAACTGTCAGGAATTCCTGTTTTTTCTGAAGTGTCTGGAAATTTTAATACTTATAGAAAGCGCCAAAATAACAGCTCTGGAAACTAAAGCAATCAGTTAACAAAGAGATTGGTGCTGGTTTACGTGTAAAATTGTTCTGCATTTTATTTGATGCATCTCTGCATCTTAGAGGTGATAGGGTTGGAGGTCTTCATCTTGTTTTTCTTCGCTTTCTTAGCTGATTCAGTAGTTGGCCTATATGGCAAGTCTGCCAGAAAATGATAGTGGTTGTTTTATTATACAGCTTTGTGCTAGTGACTAAACTGAGACCTGCTGTTTCAAATAGGTTGCCAAACAACCTTCAAGTTGTAGGACTCAATTTCTGTGTTTCTTGTCTTGGTTTGAGCCAGCAGCAAAGAGGAGAGGCTGCTGTCGCTGCTGTAATGCACACATACGTACTTTAGTAATTATGTAAAATTGAAACACGATATCTCTGCAATTTTCACATGAGTTTGCAATAGCCCAGCAAAGCAGCAGACTCCAATACCTTCTGTGACAAGGCAAGGCTTTCCTGAAGGCTCGGCTATACTCATGTTAGCATTGTAACTTACTTAAAAGTATTCTGATACTAGACTAGACTTCTGCAATATTGCGGTGTAATCTGAAGAAGCTCTCCTTTGGAAATTACTTGAGAGATGGGGAGAACACGCTCTTATTTATTGAGAAAGGTCTGATAACAGAGTGCTCTATCTAAACCTCTCATTTAGCCTTCAAATTATTTCTTGGAACTGTCATTTCAATACATACTTGCTTTTCCCCTGACTGTGCTTCAGCAAAGTTTCTCACTGTAGCAGGATCTAGTGTATTTTTGAATTGGAAGGTCAATTTTAATACCAATATGATCAAATCAGGAGTGGTGTTCTTGGCAGGATGACAGTGTTATACATTAATTATTTTAGAGACTAAACTTCCAGGTGAAACTTGGAGTTTGTGACCTCTACTTCTTTTTACTACCTAGTTTAGGAAAAGCTAAAGCCTGAAATAAAAAGAAAAGCTTAAATTTTGCAGATTTAATTTTTAGACAGGGATGGTTATATTTTAGACCACTGTAACTGCAGTAACAGTGGAATTCTCCTAAAGGTTCTTGGAGACTTATAGAAATCAAACTCAGCAGCAGGTTTCTCTAGTTCTCTAAGAAGCACTGCTCTTAATTTGTTTTTTCAGCTCACTTTTCTATCTTGAGACAACTGATTAATGGATTAATATTTTAGTGCTTCCAGGATTTCACTCTTTGGAGCAAAATAAAACATTTTTCTCACAATTCTAAAAGCTCAAATTCTATAAAACAGCAGAGCAAAATAATACAAATTTTAGAGGAGCTAAGCTTTTGAAATGCTATGTCTAAACTTCTGTAAATAATCAGTGCTAGAGGTCAGAATATCAGGTCAGGGATATCCAATGACTACACATTAAAGCAGGGGAGCCACATTATCTCTCATCACTAAAGTTTTGAGTTTGCATTTTTAAATAAACCAGGAACAAGTGCAGCATATATATAGTATTGCAGTCCTATGTTGACAGAGGAAATCTCTTAAATGGCTTTGTTCCATCTACTTGAAACACGGAGTTAGTTGAACTGGTGAAATGTTATATTTTCAGCTACCCACTTGCAAGAGAGAATCTCCATAAGATTGTCAGGTGCTATTCGTTGCTCTCATTTGAACGATGCTGCATTCCTGGTAGGCATGAACACATTTCAGTGGTAGATAAATGGAAATATTACTACCTGCTATGTACAGAAGTATTTTGGAACCCTCATATTCTAGAGCTATTATATTTCTCTGCCAGATATGATAAAATACTTCAAGAAATACTTTGTTCAGTGGAGAATTATATAATTGAAAAGAATGGGAAGATGGAAGACTCTCCTAAATGTTACTTTTGCGAAATGGATTTTATTGTTTGTTTTATTTTTATTTCTATTTTGACACTATATTCTTTCAGAATTTCAGCTGTATTTTGTAAAAAATTAATATCTTTAGAATGTTATGTCCTTTGAAAGGACTTTCATGAGTCCATATTTTTGTTTCTACTGAAGAAGGGGATGAAGAATCACTCTGCTGTCTGTTTGGCACTGGCCTAGTGGCCAGTTTCAAGCTGTGGGTACTGAAAAAAGTTTCCAACCTGGGATGCTTTTCAAGTCATAGATTCGTGCATTGGCTAATGTTTCTAGTGTTGAAATTATGCTGTGAATACAGACCAAACTTTTCTTTCCGGATCCTTGGTTTGATTTCTATATCCTTGTTGTCTAAATTCAGTTGCTTTCTTCTAGTATTTTTCTCATAGGTATCACGATTTAACTTCTAGATGAGTTGCATAAGTGCTTTCAGGATATTTGGGCATAATATGTAAATAATAGAAAGGAAAAAAAGCTTCCCGATATGTAAATGTATGGCTTCTGAATCCTGGCATTTTTTGTCAGAAAAAAGTTTATGAACTCCAAACCAAGAGGCATATGGAAGCAGCAGTCATTCTGAAGAAATACTATTTTTACAAGAATACAATATTTTACAAGAAATAACCTGTAATTTAGGATCATAGCTGGGAAAGTGCAGTATAAAGAAGAGATGTACATTGTCCAAAGCTATGAAATGAGTTAGCTGCAGATATTGGAGTTAAATTCAGATAATCTCACTGCAGGAGCTTTCAGAATGAGAGCAACCACTTAGGCTGTATCCCACCACGTGCATTTCACTTTTTCACTTTCAAGGGTTTGGTTTTGTGTTTTCTTGGGTTTTCTGTACTATTTACAGAAGGACATATGCGTTCACAGTTTTCTGTGTGCATGTATTTAGGAACAGTATATATGTTCCCAGAATGGGACTCAGTAAATGATGAGAAGTTATGGAACTTGTGTGACTTTTGAGAACTACTTTTCCGCCCGTCCCCTCCCTCCCAACGCTTTTCTCAGAGAGTTGCTGCTCAAGCATCTAGTTTTTTTCACAGACTCTCCCTGACTTTGGTACCAGAACAGTTGTTTTTTTAACCAAATTTTATCGGAACACTTCCCTTCCCTCCCTCCCCACTAAAAATAATTATTAGTTCCACCTTCTGATTTGGAAGATGCTACTGTCTTGTTTAGAGAAGCCAGTTCAGTTTTTCCTTTGGCTCAAGAAACAGCTGGTTTGCTAATACTGTTCTTTCAGGTGTGTAGTGCCAATTTGGTATTTTGATGAATAAATATGATTCAGGGTGGGTCAGAGAGAGGCTGAAAGAAATACTTGGTGTGAACTTGCTTTCTCCAAGTAGTTAGTCAAGCAAGTTAACAACATTTATGACAAGTACGATAGAATGAAATATAAATTTAGATGTAGTTTATGAAGTAAAATTTCTCACTTTTTTCAATGCGCATAATTCAGCCTTTTCTTTTTTATTTTATACGGTTGTGCATCATTAGTTTTCTTTCACTTTCTCACTATGAGTAAGATGATACTGGATCATATCATTCCTCTGTCCTGGAACAGAAAACCCACCTGACTTCAATGATTTTGCTTAAAAACTGATGGTATGATAAAGTCACTCTATTTAACATCCAATATTATAAGATAAGAATATTAAGAGCAGCTTTATTGTACAAAATGAAAGCAGATAAATTATCTCTGCTTTATCAAAGCTTTACACATTCTAGAAACAGATGCCTTTTCAAACCAATACAAAATTCCTAGATATTAACTTTTGAAACAATAGCAGCTGTCAGAAATCAATCCCTTTTGATTAACTACTCTTGGAGTAGGCCAGATTTATCTTAAAGTTAAACACTATCACAGAATGAGTTTCTAAAATCAGTGTATTGTTTTCATGCTTAGTCCAAGGAAATTAAATTTAATTCAGAATTCACTATATATTTCATCCCATATTTCATAATATGGGAAATCTTTTGTAACCTAAGCTAAAATGTTACTTTTGTCTTTGCTCACAGTTTAAAGACCATGTAATGCAGTTTTTCTATTTAATTTTTTCTGGTTGTTTTAATCTCTTCAAAAGAGTGACAAATGAATTAGGGCTGGTATGGATTTAGTCAGTTGTGTTGCTTGCCAGGGTCAATTATTCTGGCACCTTCTTAAAGAGATGAGTCAATTCGGGAGTTTGACCTAGTCTCTCTCTCTCTTTTTTTTTTTTTTTTTTTCTTTAATTACAAACAGATAAATGTGTAAATTGAATATTTGGAGATAAAGTTTCAAACTGTAGAAGAGTGCCTGATGTCATAGAGCTGGACTCCTGCTAGATCCCCTGCCACATGCCTGCATACGCCTGTGGTGCCCTGCCCTGCTGCACCTGTTCAAGCTTTTAGCTATTCCAAGAATACATTTGTGTGCGTGGCAAATAGTCTGCTTTTTAAATGGAGATGCATTTCTGGTGCCTTCTGGGCACCAGTAACCAGTGTATTCAGAGACTCAGATAGCATGGTGCATTCCCAGTCATGATTATATTAAAAAAAAGTCAATCATTCTTTCCTTTGCTGCTGGGAATTCACATGTTCTCATCTATAAATTGATGCTACAGTTTAGTGAGCAGTACTAGAGATAAGGAGCAAAGCTCAAAGGATTTCTCATTCACAACCCTCATTTTAGACATCAGTTTTTATTCTCCAAGACCAGCTTTCTGTGTTTTAGATGATTAAAAGCAAGATGCAGTTTTACATGAAAAAACAGGTGATCTGTAGTTTATTTTCCATCTTTGGAAGGATTGCAGTTCTAACTTTCCACTGAATTTAGAAGCAGCAATAACTGCACTAATGAAGCTGCTAATTGTGGCAGCCAGAGATACCATCATTTGCAGGAGTCTTTTGCTGATTAACTTTGTCATAATGCTTTTCCTTTACTTTGACATTGAAGACAAGTACAATCAATATTTTATTTAACATCTAATACTGTTTTCAAGCATGAGACAATAATATAGATATGGGGTACGTTATCTTTGCTCAAATGTTGGTGTCAGTATTCAAAAATTAGTAACATATGAACTTAAGGGTCAGAACCTCAAAATAATATGCAGAAATTTATGGTGTTCAAATCGGATGCATCCTAAGAGTGCACTTTTTTAATAAACTCTTCCTCTGATGGTGATCTTCTAAAAGCACTCAGATTGCTGTAAAGTAACAATAATGAATTAATGAAAGATTTGGAATTATAAACTGTCTTCTAATATTCAAGGAGACAGGTGGGAAAAAAATAGCAGGGTTTCTCTTACTGTGAAAGAGAAAATTATGTATAAGAACAAATTTTCCAGACTTATCTAAATGCTTCCTGGAAAGAAACAATTTTAGGTATTTACACTGACTAAGAAAAACAGACCTCGGAAAGATTCGAGTTCCACCTACAGCACCAGTTCTTTTCTGCTTCCATCTTTGAAAATTGGTGCTACGAGGACCTTATCACCTGATAGTTGTTCATTCAAAATTACCCTAATAATTAGAACCAGAATCTTAGCTCCTTCCTCTTTCTAAGCCTTAAATAGCCTCAGAGAATGGAAAAGCCTTGGAGTGTTTCATCATTTATTTAAAAAAATGGAAGCAAGCTGAATTGCTAAAGCCTCTTGGAAGTTGTTCTTTGAATCAAAAGTATCTTCAAATCTGAATGGCATAATGGGGAATAGAATTTCTGTACCTGTTTTTTGGGGTGGTTTTTTTGCATGCAGGCATATTTGAATGACTGAGGTATCGCTAACCCTTTGCTAAGACTCATATATAAGAGAAGTTTGCCACCATGTTAAAAATGTATCATCTTTTTCTTGGTATTATTGTTCCTGCTGTAAGTCACAGGGATACAAGCAGTATTTAATTGGAAAGAAAGTATAGACATATTTTTCTACTCTTATTTTTTTATCCTACAAAAATATGCATAACACTGTATGTATATTGTTTGGTGGCCAATAAAAACAAGAGGGCAAATTTATTTTTGTTGAGGACTGAGTCCGTTTCTGTGCCCTTAGATCTCTGTCTGTTGAAATACTTTGCTAGTCTTTCCCTAGCCAAAAAAAAAAAAAAAAGAAAAAAGAAAAAGAGAGAGAGATCTCTCTTCCAGCATGCAAGTGCTGCTCAGAAAGGTTCTGGAAGCATTCATCCACCATGTAATCTCTCTGACAGTGCACACACTACTGGTGGAATTTCCTAGATATGCATGCAACAGTCATTTACTTCATCTCATAAAAGAAGGGGGAGGGATGGGACCCATCAAAACTGTGTCATACTTTTTTGACTAGGTAATTATAAGTAAAGCCTCACTTTCGGTTGTTAATAATTCTTCATTTCTTACTTTCATTTGTGGGTATTTCATGACATGCTACAATAACTAATGACAGCCTAGATATTCTGGTTTTTAAATCAAAATAATCAAAAACATTTTTTAAGAGTTAAATGCTTTCATTTAAGCTGGATAAAACCCAACAGAGTAAAAGCTTATACAGTACAATTTGTGCATGATACTAGAGCAGGCTCAGGGTTCATTTGAAGTTTCTGCATGCTAAGCGTCTGCTGAAATCAATGGCAGCTGCACATGAAGAGATATTGCAGAACCCATTCACAGATTAATGTTTGCTAAATAGTAAATATGAGATAATCTGACTCTACTTTATTTTAATTGAGAAAATTTGGATTCAGAGTTTGGGATAAGATTGTACCTAGACTCCCATATGAGTTTAGAAGGTGTCAATTTACTTCTGTGTATGTCCTGTATAACCTGATTAAGTACTCATCTTGAGCAGTTTGCTCATGTGGCCTTTCCTCTACACACCTTCAATTTATAAGTCTATTTTCTAATTCAGCTCTTTGTAGATACGCGATATTTTCAACAAATTCCTCTGAAAATTTACTGTAGCAAATGTGATATTGTTTCCAGCTGTTTCTACCCAGAACTGATATTAAATACTGAAGATAACGCAACCAGATCACTTACTCTATCAGACTTTGACACTAGGTCATGGGAATTAATAATGTTCAAAACGTATCTCAGATTGAAGCTGGAAAAGCCAGAAATCTCAACCAGCAGCAGATGTTAAAGCCAAACTCTGATCCAATTATTACCTTGCTCTGCAAAAGAAGAAAAATATTCTGGAGGCCAGTCATGACGTTTGGTCTTTCTGGGTGGCCTGCTTGTCTTCTCTTCAGCTGATCCATTCTGAATATTACCCAAGACGCTTTCAGGTCATTCAGCTAGCAACACGACATTTCATTCCTTCCCATCACACATCAAGATATTGGTGAGATAAGATGTGGGTAAGATATGGAGAAAGACAGTATCTGAGCTAATACAATCAGATTTGGTTGAAGTTGTTACTGCCATATTTTGTTAGTGTGCAATATAGCTGTTTGGCACGTTTCCATACTATTTCCTAATCCTGTACACGAGATAACACTAAAGGTGATATAATACTGGAAGGTGATATAATAATATTGAAAGCACATGACCTCCCACTCACTTGTTCGCTGAAGTAGCTGATTCAAAGAACTGCATTCTAACTGCAAGGTTTATACGCGCTTCTAGTTATTGCTGATATTTCTGGTGGGATGAAGGGATTGACAGCCACTAGTATGTGGCTATTTAGACATTCATTCATGAGGCAAAGAGTATATATAGCTCATGTGATATCATTTGCTCATATGCAGCATATAATTTGCAATGGTCTCCGAAAACTTTAGACTTACAGAGCCCTGCTCCTGAAACCACTCTCCACGTGGGAGCATTGCAGTAGCTGTGCCACTACGATGTGGCACATCTAAAATAACTTAGTGTCAAAGATTTCCTATCTTGCTGGGAGGAAGAATTTTTTTCAAGGATCAAAGTGATCACTTAAATCCAAGTGGGTTTTTTTTATGAATTCACTACGTCTTGTACAGTAAAATTTGGTTCCTAAGAAACAAAGTAGTCAAGGAAAGGAAAAAAAGAAGAGAAAAAGGGAATAAATCCAGTATTGGTTCTGTAGAAGAAGTCTGGGCAGTAGTGCTAACAGCAAGAAGATGTTGTACTGTGGTAGTTGCATTTCACCAGAACATTCAAATGTTACTTGACTACTAGTTGCTTGATCCTACCTTTGTGCCAGGCAACACATTAACTCTGTCTGTCCACCCTGGGAATCAGACCAGTTTATCTTCAAGATGATGCTTTTCTGTATAATTTGTTCTCTAGTTTTCTGGACAGAATTGTGAGTTGCTCTCCTCTTCTGATCCAATTTATTTGCTCTTTCTGCTTCCTTTCCTCCCAGTAGGGCTACTGAGAAGAGCAGAATTTAAATTACTATGTGCTGACAGTGCCTCAGAGCAAATTGCCACTGAGAAAAGGTGTTTAACCTAATCTATTTGTTTTCCTTAAGGACTGAGATAAGTGAGGTGCACTTCCAACGATTGTCTGTCTTGGTATCTTGGCTTATAAAAAGGTAGGGAGAAAAACTGATCATCTGGCTAACAGTGTAAAATCATAGAATAGTTTGTGTTGGAAGAGAACTTCAAAGGCCACGTGGTCCAACCTCCCTGCAACGAGCAGGTTGCTCAGAGGCCCCTCCAACCTGACCTTGAATGTTTCCAGGGGTGGGGCATCTACCACCTCTTTGGGCAACCTGGGCCACTGTTTCATCACTCTCATTGTAAAAAATTTCTTCCTTACATCTAGTCTAAGTCTCCCTTCCTTTAGTTCAAACCATTACCCATTGTCCTGTTGCAACTTAGAAAAATATAGTCTAAAATATTTGGCAAAACTGCTATTAAGTTTTGGTTATAGTATAAAAACTTAAAATATTGAATCTAGGAAATAGGAATTCTTATCCAGTAGTTTGGGAATATTAAATGAGCAGAATTGGGGAAAATGACCTCAGTTCCTTCTG
The DNA here is from genome assembly GCA_013400375.1 of Thinocorus orbignyianus. NCBI lineage: Eukaryota > Metazoa > Chordata > Aves > Ciconiiformes > Thinocoridae > Thinocorus > Thinocorus orbignyianus. The sequence continues at coordinate 239,582 of VXBW01004056.1, read as the reverse complement.
CCAGAGGACATTTTGGGAGAAGAGCTTTTGGTTAGCAAGATGTCTTAATATACAAAAGTTTTCACTGGTCTATTGCAAGGTTTTATGTGTTATGAGAAGTTCTCTGATTATTTCTGAACTTAAAAGCAAACAATACTAGTAGGATATCAGATTAAAATAAAATAGAAATGACTCCACAATCAATATTGTTACGCACTAAGGGCCACTGTCAATACTAAATTTTGAAAAGTTTCAAAGATTACTTGAACTAGTTAGAAAAAAATTCATACAGAGCTATAAAACAGAGTGACTATCTCCTGGTTCTGGAGCCACAAAATGTTTGTGGCCCAGAGAGATTTCTGTGGAAATATCACTGTGTGCTTGCTGCGTTCTTAGTCTTCCTTAGGCATCTGATGTTGGTCAGAGCTGGAAATCAGATACTGCGCTCAATGTACCTTTGGTTTGACCAAGTGCAGCTATTCTTGTATTCTTTTGTTATGACAGGAAGCAATCCAGATAAGTCCTATTTTTTTCTACTGAGAGAAGTTAGATTTTCAAGTATAGTACAACAGATGTAGCATTTACCTCTCTTGTGACTTTTAATCATACAACTCTCATTGTGCTAATTTTTAAGTTTTCTCATCCAGTGATGAGCAGAAAACCTAATCTATAGATTTTATTTAAATAAGAAGGAACAGATAACCAATCGTCTTGGGTTTTAAATTATCTAATTCCACCGCTATTCCAAGCCAGCACAACTTAACACAGGCTTGCTTAGAAAGACATCTTTTCTCATTTTTGTTCCTCAAGATTTTGAGAAGATTCAGATGAATGAACAGGCATCTGACCACTGCTAAAGTTGTTCTTTTGCGTTGGTGTTAAAAGGATTTGTTGGTCACGTTTAGAAATATCTTTCTATCATTGACCTCTTCTAGAACATAGAATTTTGAATGTCCAGCTTCTGTCTGGTTTGTGTTTTACTTATTCTTCAGTACTGAATGTCTTTCCCTATAATCTTTCTCGGGTCATCAAGCCTTACTTTTCAATATAAGCATTTTTCTCCAAGGCCCATAGGACCAGTAACGTAGGTAACTTCAAATGGAGAAGCAGGTGACATAATGTTTGCACCATGTCTATTTTTGAGTCCTTTACACAGTAAAGAGAGAAACTACCCATCTCTCTGATACAAAATAAAAGCTTGTGGATCTTACTGTGTGAAACAAATTCTCATCCACAGAAACCTTACATCATGTCTCTGGACCACGATGTCAATAGCACTACTCCTTTGAAGATCTCCTGCTTCTTTCCTTTCAAATTTGGGTCATAATTTGAAAAGCTTTTTCATAATTTTTGAATGTGGAAAACTTCAGAAGTTAGGAGTTACAGTGCTTTTACAGCAATGCTGTTCCCTGTTCAGAGTTTCTCATTTTAATGACAAAGGTTTGTCTAGTTTTCCCCACATTACCATGGCTGTAAAGAACTCACACAAATTTGAGATATTAAATTGGATTTCTTGCAGCAGTTAAGGGAATAATTATTTTTTAATTATCTATTTTAAAATTTTTATTGTATTTGTGTAATATATTTATTTAGCTAATACTACTGTTTTCAGATTGTTTATTTTTATATCTGGAAAGCAAGGATTAAAAAAAGTGCATCTCCAATCCTAATCTGAGGATACCAGACTGTGGCCATTCATGATGCAGAAAAACAGATTACATTTTAGTTTACAAGGCTGTCATGCAAAATAAGCCAGTTGCTTTTGAACGTCAAAAGGATGCAGGTACTTCACGTGACAAGAATATTTTAAAACATCCAAAGCTACTTTTAAAGATTTCTTTAAAAAATGGTCTTGTGAGAAATAGTGGCTGGTCTCTGCTTATTGCTGAGTCTATTAAATACGGGGCTAGGTATATTAGGTATCTGTTTGAGGCAGACCATTGCAGGACACTTTAAAGCTGACCTGCTGTAGATTTTTGCTTTCTTTTCAGAATGGCTGTTGCATCCTGAAGAGAATTTAGTAATGTATTTCATTAAGCAAATCCAACTTTTCCTCCTCCTTTCATTGTACTTCTTTTGCCTTGTTAGGAACTGGGTCCTGTTGAAGAGAAGGCACTAATTCCGTAGCAGTAAGAAAGAAATCAGATAAAATTAAAGCCTGTGAGGCTCTTCTCTGTAGGATGACATGTTGTAAAAATACAACTGTATTCTGAAAAGTGACTGTGGAGATGGCATCTTGGGAGTGAGTGGGGGAAGGTTATGTTTATTATCTGTTAATGACTTCCAGATCAAGTTTGCTCAGCTTGCAAGTAAAAAAAAACAGTCCTTTTTTAACTGCCTTCTCTGCAGACTCAGTTTGGGATTTAAAAATCATGCTGTGCTAATTTTAATCCAAGTATTACTGTCAGCAATAAAAAGGTTCTTTGGGGTATGTTGTGCCTTTAGTTAAACTGTCCATCAGTGGACTGCAAATGAATGTTAATTCTGTTGATGAGAAGCTTGTCAAAATCAGGTTTTGTCTAGTTCTGGTTATTCTTGATTAAGTCTTCCTTAACTAAGTCATACTAACTCTTTTTAAATACTTATTTCTGTTTAAACTCTTTCTGGACTTACCTACTGTGGAGGAATGTAAAAGGAAGAGGAGAAAACCTCAGAGCTCTTATTTTTGCGTTGCTCATGAAGATTGATGGGTGAGGTCATAGGAGTTATAAAAGAAGTTCTGCTGACACACTGACCATCCTGTTATATTTAAATTTCTCAACCATTTGAGTATTTAGTGTTCATGTGTAACACAAATGAGGAAAGTTTGTGGGAAGAAGCAGTATTTTAATTAAACCAAATGATGTAATTTGAAAAACGTCAGCTTTGAGACATGTGGGTCCTTATTTAGATAAAATTGTAATCATAATGTTATCAGAGACAGAGACAGCAATTCAGGAAATAGAGATGCATTTATGTGTGGCCTCTGACAGTACTTTTGTGGCAGTGCCACTGAGATTGCTGGTTAGAGTAAAGGAAAATGGGGTATCAGTGGTAATCCTGCACTCCTTCCTCTTTCTGACAGATATCCAGTGTTTTTTTTGTTTTGTTTTGTTTTTTTGTTTTGTTTTTAATCTGTGATCATCTGACACTGTCTTTGATGACAATAGCTTTTCTGTAGCCTCATCTTGTTAGTTACCAATCCAGCTCCACACTGTCCGTTTTCTTCTTTCCAGGGAGAACACTAGGAGAGCACCACAAGGATTTGAGATCGCAGCTTGTTTTGGTAAGCAATACAACTTCTGCCCTCAGTACCCCATTAAATATAGTTCTCCATCTTCTCTGTTCCTGGTGCTAGGGTGTTTCCTCCTCAGACGTACCATGCACAGCTAAACTTGGTACTTGTGTTGCTCAGCCTTTCAGTCCCTTGTTCGCCTGCTCACTACTGCACCTCTCCATGGAAGTGGTTTTGTCATGGCTGTCACTTCTACATGCAGTGGGAGACTTTTGTACAGCACACCGATGTTGTGCCCAGATAGCATGTCTCTGAACATCATATTGTGAACAAAGTTAGATTATAATTCAGTTTGAGCCAGGACATTACTTTATCCATTTTCTTTCCTAAGTTCATATCTTACAGCTGAAGTGTTTCTATGCTCAGTGGTTTCAGGAAGTCCTGAGCTATGTTTGAAAAAAAGAAGCCTTTTCAATGATGTCTTCATTTTCTTTTATTGCTGAGACATGCCACTAGACACATCTCTGCAGAGGGAATGGCCACGTAAATGTTGGGTCATGGAAATAATTGCTATGAGGCGATCAAAATTATTTCCCTTGGTGAGTAGACCTGCTCCAGGAAGAGTTTACTGCAACAAGGATGTGGCCAAAGAATTGTTCTGCAGTGCAGCTACCTGGGGCTCCATTCGTGCTTTTCTGAAGCTCTGTGCTTGAATGCAATTCCTCATTTGCTCTCCTTGAATCATTGTTTTGCTAAGAGAACTCTCAGACATGCTTTGAAATTATTATTGAGCTTCTGGAGGGGAATATTGCCTCCTCAGTTACAGTGTGAAAAAGGACAAGTTAAAAAAGGATAGAGTTCTTTCCAGTAAGGATTTATGTTACCCAAATATACTTTGACTGTCACAGATCTTTCTCTTTTTCTACAAACCTATTTTAAATGCTTCTGAAACTGCAAAGAACTGAGTATCCGGATGACTGTGCACATGGCAGAGCTTAAAAAAGATGGACGACTCTACATAATCTGCGTGTACTGCTAAAGCAAAAAGAAAAGTTGTGAGGTGCAGGCTCCTGGAGTAGATCTTTGTCTGTGAACCAGCATATCTCAGTATTAAGTAACCTTTCTTCCCATCTGTATTCTGACATCTTTCTAAGAATTCAGATTAACTGATTGGGAAGTGCTGGGTACCTCCTTCCCCCTATTGCTAATTTTCAGCAGTCCAGAACATTATTCTCTCACGTATTTTTCTTGTGAGTATATAAATTGTTCTGAAGCCCTATGGGATATCTGTTATTGTTGGACAACGTTTTTTGAATGGCATTTGTCTGCCAGCACCAGAACTTGAGGAGGCTATTTCATTTTGGCTTTCATTTCATTTCTATTTTAGCGGTTCTTTGTCTTCAACTCCACCATTTTCCCTGTGCACTGAGCTACTGTGCTCAAAGACATTTTTTTGAAATAGAATTGTTCACTTTGCGGTTCTTATTTGATGATGTTATTTCTCATTTTAGGAGCTTTTGTATTTCTTTAAGGCAAATGAGGCATGTTAGTGGTTATTTGTAATTCTTTTTTGTTCAGTGGATTTCCTGTTATGCAAAAATGTAAAGTTTTTCTCACTGTTCTTCCAAACTTTTGTTTTCCTGTCTTGATAGTACATCTGTGTCTGCTTTATAACCTGTGGCTAGGATGTACTTGCCCAGTTGTCTTCATGGATGCCTGACAACTTACTGTAAAAGTGCAAGTTAGAGCTCTCTTGCTTGTTTGTTTCACTACTTTTAAGAAGGGAACAGCTTCCTTTTTCTTTAATAACTTTTCTGAACAGACGTGAGGATACTGAAGATCTGCCTAAAAAATTCAGCATGTCATGCTTATGTACTTCATTTCTCCAGCAATCGTTTTACTAATTTGTTACTGTAACACAAAATTATAGGGAGAGCTTTGACAGACATAAGGCTTGCACTTGGGCAACACGTGTATTTATGTGCCCAGTGCATGAAGTGTAAGGTTTCTATATGGGGCTCAGGCAGCATCCCATCAGCCTGCTTGCTGTCCAAGCTGCACAGAGGTGGATACTCACATGACTGTGTTTTACAGCTTATTTTTCACTTCAGTGGGCAGGCAGGGTGGGGACAAGCGGGCAGAAAGACGTCAGTCCTCTTAGACCGGATATTTACTCTCTGTTTTCTACCACTCTAGGAATCTAGGATTATTAATAGTAGCCTTTTAAAAACATCTCAGACAGGCAGGATCGGTGTTTTGCTGCTAGTGTTAGTGAGATGTTGTCTAGTTTCTGATGAATCCACAGATTAGTATAGTCCTACTAATGTAGTTTAATCTTTTAAGGTACAAAAAGTGGATTAAATTACTTACTTGGCACCATTTTTCACTTACTCCTTCATTATCTGTACTAAAATCTCTTTGTGTGGCATTTTGTCTGGAAAAAAAATGTGGAAAATGTAGTAAGGGGAGATCTGGTTTATTAACATTTCACTGAAAGTGTGATGTGTATCCTACAGTACTAAGAAAATCATAGAATTGCCTTGTTTGGAAGGGACCTTTGAGATCATGTAGTTCAACCATCAACCCTAGCTCTGGTATAAAAACAATAACCCATCACTAAAGCGTGTAACTAAATGCTATGTCAACCTGTCTTTTGACTATTTCCAGTGATGGTGCCTCAACCACTTCCCTGGGCAGGCCATTCCAAGGCTTAACCCTTCTAGTGTAAAAATTTTCCCTGATATCCAATCTGNTAGTTTCTGATGAATCCACAGATTAGTATAGTCCTACTAATGTAGTTTAATCTTTTAAGGTACAAAAAGTGGATTAAATTACTTACTTGGCACCATTTTTCACTTACTCCTTCATTATCTGTACTAAAATCTCTTTGTGTGGCATTTTGTCTGGAAAAAAAATGTGGAAAATGTAGTAAGGGGAGATCTGGTTTATTAACATTTCACTGAAAGTGTGATGTGTATCCTACAGTACTAAGAAAATCATAGAATTGCCTTGTTTGGAAGGGACCTTTGAGATCATGTAGTTCAACCATCAACCCTAACTCTGGTATAAAAACAACAACCCATCACTAAAGCGTGTAACTAAATGCTATGTCAACCTGTCTTTTGACTATTTCCAGTGATGGTGCCTCAACCACTTCCCTGGGCAGGCCATTCCAAGGCTTAACCCTTCTNTCTTGGCCAACTGGCACACTGCTGGCTCATGTTCAACCAACTGTCAACCAACATCCCCAGGTCCTTTTCTGCCAGGCAGTTCTCCAGCCACTCTTTCCCAGGCCTGTAGCGCTGCATAGGGTTGTTGTGACCCAAGTGCAGGACATGGCACTTGACCTTATTGAACCTCATCCCATTGGCCTCAATGCTGCATGATGAAAAGAGATGTCAGAAAAATAGGAAGACAGCAATGTTTATGTATTGCCAGTAAGTGAAACTCTCTGATCTTTATATTTTTGTTAGCAGAAAATACAATTTGCAAAGATCTACTTGAAGATAGGAAATATATGGCAGATGAAGAAATAAGTGAAGATTGTGAACATATAGGTGATTAGCTGATGGAATCCAAAACCACAACAGAGATTTGCTTTACATACTTCTGATATTAAAAAGAGTATACTACAGGTAGCCTACTAAGTAGGTCACTAACAAAAGCCTTGTTTCTGTTAATATTTATAAACTTTATAAACTACTAAAATGCTCTGCTGAGGAGAGTTATCTACATAGTGGCAATATCAGAATATAGAAGATTTTGGATAGAAAACAACAATACATGTAATTGGAGAAAATAAACTGAAAAACAAGGGGATTTTTTCGGTTGATCTGCAGTTGCAGTAATTTTAGGCGTGATTTGTTTTAAAAAGTACTAATTAGACAAAAAAATCAGACACAAACATAATCTTCAATTTTGTTGTATAGATTATACTATTAGCAGTTTTGAATAGTGCTGCGTTTATGTTGAATGTTTCTTTTTATAATCTGTATTTGTGCTGGTTGTTTTTACATGGCTTTATATGGTTTTTGTGGTTTTTTTTCCCCAATCCTCTACCATATTTTAATGCTTTCAGTGTTCACTAAAGGAAAACACTTTAGCCTTAGGTAAGAATTCATTAGTCAGATTTAAGGTAAGAGCATGACTGTAGTAAACTGCAGTTTAAAATGGAATTCACTAGCTTCTTTCTTGATAGAGCTTTAAATTATCACACACCTTGATATTTTTTAAAACTTTTTTAAAATTAGTGTGCATAAATTCCTGAATTGATTTTAAAATAATTCAGACTGACTTGCAGGCGTTTATATTCCATGCCAAGGTCTTGGTCTTACGCCTATTGTAGTCTGCAGTTTTCCTGCTTGAAGTGGAGAATGGTCTCCCAAAACATTAGATCGTTGCCGTCAGTCTTTGTCAGAAACTCTGATCCCTTCTTATGTTGATGTCACCTTTATGTAGTTCAGAATTTTGTTTAGGTGAAAAAGAAACTTAGTTAAAGGAAAATTCTCTGCATAAATAATTTTTAATATGTATGTAAAAGTTCATAGTCTGTTCTTCTCTTATTTTGAGCCAGTGAGTTTGAAAACATCCTTTACTGACATTTCTCCCATTTTTACAATCCTCTGGTATTGGTTCAGATCCAGAATGCAAGCGTCTGCTCTTCAGACTGGTGGCCAAAGTCCTTTGGTCTCCTGCTATCTTAAGACACATGAAATAGATAATGCTGTGTCATATTCCTTGACTTGCAGGACTAATCGTACTGAAGTTTACAATCAACTGTATCTTTTTGTGACTCCCAACCTGTATTGTGTTTGAAAACCTTTCTTTGAAACTTCTTGCCAAGATGGCTTAAACCAGCCGGGGCGGGGAGAAGAAGAATGCATTACTAAAGTCTCACCCATTTATTTTGTTTCCTTTTTCTGCTGTGATCCACAATAGCTGGGACAGTTTTCTCTTTTCTAGACTGAGACAGACCACAGCAATGCAGACAATCTCAGCAAGTGGTTTGCCTAAAAGGGAGAAACTTAGAAATACAGAAAAAAGGCTTGATTGGTCCTTCAGCTTGTTATCCGTTAACCTAACATATGATTGAAAATGCCTGAAGTAAGACTGCACTTCAGCTTGGTTGGTTGATTTTATTTCTGTTAGATTTTGGGGGAATAAGGCTGAATGAGAAACGTAAATCAAACCTCACAAAATGTAATGAAACTCCTGTCATATCTGGATTCTAACTTTATATATAGACTTGGTTCTATTATGGCCCTGAACTATACTCTTTGGATCCAAACATCTGTAAATCTTGAAGAAGTTTAGAGCGTTTTCTGAATTTGGACACATTTCTATCTAACATGTATCTTTCTGAATGCAGAGAGGAATTATCTGTTGTGTAGTACAGATATTCAGGGCCCTTCTGTTTGTATCTTAATTAGGTAATCTTTGCTTCTGAAACCCCTTTAATTCTGTTATTTTCCATTCTAACTAGACTGATATAGTGAAGACTTACTTGAGTTCCCCTGAAATGTTTTCCGATGGGAATTCTTTGAATCTTCTGTATATTCAAGCATTTGCACACAAATTAGAGAAAAACTAGTTTGGTACTGCTTTTCAGTATGGAATATTTAGCATAGGAAGGTCACCACTTGTTTATAAAGAATACTGCTGAATATCAGCAGCTTTCGTTACAGCAGAGCAACTCTTATTCAGTCTATTTAGGTGTTAGATTCTGTGTTATAGTTGTTTAACTTTACTGGCTTCAGCAAATTTCGCAACATCATATAGAAGAGTGGAAAACTCCTTCCCCTCAGCCCCCCAACTTTGTGTGGTATTTTTATATTTGTCATATTGTTTTTATGAACTTTACAAGGAAAAATTGTAAAACTTGTTATTAGGCTGACTAATGGGATAAAAAGAAAATTTTAGAGGTCTTGTGAAATCGATTATGTTTTTCTCAGCAAATTTTAGGTGACTGTTCACATTATGAGCAGAATTCTGTCTAAAAATAAGTTGTGTCCACTTCTTTATGGGTTTATTGAGAACAGAAATTTCCACACCATTCTCTCTTTAATGTGACCACAATGGGCAGTCGTAATTTGTCCATTTATATAAAAAGAATAAATTAGCAAATTAGCCACCATAAACTGTTAGTATATCCACTTTTGCTGACATGTTTATTGTAATTTGCAATATGCATGATGTTGATTTTCAAAAATGTTCCATTTTCTTTTTTGAGAGTATGAATTATAAATTCATCAGTCACAGAAAGCAAGCCTGTAATAAAACTTAGAAGTTGGAAACACTACATAGCACTCATCTATGTCATCCTCAAAAAAACAGGATGTTGAAATTTTTCATAGTTTGATTAAAAACCTAAAACCTTCTAGTCATTTTACAGCTTAAACGGAGCAAGACGGATGGTTTTCTGTGCATTTATGTAATGAGCAAAAGGCAACTAATGAACATGTCAGGAAATGTCTGGAGAAAACCTTAAAAATGAATAAATATATAAATTTCAGTAGACTTCTCAGAACGTTACGCAGCATAGGCTCCCGTAAAATAAACACCATTGTTTTGTCTAAAGACGTAAAGTATTTTTCAGGTTTTGTTTCAATGGTATGTATTTTAAAGAAAAGGAACTTATCCTCAAAAAACACATCTAGGAATTAAAGATGGCCCCTAATGATCAGACAAAAGAAGTAAAAAAGAAGAATCTTTTGCAGCCATAAAAGAGTTCAAAATATCATCCCTCTTACAAAATATTTCCTGAAAATAGGCTTGTGGAGCACAAAAGTCAGTTCTGGAAACTCTAGAACTATGAAAGCAAGTCCAGTAGTCGGCACTTTCAAAAATAAATAGAACCATCAGGCAACAACTGTATGCTAATTGCATTTAAGAAATAAGAGACCACCTACATAGAAACAAAATAAATCTCATTAGTGGAGCTAAAACAGTTGAGATCCAGACTCTGTTAACCCAAGCCCTCAGGCTCGCTCGAAAGAGCCTACAAAGTCACTGCCATCTTCTCAGGGGTGGAACAGAAGTGTAAAATGTGCACCAACATCTCAGTGCCCTCAACTTGGGTGTGTGTAGCAGCTGATGGGCATTTCTTGGCATGGTTGTGCCCTCGCTTTCAGAGGGGGTGACTATGTTTTTCTTGCTGAATGAGCACAGCCGAGATGGGGAGAAAGAAGGTCGCCAAGAGCAGGTTTTGTGCAAGACGCTAACTGGTTTAGTATAATACTCAGAAATCCCACAAATCGTTACATATTTTTCTGCCAATAAAATGTTATTTATTTAACCATTAATTTGTTTTACCAAAAGTCAGCTTTGTGAAGGCAAAACTCTGAAATCTCATAATCAAGGAAGTTAAATATTTTATGAATTTCAGACAAGACAATAAATTTTTGAGTTTTTCAACAACAATAGTGAGAGGCCTGTAAGTTCGTCTCTTGCGGGCGCTCACGCTAGCCATTCTATTCCCTCTAGAGGAAGTACTGAAAATCACTTGCAACAGTTCCCCCCTCTCTCCCCATTGGCCATCATCAGGTTATAGATCTTCAGAAACAAAAGCTGCCCAGGCCTCCTCTCACTTTCTCAAATGGTCTTCTCAAAAGGAAGAAAAAAGGGGGGGGAAAAAAGAAAAAAAATCAAGGCTTTTTGAAAGCTCATCATGTGTTCTGCTGCTGATGTAGCTGGACTTGCTGTAGAAAGAATTGCACAGGAATTTACCTGGGTGTATTCTGAGGGTCAAGGCCTGACCATAACTAACTTTAAAAACAGCACAACAGGTATGTTCTCCTTGATCTTTCTTCCCAGATCTTTCCATTCACAGTTATTATTTGGCTCTGATTAAATTTGATTCACCTGAGGAGCTTTAACTTAACCCAACAGAAGTTCTGTAAATCCTTGCTAGACTCTTTTGGTTGTGGATTTTAGCTCCTGTTTTCTGTTAGACTTTTTAATTCAGCTATGAAAGAGATTTATGTTTCTAACGTAAAATTAGATTCAGACCTTCATAAAAAAAAATTATTTTTCATGCAGCTGCTGTTGCTGCTTAAAAGTGGCTCACTCAGTCCTTCCCCGAGGATAGGGGCATCTTAATTCCTCTGTAGGTAAAAGCCTGGACAGGAGGGAGACAGTTACAGGAGAGGATGTTCATTGGGAGAAAACCAATAGAAAACTCTTCAGCATTTAATCAGAACAATTTAATTCTGTTGATAATTGATCAATAGAGAAAAAACTGAAAAATCTTGCTCGAAGTCAGAACAGCTTAGCCAACAAAAATAAACATATAGACTTGTCACATGAGGGACAGATAAGAAACCAGAAAATGTAGAACATGAATAAACCCCTCTGTTATATGAAATTTGGCAAAAAAAAAAATAAGGGTTTTAATAATAACCCTCAGGAACTGCTGTGTTTCATACAAACCTGCTTCAGCATCCTTGAAAAATTAATTTGGATTTATTTTTTTTTAAAAAACCCCACACATCTGGCTTGATCACTGGCTAATAGAACATATTTTTATTCCCACCCCAAATCACACACAGCTTGGCTGGAAAGAAGACAGCTGCTTGGGCACCAGCATGTTTCAGTTTGAAGTACATCTAATCTTTATTGAGTTATTTGAGCCTCATGTGCCAAGTGCAGAAAGGCATGCTTTTGTGGGGAAAGGATTTATTTTTTTTCCTTTTAATATTAATGTGTAATTTTGGCCAACAAAGTAGTACTTAGGAAACAATAGCAATTCTCAAAATACATTAGATTTAAAATCCAATAAATAAACCAAATGCTTTTGCATAAACCCTCATCCAGTGTGGTGCTTCCGCAGGAAGCGCTGCTATTGGAAATCAATCTCAAACTTTTTATTGTTCAATTAATTCTGAAAGCTCCTTAGTGTCTTCTCATCTGAGTAGCTTCAACACTTTTTACTCTTCTGTAGATTTTCCATTACCATATCTCACACATACGATGAATTTGGCAAGGGTGTCTTAATTACATGTCAGATTTTGGGCACGTCAGTTTTATGTGTGAAATCTCTCTCCATGCTGTCCTACCAAGTGACTGTTTGCCAGGGAGTGTGGGCTGGGGTAAATCCAGGTTCTGCTGAACTCGGTGACTAAGTCTGCAAAGACTTCAAGGGTTCCAGAAAATGTTCATCCACAGGTTTTACTGGTCAAACAGTCGTAGTGAACCTGAGGGGAAAAAAAAATTGGCCCAGAAGACAGCAGTTCCCAGTATATCCATTACAGCTTGGTCCTACCACCTTAGACCGATGCTGCAGTCCCACTGAGGAGTTTCGCTACTGCCCACCATCAGCACCTGTTCAGATTCCATCTCTTAGAAACATGGTGCCGTTATTGGAGGCTGTGATGTATCTCGTAATTACTTTTGACACAGGTCTAAAAGCAGAGGGCAGAGTATAAGAGAGGATTGACAACAGAGTTAATCTTTTTTCCTCTGTTTTATGGGATATGGAATCTCAGAAGAGTGCTCAAGGACAAAGCTGACTGAACTGGAAGAGCTGAGGTAGGACTGATGTGACGGCAATATTGCTTGGCAGCACTTTCTCTGCCAGTCCCGTGTGTGCTGGGAAAATCTGTCACGAGGCTGTATCGCAGGAAGCAATTTTCAGTTCTATGTTCCCTGTTGTGCTCCTTTCTGTGTTGTGAACGAGTCTCTAATCAATACCTACCCTTCCATCTCAAAATTAGCATTTAAAATACAATTTAATGCGCTGCGTGAGTCACAGTATTCACCAGACCAGTTTTCATGCTGTTGTTACTGCACAGTATCTGTCCTTTTATAGAGCCTATTTTGCTCGATGAAGCATAGAATGACAAGAATCAGAAAGCACTACTCCAGTCCTGCCCACAAGAGCTAAGATTTGCAAAGTTTTTTTTTTTTAGAGCAAGATAGATCTTGAGAACGTTGTTCTGGGTGTATCTTTGTTTAGCTTTATCTGATTGGGATGTAGCACAGAAATAAACCTTGTAGTTAGCTGCAAATACAAATCTTTCACTTGACTGAAACTGTAGCAGAGCAGTTGCTCCAACACATCAAGATGTTATTAGAGAGACACATGGACTCAGAGAGGAATTTCAGAAGGATTATACTGAGTAAGAACACAGCAGTTACTAAAATAAAAGCTGGCATTCAGATCATATTAACTAGAAACCAATATTCCCTGAGATGTTATGTAAGTAATTACTGTATATTAGATTGCTGTATGTAGGTGTCTGTGTGTGCGTATGCTGTGTCCAAGAGAGCAAATGTCAAATACAGTCACCATCCCCTCCCAGCAAGTGAATGGCAAAATTACTCTCGCTCTATTTCTGAGCCTGAGCATGTTCCTACAGAGGAGATACACAGTCAGCAAACACAGTGATGAAGACAGACGTCAACGGGATTGAGATAATACAGAGCATTAATATGGCACCAGGCGATGCTGCTGCACTTGGATGTCTAACAGCATCTCCATTCCAAATCCTTTTTGGAAAGGTTTAGAAGCCATTTACTGCACAGTAAGATTAAAGTCGTGACTGAATGAATTACAGTCAGATGTTTTAATAAGATAAGATCACACTCCACTGATAATCATAGCTCGTGCTAACAGGAAGCATCACCTCTGCATATATTCTGACAATTTTGTTAGTTTTCCAAATGTATGTCAGTGTATATAGGCTAATTAGCATTATTTTAGCTACAGAAGATTCTGAAAACATACAGAAAAAGCTATTGAAAATGCAGATCTGGAAAGACTCGCTCAGGAAATATGCTTAGGAGTTGCTACTTTATACACAGAAATTTTCATCCAAACCAAAATCTTGCTGTTGTGAGAATTACTACCAATATCCTTGCTGCTTATCTTACACATTGGTGGTATATTGCTCTCATGCTCTCATTATTGGAGTGTTTTTATCACTATGTAGAAAAATGCCTTCAAAAGTTTAAAAAGCAAACAGAAAATCCAAAGCACAGATACATTCCTTTTTTTTTTTTCTTTGAAAACAAAAATTTACATCCCGTTGGTAGTCAGAAAATAAAAATCCCAAGTGCCATTTTTATATGTGTGGATTGGATACCGTAGGTCTTTCAATCAAAGTTATACCCCAATTATATTTGCAGATTTCAGCAAAAGTATGGGAAAGACATTGAAACAATAAAAAAGGAAAGATATTAATCAGAAATTTAGAATGTTCAGTCTTATTCTTTTATACTCTGCCAGTTTTCTGTTTTCCTTTTCTTTGTTTATGAGATTATCATTTATAAGATTCATTGACAGAAAAATTTTGAAATGTACTGCAGCCCAAAAACTTGCCTGCATGTTTTTGGGAAGATTCCATGACTTTGTGTGTCATGCTCAACTTCAAAAGAAGAAGAAAAATCCCTTATAATATCTCTTTATTCTGTTCATAACCTGATTAGTGCTTCCATGCATCCAGCTGAACTGAAGTTCAAATATATTAATGAAAGGATTATGTACTGTGCTGTACTCCATTTTTATGGCAGAGTAATAAACAGGAACTCACTGAACTCACTGGGGATTGTATTTAATAAGGCAGATGGTAACAAAGCCATGGCATTATTTTCTTGAAAATCTCTAAGGTTATGTTGGAGATTCTTGAAGATTTTATTTTTGGAGTCATATATTTACAGCTTTAGTTGAATGTACAATATAATTGCTGTGCATTACAAATGGGTGCTGATACTAAATTTCCATCAATAGTAACAGGGAATGTTTTGAGATTAAACCTTTCTGTAAGTCTGGCTCTTGTTTTTAACTGTCTCCCTTATCCCTTGCTTTCTCCTTCTCAGATACATCCTTTTAACTCTCCTCCCTGCAAATCCTGTCTTTTCACCTCTCCCCATCATATCTAGAGCTTTTCTCTTGAGTACTTGATTTGCTTGATCTACAGCACTGTCTGTTCCACTTTTCCTGGTTGTCAGAAAACAGAAATCTTCTCTAGTGATAATATTACCATTATATGTCCCCTCTGAGGTTCCTGAAAAGATTTGGCAGTTTGTGTTGGCTGTAGCTCATCTGCTGTGTTCAAATTTGGCAGTGTCCTCTCACAGAATTAGTAGCCTCTAAGAACTTGTTTTTGGCCTGAATGGGCCTGGGTAACGTACAGAGGATCTCTTCTGAGAGATCTCTAATTTGACACAGACTTCTGGACGTTAACATGTGCTTAGCATCACAACAACACGCACAGGGACAAATCTTGCTATGTCTTTTATGGCTGCACGGGTTATGACATTAGTGGAACTTGTCTTGAGTTTTCACTGTATATACTGCAGAAGTGAAAGTTTGTGCAGTGGGAGAGAAAGGGCACAGAACCTTGTTTTCCACTTGGAAGTGGGATTAGGACATCTTTGGGGGATGCTGATGTACAGTCACCTCTTTCCGCAATCACAGTCCCTTCTCCTACTGAGAAGGTGGGTTATGAACAGCAGCTGCTGGACCCCCACTGCACTGCATTGCAGGAGTGGAAAGTGGGAGCAAAAGAGGAGTTTGTCAATAATATGTAAATGAATTTACTCTTGGTCATACCTCTTTACTTTTGCTTAGTACAGCTCACAAGAGTGAGTGATCTCCCTGATTTTTCCTTATAGATTTTAATTGCTTTTTTGACCATTTTCTGAATTCTCAATAGATTATCTTTAATCCTTCGTAAGTCTTGCACAAGAACACAAATGCCCTACCTTGCACAAGCACAACTAGGACTCAACAATTAGAATACAGTGTTTGGATAACTCCAAACCAAACTTTGCTTCATTATTTGTTCATTCACTTTGGGGAGTATATTGTCATATTGTACAGCTCACAGAGAGCATTAATTTTTGTTGACGTAACAAGTCACCCTTACACAAGGATATGTAAGAAACACGGCTAGAAGGAAATTTTTGCTGCTTAACATAATGTATTCCTAATGTTTTACTTGGCCTGCAGGTACTCCTCCAATATCATCATTAATTACAAAAGTAATAATCCCATTCGAGGCAAGTATGAAACTTGTCATGTAGCAAATTCCTTCCAATTTTTTGAATGCTTCAGTTTAATCTTCCATTTCTACAAGGCACACTAAACAAAAGACCATCCAGCCCCTGAAGAGAAGCAGCACTGAACAGCCCTGCAAATGTTACAGGGCCCTGTCCTGCAAGGAAATAGCTCGTTGCTCCGCTGGGTCTTGCATTTTGGACAGCAAACGGAAAAGAAAAGAGATCCCTTGTAACAAAGTATTACCTTTATTTCAATTTCAGTTTTCCTTGTCAACATGTTTTGTAAATCAAAGTTTATATGGAAAGGTATTTTTAGTATGAAAAAGAAGACTTTATAATCAAAGAGTTTTCTTGTAATTGCTTCTTCAGAAATATACTTTGATAATAGCAACTGCTCATTACAATAAAAAACAGAAAAGGCATTCATTTACTGCGGTGTGGGAAGTACTGCCAGTTCTAAATACCCTACATAGTTTCTTTAAAATTTTTACGTTCTTTAGGCCTCAACAAAAACCAAAGCTCCTCTTCCAGGTTTGGTAGCAAACAGACTATTATTCTCCAATGGTAACCTTTGGACATCGGTTTGGTAATAAGCTTTTTTTACATTTTTTAGGAAAGTATTCAGCTTGTCAGTAGGCACCATTGACACAGTGCAGCCACCCCATCCAGCTCCAGTCAGACGTGACCCGATGGCCCCAAACTGCCTAAAACAAAATAACAGAAAAAAAAATCCTGTAAAATAAACCAAAAAGGGGTAATCTTTCATATATAAAATTCCTATAGAAAACTAGTGAATGCGTTACTCAAACCACATCTATGTCATCTGATTTTTCTGAAGTTCACTTGGTTGTATGCAACGTTATAGCAATCTGCAGCTACCATTTGGGACCAAAAAAAAATATGCTGATTCTATAAACTGCAATATAGTTACTTCTGTCAATTCCAAAAGTCACCCTCTTTTATAATGCTTCAGCATCAGCTGTTTTCAGGATCACAGCACAGCTGAGATGAAGAAAGCAGGAGAAGAAAGGAATTGTGTTAGCAACATTCATAAGACATCAGAAGTGAAAACAGAAATACATGACAAAAATAACAAAAGAGGGTTCATAAACTAATTGCACAGGATGTAGGCATGCAAGCCATTTTCTAATGTGGCAAAGACAAATAGCTCTATTCTTCCAGGACAGATCTAAAACATGCTGAAGATTCACAGGCTTCTGCAGGACCGCTGAGCGTGCCAGTCAAGAAAAGGAGAGTTTAGAAACCCTGAAGAAGTCCTACAGAGTCATTGCGCTCAAACATCTGCTTATGCTGAATGGACAGAGCTTGGGTATCTCTCTTTAGAGGAACCTCATGAACTTAACAGATTTACGGCAGTAGAGGTAAAATAAGAATTTAGTCCCAAAAGAAAAAAAATGCTCTTAATGAGGAGGATGAATAGAAAGAACAATGACAAATAAATGACATCCAAAATATAAACCATTCCCAGCCTCAAGATACTGGCCTGCTGGAAAGGTCTTACAGCAAATCCCATGCCATCACTCTGCAAGATTCACACACCATCTCGTTAGAATTTAGTAGAATTATTTTCATTAGTCTGCTTACCTGTGTTCCTGATCTTTACTTAGATTTAGATAAAGCAGGAAAATGCCATATAATAAATTTCTTTCTCTAACCTAGTCAGAGCAGGATGATTTAGAAATCTCATTTGAAATCTTATTCTCATGAGAGATCTAATCTGATTTGCAAACAAATACATTGGGTATGTTTCCAGTACCCCTGCATGGAGAGATTTACCAGTCCTAGAATGTGTTTGAGGGAGAGATGGCATCATGTGAATAATGCTGGAAAATGACAGCTCATTCTGAGTAGGCTGTGGTAACTTTTCATATGTGCACTTTATGTTAAATGAATCTGGTGTACTGCTGGGTTAGTGGAGGTCTAGGACATATTTCAAGCAAGTACTTACATATGTGTTTGATTCTAAACATGCTTATGTATCTTCTTGAACAGAAACACTTTCTTCAGTGTGTCTGTGTGGTGCCACCCTTCATATTGACTCGATTTTATGTTCACTCTTTATTTCCCGTTGGTATTTTATTTTACTTATTACTATTATTATTATTCCTGTAAGCCAGTCATTCTCTGATGCAATTTTTCTCATTTCTGGTCCATGGAGCAACCTCCTAAAATGAGAAGGATCCAATCCAGTCTCGGTTGCAGTCAATAGGGAAATTCCCATCGACTTCATGAGGCCCAAGCCACTTTTCAAGGTCTGCTAAATCAACTTTCCGTGCTCATTTAGTCTGTTACCTCAGTCAGAACTTTGGATTTCAGAGGGTGTCTGGCTTTTATTTTGGTAGGCAACTGAAATCCCTTCAGAATTGCTCTGAACCTTTTACTGATTTCATAATTCTCTGTGGTCATGCTCATGCCTCATTTTTACTGAGTCATTTTAAAATACTTAGTTGAAATAAAGCATAATGTAGACAGAAAATATGCTTGTTTCAGAGCTGAAGTCACTGTGTTTCAAAATACCATGGCTAACAGTTTCCAATGTGGTGATGCCATTAGACACTTTGGGCTTAATGCTGAGGAACTTGGTGTTTTGAGGGTAACACCTGAAAATTAGTACCTGACATTACAAGGATTCAGAAGTGAGCACCTAATTCTGTATCTGCAGGAGATGTGGTGTGTGGGAGGGATGCAGGTCAAACACGAGAAAGTTAACTTTGGAATAGGTCTGAAACTGCCTTTTTCAAGTCTTGATCAGTTCAGTCCTGAGCTTCAGTATTTCACTGGACAAAAAGAAGTATTCCATGAGGAAAGGGTGTGTGTGCATAAATGAACGTGAAAACATGAATACTGCAGCAAAGGAAAGAAGAACAGAAATGGAAGTCCCATAGTTTGATATATGGAAGTGATAGGTAAGACATTGCAGTAACTCTTTTTAAAAATAATTGTACTGTAAGAGGTGAAAAAATCAGAGCAAGATTGTTAATTCCAGATACTCAAAATTATGAACCAGCTACTCAGAAAGCATGGAGCTAATATGGTAACATTTAAACATATAAATTGGGGGTGGTGGGGGTGTTGTTATTCTGTTTCGTAGCTTAGAATGCATTTGAATAATATCTTTGAGCCTTTTTCACTCTGAAAGAGCTGCAAACTTCTTTTTGTAGTGTGGTTGTTTGTTTTGTTGAATTTTCAAATTGTGCCATGACTCCAGGCTTTGCAGCTTTAACAAAATCATCAGTGATCACAGTCTTGATAAAATGCAGCGTTTCCTCAGCTGCCATAATGCACCTGGGTGTGACCTAAAAATTGCACCTTTTAGAATTGATCAGAGAGGATTCAGGTGTCTTCAACTGTAAGGGGCATGGCTGGTAACACAAAAATTATCAGAATTTATACCACTAAAAGATGGGGGTGAGGGAATGAAAGAAAGTTATTTGCAACACTCAAGGATTCTGAGAGATTCTCAAAAGTGCCTAACGAATTCAAGAGCCTGGATCCAATTTTTTGTTCCTGGTTTAGTAAACCTTCTGTGTTACTTACTTTAAAAGACTAACAGGTCAAACAGCTACTAACAGCAGGAGACAGGTTAGAGAAAGTACAAATCTTCTGTCTTAGCAAAAAGAAAAGAAAACCAAAACAACTGACCAACTAGCGGTTACAGTTTTCAGCACTACAAACCACAGCAAGTATGGATCCCTGTCTTTCTTGGCAGAGGTTGTACAGTAAAACATAAAGATCTAGGCAAAACAGAAAACATCTGGATATGCAGATTATTCTTCACAGTTTAAACCTTGTAAGGAGAGAGCAGCACTAGACTCAGGCAATTCTGTGGAATGTATTTTTGGAAAGGCTTTTTAAAGTTACAGGGCAGCTGTATATCATTGTAAGTAAAGAATGTAATTTATGTAGTTCCTGGCCATTTCTATAATCACATCAGCCAAGTTTTCCTAGAGTGACTAGTGATTTTATGTCCCTTAGATTTTTAATGTACAGCTTGAGAAAAGTTAAGGCTTTTTTTCCAATGGTTTCCAAAAATTAGATGCTGCATTAAACTGCATTAATCTAGAACAGCTATATGCTTCTAGAAATCTAATCACCGAATCCGAAAAAAATTAAATAATAGCAAAACTTTTGAAGAAAAAAGATACATTTCTTCGGAAATACTCTTAATGGGACAAGGCTGTAAAGCATAATGAACAAACAATTAACTTGTTTCTTTGCAATGAACGTAATAAAAAACCCAACCCAGATTAAATAATTTTAATATACCTATTAGAAATCATTTCACATGAATACCACTGCACTGTGGTGCTCAGCTCAGCTCATCATATTCACTGTGGGCTCGTCTGCTGGTAAGTTAGAAATCTGATGTAACATGGGCACACACATCACTCTTTTCCTTCACTATTTATATTTTGGTCCCTGGAACTGAAATACTCTAATTAATTCTAAGTTAACTTAGTAAAACCTTAACTGCGTACTCCTTCCCTTTGGGTTCTGTGGCTGTGTCTATGCTACTGCCTGCAAGTTACTGTCCCAATACCGCAGCAAGCTCAGAGCGTGGCAGCTGCCCAGCTGTGAAAGCACAGAGCTCAGCATAAATGAGAAACAGAGAGTTTCCATCCCCGTGCTAAGCTTCACACCGCAGCAGACCGCTGCTGCCATCCATGCTAGATTAGTAAATGTAGCACAGGTAACTCTATGCTGGAGCACAGATCGCATCAGTTTATACCTACTTGTTTTCCCCTACTTGAAACAGGACAGTTTTCTCCCAGCGTTTCTGAGAAGAGGCCTTAATTGGTATGACTCAATCTGGATACCTGAAGCAAAAACACTTAAAATCACTCATCTCTTTTGCAAAATTCAGTCATCAGATGGTACTGACTGAGGCATCAATGCTGGGGAGTTACCCTATCTATAAGCAATGCAGAAGTCAAGGTTTAAGGCTTTTCCTCTGTCAGTGGTGTCACAGAACAGGCAGTGCTAATACCTTGCACTGGATTGAGACTTTGTAGCCCAAGATTTTTGATAATTCAGTAGAGTGTAGTTTCTATCTTCAGCTGACTCTGGAGACAGTTCTCTCTTCTCATACACAGATCAGCAGTTCCCTTTGAGTAGCTGGGATAACCGTGGTGGAATTGCCCGCTGAGTAACTCTTGTAGCTTATTCTATTCTGTGATCATTACGTGATACAATAAACTGAACGAAGCCTGTGAGTTACGTACTGGATTGGCTCCCAAGAGAAGGAACAAAAATTGTATTGCTAAATTACTGTCAGACTTCTGCAATGGTGATCAGGGCTTCTCTGTGTTTTATCACAAAACAGCATGTGTATCCCATATGCAAAATCATCTGTGAATGTCCTAAAGTCTTCTGTGTATTTTTTAAGTTTGTAGTTTTCTGGCGCAGAGGCCATTCCATCTTGTCTGCAAAAGAAATCAGACTAACCTAAATAATCATCTGTATCGTACTCTGTCAATTTACAAACCCGGTAAATGGGTATTACAACTTACAAAATCCGCTTGAGTACAGAAGTAAGAAAGTATATGGCAAATTGCATGGCTGTAAAATTCATATTTTCATTGTAAACCAGCCTAACCTCTTAGTTGTTTTTTTTTTAAAAAAAGCTAGTTTCTGGTAAAGAAATCTTTTTGTAGCTGTCATTTTTAGGTGGTAATGTACTCATTTTTTAGGTTCCAACTGAAACAATTTTGAAACAGTTTTTGTTTTCTTCAAGACTTAAAGATACATAGAGAGGATGGGATACTTTTAGAGAGTATTTGCTTCTGAAATACAGTGAAACATCATTTCTTGACCTCAGGCCTGCAAACGCTCACTTATGGCACCCAATACTTCCCTTCTGGCAGTTCTGGCAGGGCAGCAATGCTCGGGGCAGAGCTTCCCCAACTCAGCACACCCTTCTCTAAGAAGCAGGAACTGTAACAGACGAGCAGAAGTATGAAGGTGGCATCATCAGGAGCCAAGATGAAGGGAATGAGGGAAGCAGCTGGGAAAAAGTGGCTGGGGCAGAGGCAAGGATGGGAGTAGTGGTGGGAAAGCTCAGGTGGGCCACTGTTAAAATGGACCACCAACCACTCCATTCCTTCTATAGGCACTGCATTTAGATCAAAGTTAGCGTAAGATGTCTATGCTGTGATTAAATGTACCAGAAAAATGGAAATTAAGAGGGACTGAAATGTGTACATCTTTTCATGCTGGTCCTATGTAGAACATGAGTACTAAGTATTTGCTTTTACTTTCTGTATTAAAACATGGTTATACCAAATTTCATCATTCACTGTAGCAGAATTATGATAATAACAGCCTGCTACAGGCAACAGCTGTGATTTCCAGCTCACTTCATGCCACTTCTCAAACTCTGCTTATTCTGGCTAGAGGATATGAAACTGGAGAGGAATAGAGGGAGAAGAGAAGGGACAAAATGACACTCAGGTAATCTGTCTTGGAGTTGAAGGGCTTGTTTTATCGTGGCCAAACTGACTTAGGGAACTCAGATAAACCATTGAAGCTGGGGCAGCGAAGGAGACTGGGGAAAGCTCAGACACATAGTGCAGAGAGGAGAAGCAGAGGGTTAGCCACCATAACAGTTATCACACTCATCTTTTAAACAGTGAAATGCTGTCCAACCTGTCAGATAGCCTAGACACTATGTTTTTTGAATTGAAAAAAATGCAGAAGCATTTCACACTATACTGTTATGATTCCAAGGCAACCTAAGCACACAGAACAGCTCGTTTATGCCCTGGAATTCCCAAGGCGGCAGTTCTGAAATGGTTAAGAAATATATAAAGAAGTAATGGAATTTCAAGAGAAAACAACGAAGGGGATGTTTTAGAAAACCAGATATGACTTCTACAACTTAAAAAAAGAATAGCCAACAGTCTAACGTAACACTTGTGACGATGAGTCAGTCCAAAAGCAAAGTCTGTAATAAAGCCATAA
This sequence comes from Thinocorus orbignyianus, assembly GCA_013400375.1. Taxonomy (NCBI): domain Eukaryota; kingdom Metazoa; phylum Chordata; class Aves; order Ciconiiformes; family Thinocoridae; genus Thinocorus; species Thinocorus orbignyianus. The sequence goes on along the minus strand of VXBW01004056.1, from coordinate 216,409 downwards.
ACTGCAGCTTTCATCTGAAAGTATTACACAGATGTCACGTAGGGAAACAATTGACCATGTAATGTCCCTGCAGGAGATTAATTTTGTAATAAGAGACAAGAATACTTTCATTTTAAAATTGCAATAGCCAACGATGTCATATTTTCTCATCAATTCAAACAATATTCTCAACAGGCGATTACTCTTCCTTGTGGTCAGAACTTACAGGCAGATGTCTACCAGCCGATCCAGTTCAGGACAGCTGCACTCATACATCTCCCTGCAGCTGATATAGCTCTGGTTCATTAATTCTCCCAGCAGCTGGAGTGCATTGGCAGGTGCTTCATTGCATATCTTCTTGAATTCCAGCACTCTGGCAGCTTCACTGTACACATGCTTCGCACGCTGGTATAACTTAAAGGTGGAAACTAAACAAAATGAGAATATTTAGTATTACAGTCATACATTAATATTCACTATAAAAGGAACATACAAAGCCACAGCAGAATTATATATTTTTAGTAATTTATAATTTATATCAGAACTCCCTAGGCTAAAAGTCTTCTGCAGAAGCTCACCTACATCTTCTTTAAAGACCCTAATAAAGTAGTATGCAGAGTTAATCACAATGCAATGTACACACTTTTTTCATGTTGATAACTTCGTGCACATGCTCTGGTTCTTTGCTGTGCCACTGAATAGACTCTATCTCTCCTTTTACTTTGCAGAGGCAGGCCACGGTAGAAGAGTTAGCAGTGACGTTCATTAGGGCATTAATCTAAAGCTTTCAGTTTTCAAATACCAGCAAAGCTGAGCCATGAGCGCAGCAGAGAGGAACCTGGTGCCCTGCAGCAGCCACCGGCCAGCGCCTGCGGGCCCAGGGCGCTGTGTGCAGGTGCCCCCGGCCACATCTGCATTCATTACCAAACTGTGCAGTGGACCTGCTCTTGACAAAAAAAAAACAACTACCAAACCACAAAAAAATCATCAACCACTTTTTATTATTTTTAAAAGTCAGATTAACAAAAATGCTATTTTCTTTATTTCCTGGTGCAGAGGTAAGAAAGCCCTCAAATATTTTCACAATGATGCAGGCTCATCCTGACTGTAAATAATACCAGATAAAAGGTACAGTGAAGAGCAAAGGTGCTTTCAATTTGGTTTTCAGGGTTTTTTTTTGGTATGTGTTACTAGCCAGAGTGTCAGCGCTGCCTGTGTGGCTCTGAAGAGATGTCAAGCCCAGACAGGTACTGCTTAGCACTGTCCTACCAAGGTGAAAGGCTACTGCAAGGATTTCACCAAAAATATTTCTATTGTGCCATGAAAAAGCAGTTCCTCTAGGAAGAGGGGAGAGGGTGCCCAAGCCTATGTGGCTGTTGGGGTAGAGACCTCCAACAAGCCCGGGAATTAAAAAGGAAGGGGATGGTTGTGGTTAAGGGCTCCTCAAGCTACTCCTATTTACAGGAGGGTTTGGTTTGCAACTAATATCCAAGAATTTATCTGCCTTTCCCAAGCTTGTGTTATAGTTCATTGTTTTTTCTCTCCCAATATAGTTCTGTTTGCTTTAGTATCATGGCTGCTACTGAGGAAGTATTGTTCACCAGAAGCATGCATGACATCATTTAATTTATGATTAAATTGGTTTACTTGAGCTGTTTGGGTGGTAAATATTAGACAAATGGGCTTTATTCTCTATGTGGAACACCTACTGCAGTATGTTTCCTTATTTCTTCACAACACAAGCACACTCTTGTTAGAGCCCCTCAGAACATCCCTCCTTTTTTTTTCCACATGTGAGTTCTCCTTCAAAGCAAGGTCTCTCTCCTCATTTTCAGCTTTTGGCCTCTCTTGCTTTCTAAAATGGCTGATGAAATACGCAAATAGAGGTAAAAGGAGAAAGACAGACATGGCCCATATTCAAAACAGAACTTGCTGTCTGACCCAGACACATTGAGTTCCCACTTGGTGTCCCATGGAGACAGCAGAGTTCTGGAACCACTTCTGACGATTTCAGCAATCTACATTTGCAAGTATATGTAGAAATCTTTCTTGCAAGACTGGGATATAAACTCGCATCCAGTATAAAGTCTCTCATATGTATACACCAGATTGCAACCCGTAAAGACTAAAGATCTATTAGCACCTGTACGATCCCTTCCTGTTTCTCTAGAGTAAGTGTAAATCGCAACTGGAAATGCTGACAGTACAGTGCTGGGAGACTCAAGTATTCTAAAATGAGAGAGAAACACTGACCATCGCAGTGTTCTGCTACTGGTGATACTGCTTCTGGTTGGTATTTATTTTGTAATTCAATACAGCCTGCTACTGAGAAACCCTGTGCCGCTGTCTTTAGAACAGGCCGCCTGAGCGCATTTCAAACTAGGCCAGATACGAGAAAACTAAGTGCGCCCTGAAATATCTTCTTGAGAGTATCACACAGGAAGAGAATATTTTGTTTTCCCATTTAAAGATGTTTTACCCCACTGGATTTTGTTGCTGCTGGAGTCACTTGCACTGCATTTTGCAAAGCGATGCCTCAGTATTTTTGAATGTTGAAGAAAGGCAGCTTGGCCTATTTTTAAGGATGGTTTCTCTTTAAATATTCTTTTCTTATAAACCATTGTTTTAGAGCAAGGAGATTTCTAAATGTGCATTCGTTTAGGGAATATCTAAAGTTGCGTGAGAGATTGCCATAGCTCACACTCTCTTGTAAATCACCATTGAACAGTAGTAACCCAAAGAATGAACTGAAAACATGTCTGGTTTCAATTGTAAGGCAACAGACTTGCCAAAGGCTGTGATTGATTCGGAGACCACCCTTTGGTAGAGCAATGCTCTACTGGCCAGATTACCTTAAAAATCTCTAGGGTTGTGTTGTGCTCATCATGTTATGAATTGGCAACCAGAATGGGCGCTCTGGCTGCTGGCTGCCAGCCAAAGATCCGAGCTGTGTCCCTGACAGCTCTCGCTCCCAGGAGAGCCCCTTGGAAGGGGAGAACTTGCTACCTTGACACTGGCTTTCTCCCGGAGCAAAAGCAATCCTTCCAGGCAGTTCCCGAGGGAGAAAGAGCAGCTGTATGTTCTTCTCAAACTCTTTTGTGCACATTTACCAAGTCAATACTGGTTAAAGGCTGGTATCATTACATTAGCTATTGGTTGGTTATGGGCAGCATTTTATTTCAGAAGATTACATTTGTGTTTAAAAAGACTGGTTTATAGTTTGCTTTTCTTCTCTGGCAGTGTACTGCTCAGGTAAAATTATCTACAGTACAGCAAACACCTCTGTAGTCTGCAAGTTCCTATTCTAAAATAATGACATGATTCACATATTTTCAGCTTTCAACACCAAATGCTTCTGGTAATAGAGCAACCCTCTTGTATCTCTTCTGTTTGGACGGGTAGTCCAACTAACCATCTCTAAGTAATAAAAGATAGCACAGCACACATGATATTTCCAAAAATTACATCTATATTGGAATCTGCTTGATATATCGCAGACTGTGTATTAGCTCCACACAAATAAAATCTGAATTATTAGGACATGCCAAAGAGCTGTGGAGGCTTTGATTTTAGAGGAGTGCAGGAACAGATCAGGCTCTGCGTGCTTCATGTGGCCACATTTTTTATGGTTAAAAAGGACTGATTTCCTAAGCCATACTCTGTCATGGTTGAAAGAAACAAAACCAAAATGTGCACAGCGGATTAGTTTATATTTGAGCTAGGGCTGGAGTGCTCTTGTAAGGGGAAAAACTGAAGCCCTCACAGTAAACCTTCCAGTGTTGTGCAGAACTGGGTTATACCGTCTCACCTTCCATGATGCTCAAAGGAGAGCAAAAGAGCAGCGTTTAGGGAACTAATGCCAGATTCTTAAAAGCATGTGGATCCTCAAATCCAGTGTATGGAAATTAGGTACTTAATCTAATTGAAAATGTAAATATACTTTCCTAATCCAGGAAATTATAAAGGCCTGGTTTCTTCCACTGAAATTTATTTCCAAATTAAGATCACGGGTTCCCTCAGCTCCATCTTCCCTCAGTGAAAGGGGCAGGTTACGGAACCATTTATCTCACCCGAAACCTGGAATGCCCTCTGGTAACCATTTCTCTGGTGACTAGAGGGGAACCGAAAACCTCTGGTCCAGTGGAACTAGCTGGCTGCCACACTGACAAAGGTCATGTCTAAAGTAATGTTTGTTCCATAAGGGCACCTGTGCAACACCCAGTTCAGGTGCTCTGCTTGTCAGAAATGACGTAGCACTGTTTGGGCTGATGGAGATTTTATATCGGCTGAGAATCTTGGTCTCTGATCAGAATCATGCTCTCAAAAACTGTTCTTTGAAAATCACTACATGCGTCCTCTCTGCCACTTCTACGTAGCTCACTGCCATGCAAGAGTTAACTGTTTGACTTTAGTCCTAGACATACTCGCACAATCAGAATCGCAGGGTCCCTTTTGTCCCTCTCTGAAGAGACAGTATGGAAATAGTGATTTATTTTGTATGGTATCAGCCGCACACAGACAAAGTTTCTTATGGACTCAAGTGAGAGTGAGTAATACCTTTTATGGACTGGAACACAGATCAGAAGAAACTAAAGTAAACCTGAAAAGTCAAAATGAGACCAAAGAAAACTTTAGGGATGACAAGGAATCCTGTACCTGGGTCTGCTCGAGTGACATTTTGTCACGAAGCTTTTAACATGTTTCACCTTTACTCAACCTGCTGTCAGAGCAACAAATCCACCTCCCAGGTCACAGCCTCACTAACTGTGTTTCTGAAGTTTCAAAGAGGATGCAGTGAATCTTATACAGGGAGTCTCCTCCACTGTTAACTGCTTTGTAACATCAGTCCTTATCTATTTTTCAGAGAATGTTGACAACTCTTGCTGGCCCTTGGTCGATTCCCTGCACCCAAGCTCTGCTCCTCTGCAACGTCATCCATGAACAGGTAGATTCAATTCACTTACAAACCATCAAATGCCCTTGAAAGAAATGGGGACTTTTCCCAATGCACTAGCAGCTCACACTGCAAAAAGAACCTTCCAAGATGTTAAGACACAGCAGACCAAGATTAATGAAAGTTTGTCCAAAATCCATGTAAATCTCTTAAAACCAAACAAAAATCCTTGGCTATTAGTCCCAAACAACTGTGGGTTAATTAAATATACCAGAGAAGTGTACTGAGGGTTTTCAACTGTATGGTCATACTTTTAATTTTAGCTTTACAAAAATTGTGCGAACCTGTCCACTCTATTTACAGGGATCTTTTGTCTTTATAATTAAATGTTGTGGTTTCTCAGCAACTCATATTTGTTACAGCTTCAACTTCAGCAGATTCCTTTCTTTAGAGGCTTCCTGTACAATTCTATCTGACCTTTAGCTAAAGACCAACCTCTTCAGGCTATATATTTTTTTCTAGTTACTTTGGCAGCTTCTTAAGATATGTTTCACTGTAGATTAATGAGCTACACATGGCTGATGGGACTGTTAGAAATTTACAACAGGAAAAACTCACCAACGCAAAATCATGTAGGGGACAGATTCTACCACCATTACTCATGTGGAATAGTACCCTTCTCTGTTAGGCATCCTGCTGATTGAACATGATGAGGGTGAAGGTTTCTGGCTCATAATGTATAGAAGAAAATGCTGCCAGATGGCTTTAATTTGAGCCAGATTGTGAACCCCGTACTTGAAGTGGGGAACAGTTACTCTACTGGGACTGCTCAAGTAACTGTTTGCAATCTTGCTTTCTGAAAATAAACCAGGGGACGAGTCATTGCTGGATTCAGTGACCCATTTAGCGGACACCTGCTTCAAGATTACGGTAACTCCTGGTTTAAAGTGATTTTTGCTCCAGAGGAACACTAGCTTTAACAAGGCTTTTGCAACTAACCTAGACCATTCAGTGCCTGTGCCTAACCTGTGGCACATCCCGAAGGCCTGTGTCGTCCAGGCAGCTGTATGGGATCTGCCTGGAGCAGACACTGCTCTGGGGATCATCCCAAGCAAATGATATTTTTGTAGATGGGAAAGGCATGTTCCCAAATTCCTCCATGACATGGATCAGGCTGAGGCTGGAGTAGGCACTTGGACTCTAACACTGGCCAGTGCTCTTTGGTCAAGCAGTTTGGAGGTAACTTCTCATAAGACAAGGGCACTCCATTATGCACATGACAATGCTTTGTCACAGAACATCTGAGAGTCCATCTTCACGTACGCCTGTCTCTGCAAAAAATGTTGAAACTGTTCTTGCACTGAGATCACCATTAATACAAATTATTTGGCAATGGGAATGAAAGGCTATTCAAGCACCACTCACTGAAGCTAGAGCACAGATTTAGAACTCTCTTTTCAGGAGACAAGTAGGACAGCAGTTAAACAGCCAAATCTACACAGCAAATGGATGCCTGCTCCTCCCTTGGTGATTTCATTCCCAGGTATAAATGTCAAAATTAGATTACAATTTTATACATGAAAAGGAAAAATGGGTTTAAAAAACCCTCATTTAAGAAGAGAAAAAATATTTCATGGTTAAAGGGATATATTGTTTTACAGGAGAACATCCTTTTGTGGTGAAGCTTATAAATACTTAATGTACCACAATCACCACACACTAAATGTTCTGTGAAGCACTCAAGTCCAACAAGCCAAAATTATGGCATAGTGCACCTTAGAAAGTAATAAATACTATTTTTTCTAGAGATGTTCAGAAGCCACAAGTGCAATCCATGTGTAAACATTTGCAAGGGAGATTTAAACTCGGGATTTTAAGTTGGCCAAGGAACAACTGCAAGAAGTTTAGAGAGGCTTTATGTACCATCTGTACTTTCCCAAACCTGGGAACAAGTGGGCTGCACAGTGGGGAACTGCAGAAATCCTTGAGTACCTGCTTATAAAAGGGATGCAAAGTTGCTGTTTGCTCCCAGATCTGGCCTGGGGCCTGCCCAAAGCCTGTCCATTTTCCTTTGGGATGCAGAGTTTGTATCTGGTCAGCCTAGGTATCTGGTCAGCCTTTGTATCTGGTCAGTTATAAAACTCTATGTAAGCATACAGTACCATCACTGGAGGAGCAGAGGAGGGGAAGCTAGACTTAAAGCTAAAATAATATTTACTTTGCACTTTCAGATCCTTAAACATGAGATACAACGCGAGTACAATACATTATTTGTAACTATCACTGGGCTTTAGAATAATACAAAAAAAATAAAACTACTGACAATTTATATTCAGTCACAGAGAATATTTAGAATCCAGTAAGTGATCTAAATAGTAATTCTCATACACATAATTTACCCTTAACGTTGCAATATTTTATCAAAAAAGCTGATAAAATGTGTACAAAGGAAGAAAGATACCCTACATGGTATGATTCTTTCTTCATGTTGAACAAAGAAATTCAACAACATTCTGAAATTCTCTGCAGAGATTCCTTATTTGTTGGTATGTTTTCTCTCACATGAAGAAGCCACACATTGTCATTAAAATACAGTGGGAAAGTGGAGGGGAAATAAGAAAAATATTTTTGTCAAACAGCCTCTGGTTTTCCAAAGGCAACATAAAATGTAATTTGTTTAGTGTGTAACAAAAACAAACAGTGGATTTAGATTCCTTCTTTCTGTGTCTGTCTTGTTTCTTCTTTGCATATAGTTTTACAGAAATCTGTTATTTAATTTTATATTGTACATGCAAAGAGGCTTTCAGCATAACCAATTTTCTTTGGCCTTATCAAATGAAATCATGGTCATGCAAGTTTAAGAGATTCAGCAAACATCTGCAAATGCTATTCAGAGCCACAGTATAAAATTTCCTTTGCGTTTCTTCTATAGCTTTTATGTTTAAATTTTTTATCCAGACCTTGGTTTTTGAAAAAAAAAAATCAAAATAACCTGTGTAAACAATTTAGTTCTACAGAACTGTAGAATTTTGTTTTATAAACCAGGTACAAGGAGTATAAACATCTGTAAGTTAATAGTCTTGTATTGCTTCATGAAGGGGAGAGTAAGGGGACAGCATGAAAGATTTACAGCCTCGTAGTTTCCCATGAAAATGCTGCAGAGTGCAGGTTTGTGGGTCAGTTCATTCCTCGTGTACCCACGGCACAGGGTCACCACAGCACTTCCTCTGAAGTTAAAGAGCTGGATTAAGATCTCATAGTCCATCCTGGTGCCCTCTGGCAGTGTAATTAAGACAATAAGATAGTTTCATTCTCTGATACTGCCAGGGTGCAGAACAGGTTATAGATTCAGGACGTGGTCCTTGGTAAATATATAAAGTTTACAGATATACTGGATATGTTACTGATTTATATACATCAATTATATACATCCCTGAAAACAGTTTTGGGAAGGACTGGTAAGGATATAATTCAGCTACAAAACAGTTGAGGTATTAAGGCTATAGAATGGAAACAAGTCTGGACTATTTTAAATTCTTAAAGAAAGATTCTGATCCCATTCTGAAACTTGTAATGAATGCAAATTAATTGCTTCATAAATGTTCTATTACTCAGTATTATTAGCAGCCCCATTATATATATCCAGGATCCGTTCCCTGTGTGCCAATGCTCATGACTGCATGGTATAGGGATAAGATGTAACACATGGGAAATACATAGCAAATCGTGTACTTACACCAACTTTTTCCTAAAAGAAAAAAAAATACTGATAGTGGCAGAAACTTCCCTCTCAGTGTAGACCTAGATGACTTGCTGCCCAGTGCATGTTTTATGACATGACTATGTATTTATCAATTCAAAACCAGAAACACAAGCTCCAAGCTGGCCTTTAACACCAGTTAAGGAGAATGATCAAGATTCATTTTAATGATGCTCTAACCACCCAAAATGTTTGGTTTTGTTCGAAATATTGCCTAAAAAGGAAGCCTAGTTTAGACTTTTCCCCGGAATAAAACCTGGGTTACTTAGAGATGACTCTCAAACAGCATAGGCTAATCTTAGGAGAGTGCTACTTCTACCATTCTAGTAACACTTTGTTTGAAAATCAAAGTTTTGCTGCATTTTAAGTTAAAAGTTAGAATGAAAATTGTGATATCAGTTCTCTCACTTGCCACCCAAGATTTTGGGGAAGTATTCCAGCAAGACTCCACTTGCACTACTTAGTAGTACATAAACTTTTTATTTAATACAAACGCTGTACACTAAACCCCACCATTTCATATATACTTACCATCTTGCGTGTTTTGACTAAGGATCTGAGAGCGGAGCTCATCCAGGCTAATTCCCAGGCATTTACAAATTTCCTCTGTGCTGTAAGGCTCAGGATGTAATACCTTCTCGACAATGGTCAGCATTTCCTCTAGGCTAACTCCTAGCTTGCTTTGCACATCATGGAGTCGCAGCATTTTTTCCCAGTCCAAGCCTTTTGACTTTGAGAGAAGCTGAAATTAAAAAAAATGAAACAGAAAATATTGTGTCTTCCTGTTTAAAACTATTTAGTTGTTGATAAGCACCTTTAAGACCCATTTTCTCTTTTCGCTTCTTAACTGGGAACCATCAGAAGTTACTTTCTATTAGTGCACAGCAGATAGCCATTATGTTTATTTATAAATGTCTGTGAATTACATTTTTCCATCAAATTCGATATTATCTGTAAAAGAATAATTTGTGTGCTATCAAATCAGTGATTTATCCTTTTCCATGGATGTTGTTACTTTGAGAGTTTATTAATCTTTTACAATTCACATCCAGACAATTCTTATGCAAATGCTATGATACTGTAACACCAGAAGTCCCTAAGAACTCTGTTTCTTTACTGTTGGAATTCACTCTAACATTTATCACTTTGTGATGTTTCCTCTATGCTCTGGGAGTTTTCTGATGAACATATGAGGTTGTCATTAAAACTCTTTCTCATAATAGCCTTAAAAATATGAAAATGGGCATAAGACTCATGTGGGAGAACTAACCATCACCTTTCTCAATCTTTAGAGTTTAAAGTAGATTTTAAGTACATTTTTTAACATCCAATTTACAGGAAGTTTTGAGCCTCACAGGAAGGTTACAAACCATTAGTCAGAATCTGCTCCATTCCTACATGATTGCTGTTGATGCTGATTAGTTATAGACGTATGTGGTTTTCCTACTGCAATGATGTCATGCTTTGTGTATCTTTGTGATGTTTTGGCAATTGACAGTAGTTACTTCAACACAGCAGAATCCTAAAAGTAAATATGTCAGAGAAGTTTTTCTTGGGAATGCTGCTACATGTGTTGATGCTATTAAGGTGCCTAATGAAAATGGTTGAGTAAAGCAGCTTTCCTCATGTTTTCATAAGGTGGAATATTTTTAATGTTCAATTTTGGAAGAATATTAAGTGGTCATTGTGAGATCCTACTGACACACCACCTTTAATTTCAACAGATGACTACAGAGTGAAACACAGATTAGCAGGTACATACTAAGGTTGTTTTACTGTATTCACAAATACCTGACACACCTCCAAGTCCACCCCATTTAAACTGAGATTAAAGCTTCCAGTATGCCATTCAGGCTGTATGTTTGCAGAGGGTTTAAACCAGTGCAGCAAGACCAGGAAATGAAATCCTTTTCCTGTTCAAATCAGCATTAAAACCTCCTATCAACAGGGCCAAGATTTCACTCAGTGTGCTTTGTTATTCTTTTCAATAAACACTGGGTTTGGGTGCAATTGGTTTGAAATCATTTTACGTGTTGATTCAGCAAAGCCATTTAACTTCCTGGGCTAAAAAAAATTAACAGGATTTACATATATGTCTGAAAAGCATTTGCTTTGCTTTGTGCAGAGTTAAAGCATGGAATGGGTTGTTTAAGCAGAAGATCTGCTGCCCAGCCATCTGCTAGAGATTCTTACCCTCCTGCTCTCCTCCAACAGCGCTTGTGCAGGGGCTTTTCCAGTTTTGCTTTATTACAGTATATAAAAATTAACTACTTTTGGTGCCATCTAGTGACTTGCTAAGATTCATGTGAGGTTTGGTAGAGCAGAACAAAAAAAATCCAATCAAAATCCTAATCATATGACTCTGTTGCCATCTAAACCACAGTTCTGTATATTCAGTGGTAGAAAAAGGAGCAGCCCTGCCCAGTGGCTAATGCAGAAATCAGGGTGAGAAAATCTTGTAAAAGACTGACTAAGTCACTTCCGGCCTGCTTTTCAAAGGCTCCAAGTACCTAGAACTCTACAGCCTTTATCTTACTGTATTTTAACTTACTTACTGGTAAATTAGAATAAAAATTATTGCTTCATTTGTCTTACTTAAATACTCGGTATCTCTTATGTTGGTGCATGTTTATGACGTTCTTAGATCTGCTTCAGGGTTCTAAATGAATGGAAGTTTTTCTCTTGTACTTTAATCCTAATCTTCAGCATCGTCTAGAATTTATGACCAGAAGTTAAACAGAATGAAGAATTTACAAAATGTAATGTTCTGTAAGGCAACAAAATTTTTTCTACTTCCTTTTTAAATAAATAATCCCCTGTAGAAATACGTCGTATGTATTGTCCCATCTGTTCCCATTTCTATGCTTCAAGGGCAATGCTGTATTGTAGACAAGCTATGCTGGAGTTTTACAGGTCTAATGTTCCAAATGGAAGCTGACCCCATCAGGCCAGTGGGCAGGGCTTTGTTGGAATATATACTGCTTACAGCAAAGTTTCAGTTCTGACAGCACTGGGGAAAATGTTATGGGCAAACAGACATGGGTTCTGAAAATAATCGAACTGCAGCAGCTCAAATTGTAAAGGATACAGAACAGAAATGGGAAAAAATCCCATCTATTTAAGTACAAAAGTAATCCCAGTACTGATCCCACAGTTGGATATTTTCTTGGTGATCTCTCACTAGATGGATTAAAGATGTGGACATCCTCCAGCTGGCTCTTAACTGCCAGGATATAGCATCTGTAGGCTTTATTGTCCTCTATTGTTCAACATAGGCACACTGGAGAACTGTAAGTCACTGAGAGGAAAGCCTACTTTAGTAAATTAAGGGACAAATCTAAATACAAGAAAGCCTGCCTAGGAATAAGTATAGGAACACTTAGCCCTTATATAGCAACGTCACTTTCTTACACTTTACATCTCTATAATGCCATCTGAACATCTTTCCACATTTAACAAACACTAGTTGATTAACTGTATGGTGTTCCAGTTGCAGACATTCTTGGCACCGCTCTCTAGCTGACAGTGAAGCGAACCACACACGGTGAGGCAGGGGAGAGCATGGCATTCACTAGAGCTCACATTCATCCTGCAGCACCTACTGTGTGAGTTTTCTGAAGTATAAAGTACACATTAATTTCCTTTGCAGTTCCAAGTGTTCTGCAGAATGTAAGTGTCTTTAAACACATTGCTTAATGGAGTACAGGAAAGCACTCAGAGGCTGGAACAAAAATAGAGAAGGGGAAAAAAAAACAAAACAAAGCACAAGAATGACTGTCCAGGAGGGAAGGGAAAGGAGCAAAACCTGAGAAAGATAATTTTGTGAGGATGATCAAGATCTCCCTTGCTGTAGGACAGACTGACAACAAAATGTTCTACACTAATGCCAGCAGGGATATGTTGTGTTGGCATCTTTACTTACATGGAGCTTTCTGCAAACAGTATGAAAGTCTAGAATGACCTAAAGCATAAAAGGGGGGGAAAAAAGCCTATCCTAAGGCACTTACCAGTGAGAATTTCTTTTAAAGCACTATTGTGAGGCCCAGTATGTTATTTCATAGTTCCATTAGCTTAATGGTTCTTAAAAGACTTCCTTGCTTCCTTACGTACCTGCCCTCCTTCACCCCATTCTGACCTGTTCCTACAGACAGTCTTTTCCTGTCTCAACATATTTTTATAGTGTGTGCAACCTTCCATCTGGGTAGCGTATGTTTAAAAATAGACAGGTGTATGTTGTTAGTCTCCTTAAAATCAAGCATCTGCTAAAGGTACCTTTTTAGAGATTGCATCATAGCCAACAGGAATGTAAAAAAAATACCATCTTTTCTTTATCGCCTTTTCTGTTACTGCACCGGACCAGTAATTTAAAGTAACTTAGAAAACTGATTCAATTCACAAAATAATCTATGGAACAATACTTCCAAAGGTCTTACAACTTTATGCACTTTTTGTTGTAGCCTGCCTTTTAGAATAGCTCATCTGTGAAGGCTCTCTTTGTTATGCAAGAAAAAACCTCCAAAAGAAGCTCTTCCTAAAATACATACTTAGTCAATTAACTATTCTGAATTAGAGGTTTATCAGTTATACCAGAACCAACATACAGACAGGTCCTTATCTTGATTTTCTTAACAACATAAGAATCTTTTTATTAACCTCAGTGACAACAGCTTTAACTATGGTCATTGGTGCTATTATTGTTCCTGTATCTTTTGTAAACTGTACAGCTGTTCTTTATTTTTAAGTTTAAAGCCCATTTAAAAAGTCATCTGAAGTTTAGCTTCCTTCCTTGCAAAGTATCTCAACACAGTATTTTATATTACATTTTGTCAGTNTTTTTTTTTTTTTTTTTTTTTTCCCCCCATAGAATTATGATGCCAACAGATGCTCAAAGAACTTTCAAGTATTGCTCAGGTTTTGGCCAATTGTTTTGTGGCAGAGTCCCACGCTGCAGTTTTGAAAACTTTTATCTGGACTTTGTGACCTAAATTCTGTTCTTTCACATAGAGCACTATGGTGGGTATAATTGCAGTGAATCTTCATGCTTACTCCTCACTTAGTCTAATCAAAGAAAAATGCACTATATTCTTATAACAAACTCAAATCAAACCTACATCTACATATTTCTAAATGTATGGTCTACGAAATCCAGAATTAAAGCAGAATTGGATTTTTCATGTTCAAATTCCAGAGAATTTTAGAGAGAAATGCAAGCTATAAACTGGCAGCACAACCTAAATGTTGGGGTTTGATTCAAGCTTGTTTTTAAACTTTATACTGGAATGCCAAATAGCACATGTATGTCAATATTACTTCCAGGCCTCCAACTAGTAGTTTTGATGTCCTCTAAATCCTAGAAAATACACATCTATTGCCATATATCCATATAAACATGTGACCACACTGGTTGCTTTCCATTATTTGTTATTATTCAGCTTTAATTAGAAACAGTCTACTTATTAACTGAGAATATTTTTTGCTGAAAAATAGACTTATTTCCTCTGATGAAATATAAGACAAAATAAAATTACTAGCACTAAATCACATAATCTTCTATATAAGGGTGCAGTCCTTGTGCTTCCATTAATCTTGGCAGGAGTTCTGTTGCTGCAGAGATGGAGGTGTCTGGTTCTGGGGAAAAAAGTGCTACTTAAAGTAGCACCTAGCCAGGTGTTAAAGATACAAGCAGTCAGAAGTGGAAAAAAGCACATATTTAGATGAAGGTTTCATTAGAGTTTGACATAAGCCATACGTTACCTTTGTAGCCAGACGACACTCCATTACCCTAATATTGTAATGAGAAGTTGCTGCTTTATTCATTTCAACACAACTGTTAGCAATAACAAACGCTGCTCCACTTGGAAGTCTAACATCAGTTGCCCTCAGAGGACTGAACTCTATCAACTTGGCCTATTGAAAGAAAAATGAATGGTTAGTTTTAATTTACTACTAGCTAACAATGCACTTGGTTCTATAAATCAAATGCAAATTTGCATGATTTTTCTCTTGAAAATCCATGGACAGTTAAGGAAAGAAAACTGACATGAAACAGCAAGAAAAAAGGTTTAACCTCATTGGCCAAGTTACACATACATCTCAAACCTTTCCCATGTAGCTGGATTTTAAAATGTTTCCATTAAGTCTTTGGGTTTTTTCAGCATTTCACAGAACCCCACCCAACCTATTTTTCTTGCCTGTTTAAGACAACAGTTTTTCTTTGATCTACAGAAAAGTACCAGGTCTGGCTGAAGTGAATGTGCGTGCCACTAGAAACAAGGGGCTTCACATTCCCTTCCTCTCCACCAATGTCCATCTCCCACTTAGCCCTCTGATTTTCCACTAAATCAAGATTAGTTCACTGAGGTACAGAATAGTACCAAAATCTTAGGGCGGACTGGAGACAGCGATCATGTTATATACAGACAATCAACCAGAGAAATGAAATAAAACTAAATATAAAAATGTAGTTACTGTCTCCTTACTTCTGACATAAAAGGCTGCCTCGCCTCCCAGATGCCTCACACAGGCTGCATAAGATGTTCCCAGTGTTTTGTGACCTTTTCACGGAATAAGCTAGGCATCCATTAATTAAATAATTCAGGATGTAATGTAATCAAGAGATTAAATTCACATCTGGTTTTTCATTGGGATAAGTTGTAAATCATGTGCCCTGCTTTGGCTTCTTAGAATAGACTGTAACTCTGCAAGCAGGGACGTCTTACTGGTTTTGGCATTGTTCACCCCCAGAGAGTTCCTTGAGCAGCTAGAGTGCTAAATAAACAATGACAAATCTGCTTGTACATTATGTACAGCATGTGTGTTACTCCCTGCCATTGAGATTCTGGACCACGTCACAAAATTACTATCAAGATAGACAAGCTTGCTTACATTTAAATATACCCTTTAAGAACTGCTACATTAGATCAGAATGTACCACAAAGCTGGTCCAGTGTCTTGTTTCTCACAGTAGCCATAAATGGATATTTAGAGGGAATATAAAAATAAGACGTATACAAAGCAATCTTTTTGGGGGGTGTATTTTCCAGCTTCCCATAAGCAAAGATTATGGTGGCTATACTTACATTGGAAGACACATCAGACTGTTATGTATAATAGAGACAAATAGGCTAATACATGGTCAGTGTATCCAAGAAGGTCTTTTTTGAACCCTTTTTTAAACTTTTGCCTTCCACAATGTACGGTGTTTCTCAATTTAACAATGCATGTTTTGGAAAAAAAACAAACCAGACTTCCTTGTTTGTTTTTAACAAGCTGCTTGCTAATGTCATTGTGTTTCTGTTAGTTCTTTGGTTATGGAAAACACTGAATTCTCAATTTACCTTCTCTTACCCATTCAGGGATTTTACAGAACTTCCAATTACCATGCTCAAAGATTCTTGTCTTCCATGCTGAGTAGTATTAAATTATTCAGTCAATGCTCATATAAAAAAAAAGGCTTTGATCAACCTCAGTGTCCTTTACTGGACTTTTCTCGTTCTAGTGTTGTTGTTTTTTTGAGATGAGAGGCCAGATACTGCATTCAGCTGCAAGCAGACTGAAACAAGGGTATTTTCTGGTTTGTTCACAGTTTCTTTTCTAACACTTTCTTTGTCTTTTTCATCACTACCCCTATATGTTAGAAAAGCCTCCACTTATATGACCATCTTTGTGCATACCAGGAAAACATGCTGCTTCCTTCAGCATCCATGTATCTATTTGTTTACTACTAACAGTATAAAGTGTGAAGGAAAGGTGTAGAGTATGTACAGGTGATGTGAAATTGAAAATGCACGTGTCTCATGATGGAATTAAACATTTCATGTAATTCTAGGAAACAGTTTATTTTCTGTATAAGCTCATCCAAGATACAGGATTAGAGAACAAAAGCTGTAGAGATGTAACATCACTATCATAAGCAATGTAAAGCTTGCCATGAAACGCGATATTCTTTTCAATAAAAGTATTTTGATAGGTTTTAGGTTTGAATGTTCGCAGTCCTGTGCACCTTCTGGGACAGTGGGTGAACTCTGCTGTAAATTCCACTCATTGGAATGCAAGTACTCATGCATAACTTGGCAGGTCCTGTTAGTCACTGCTAGTCCACCTTCTGTCACCATGTTTAGGACAGCTAAATGCCTTCTGCATCAGAATGCAGCCACAGAATTGTCTGGAATTAGCAAAACTGGGGGGAAAAAAATCTCCATTGTCTTTGTAACTGAACCTGGCAAAACTTCCTAGAACTGTTTGGTTATAAGAAGTTTCAAGAAAGCATTTTTCTAATAATTATCTCATTTGCACTGAATACAAGGCATACCGACCATTCAGATTTCATTATATGGGAAACATTCTAAGTTCAGCGATGAATTAGCCAAATAGCGTGGAACCTGATGCCCTTCTAAAGTATATCTTTCCCCACGTCTTTTCTTTGCTCCTTTTTGCCACTTCTCATTTTCATCATCTTACTCCTTCAAACTTCTCAGACTCTTGTACACAAGTTTAGACATATAAGTCCTGTTTCATTTGCATACCAATGGTGCTCATACTGCTTACGTAGGTATTCCAGTTTCTTATCTTTCTGCTAGATACATATGAAGATATTTTTTGTTTACATAAATCAATATTACATTGTTAGTTTAGATTACGAAGAACCACATACAGTTCCTTCTTCTGCCAGAAAAGAGATCGACTGGTCCATTCCTCCACCTTCTGTGCCAATATAACGTTCGCTCTTTGTGCAAATTTCTGCAAGTTCCACCTGAAAAAAGACATTAATGTGAAGCTTCAGCCAAGGTTAAGTACGATACTTTCATACTGCTTATGTATGAACCAATGATAAAACAAACGAGATAATGATAAAGCTCTGGAACCATTGTCTCTCTCACACTATAGCAGTGTAAGCTGGTATCCCCCAGGATGCCACACAGCCTCTTTTTCCTTTTGTTCTAAAGCTAAAGAGAATCAACTATTCAGCGTCCACTGGACCCACCATAGCCAGATGCTTTTCAGGGTATCCTTGTTTAGACGCTTACCTCCTGTAGCTGTCCTCCTCCCACCTTCCTCATTTACCTCACACTCCTCCATCCCAATCGCCACTATTTTGCTGGTTTATTAGTTGAATCCATCTGTATTTGCATGTTACAGAATGCATATATAGCTTACAGTTATAGAAAAATGGCAAGTTATTACTTTATACTATTTTAATGCAGACTCCATAATCAGAAATTATGTATTGAACATAACTCAGAAACCCCTTCTCACTGTAAATACTCTAATCAGTGGTGCTTGTCATTTCTCCATGAGATACTGTACTCTGCTTACATTGTTTATCTGAACTCATTTGTAACTATGTGTGATTTACATTCTTTTATGACGTTTTAGGCATATCTTTGTGTATT
Organism: Thinocorus orbignyianus; assembly: GCA_013400375.1. Lineage (NCBI taxonomy): Eukaryota > Metazoa > Chordata > Aves > Ciconiiformes > Thinocoridae > Thinocorus > Thinocorus orbignyianus. The sequence continues at coordinate 198,384 of VXBW01004056.1, read as the reverse complement.
TTGATACCTGGAGGTCAGAGGATATTATGGGAGGGTGGAATATCACTATCATAACTGTCAAAAATAATAATTTACTGTTAAGCTTTCCGCCATCAGACCCAGTCAAAACAAAACACAAGAAAAGCCTTGGAAAATGGTCAAAGAACAAAAAGTAGTCAAAAAGAAATAGGTAAAAAGGAAAGCATCCATGTCCACCCACTGTGACCCCTACCAATTTGCTTTTCTAAGCACACGGTAACCCACAGGGAAGATGGGAAAAGAACTTCAGAAAAGCTGCAGTCTGATTTTCAGTCTGCTGCAAAATCAGATTCAGATTCCACACTAAGGATGTAGCATCACAGGACTGAAATAAGCTCCTCAGCAAGGCCAGGACATTAGCCAGCACACAGCTGTAAAAGGCAGCAGATAGAGGCAGTAAATCACCATCCTGAGAGAGAGGTATGTGCAGGGTGCCTGCCTGCTTTCTCGCCCAATTTCTGTAACAGTACCACAGACAAAGTTGTAAAATTGGTGCTTAGATCGAGGTAATCAGGCTGAACTGTTTGCAAATGCACTAACAACCAATTTACTCAGCTCACAAGCCAGTTATGGCCAATAAGCCTTAGGCTGATAAGCAGAAGTTATCAAAAGAACATTAACAAAGTTACTCTAAACTATGCAGACTGGATCTCTTTGAATCAAACATGGTAAATGACCACTCACAAGAAAATGGCCATTAGTGAGAGAACATAGAAAGTACAATCAGCAAAAATACTTTTCTTTTCTGTACTGCCTTTCCTTTGTGTGTTTCAATGAGCTGAAACAGAGATAACGCTTCTTGCATAGGAAAAACACACATTTTGGTGTTCTTTCTTTTTAACAAAAGCCATCTTCCAGTACCTGAAGATTAGGTTCATCAAGATTTGGTTTTCCTCCTTTGAACCGCATCCACTCCAAGCAGTCCCACTTTCAGTTTGAGTCTTAGACCTTTTCATCCCATCAATGAAAGTTTAACATCCAGTCACCATGTGCCCTGCTCCACTACAAGCTGGAAATCATTCTGAATGAAATGCTGATGAATGTAATGATGTTCTTTTTTTTCCCATTTAATGCTAAAATACTCAGCAACAGCTCCAGAGAAAAGAAAGAACAGACCTCCATACGCAGTAGTCTCTAGATGCTCACTCCTTTCTACATGTGAAGGCACGCCTATTTACAAACATCTGTTTTGGGATGTGGAAATGGCAGCATGTTTCAGCCAGTTCTGCTGAACCTGCCTTTCACCCCTCTGAGAACAGTGCAACAGCACATCCCTGATTTTTGTAGCCACTGGCATGAAACATCAGACCAGAGTTCATGGATATTACTCACTGGCAGAAACAGAAGCTTCTCTACGCTGGCTGAAAAGACCAGGGCCGCATACTGGTCATGCACACTTAGTAGCTGCGGCTGTAAACCTGGCCTGAAGTACAGTCCCTGAGGTATTCACAATGTATATTCTGCCCTTGGGCACAGCTGTCTGAAGTATTATTTCCCATTCTGCCAATCTGCAATTGCCAGAAGAAGTTTTGCAAAGTTGGAAATGAAGCATTTCACCCTTCACTTAGTTTGGCTGCATGTCATCTCCATATACACATCAGCTACCACTTGATTGCTTAAATCATTTAGACTTTATGAGACTGGGCTTATTAAATAAATATCAGGAGAAGTCTTGCAGAGGAGGAATGTTAACAATTAGGACAGTGCCACGCCCCTGTCCCTCTACGTGGTCCAGTGAATTGTGCCTGGTTAAGTGTTGGACCTTGCTTCGTCCCAGCTCACCAGCTGTCCAGCTGCGTATGCGGGGCTAACAGCGCTGCTCCAGCTTGAGCAACTTTTGTTTTGAAACTCAGCAAGGATTGGCAGGACCACCAAGTAGTAACTGGCAAGGGTTGAGAAGAACCCTCTCCACAAGACAGCCCAAGGCATCCCTGAAACATTATTTGGTTTCTAATTTAAACAGGCCCTTGCTGACACAAGCTGGCCTTCTAATACTAGGATGAGAAGCATGTGAATGGAGAGGAACTCGTCATCTGTATAGAAAGCAGTTTCTACTTACTATTAAGACAAATGGGCAAATGTTTGCCTTTTTGCTAAAACGAGTGAAAGGGCAAAGTTCAGAGGAACTGAATTGTAGCACTGGAAACTAAACTGGAGAGCATATCTGATACTTGGAAAAGGATGGTCATATGACAGAAATAGTGAACTGAATGTCAGGAGGTTTGCACTCAATTCCTAGCTCCGCATAAAGTTTCTTGTGATTTAGGGAAAGTCCCCTTAATTACTCATGGCTCCATTTCCTCAATAATATGAGAATTGAGGAAATTATTCTTATACTTATTACTCTCTTTGTAATAAGTAATTGCTACTTGGGATTTTTAGATGATAATGCTATAAATATGTGTGACTTCATTACTAGAAACTGAAAAAACCACATTTTGCTACACAAGTTCTCCGCCTTTAGGCTTCCACAGAAAATATCTACACGGAAAACCATGAAATACCATGTAATACAACCCTGTAATAAAAGCAAGTAACTTTTGCCTATCTCAGAGAAATGCCTTTTTTCCATTCCACTTGCAACAATCAGAAGCTCTGTAGGCCAGGGACTGTTTGAATCACCTGCTATTTCTATCTCTCTGTAGCGTATGTCTCACCTGTAAAAATACAGAGCTTCTCAGCTGCCAGACTTCACTGCACAATTTGGCACCATATGAAATGTATGTCTGAACACCACCACCTTCCTCCTGGCTGCACTGCAGTTCCTGCAGAGAATCTGGAGCCTTCTCGTAGCCACGTTCAGGGGAACCACAGCCCAGGTTGTGCCACAGCAGCACCTCCAGGCCAGTAAGTCAGAGGGGCCCAGCACTGGTAGGCTCAGGCTACAACTGCAATGCACCTAAAAGAAACAGTGTTGCCCCGATTGAGTTTTCCAGGAGTTTGTTGTTTTTTTTTAAAGAGGCATTCTTAGAGAGGTAGGTGAGAGCAGACATTTGTTCTTCATGAAGCACTATGAGAAATATGCAGAAAGAATAAACCCCCATCTGCACGTAGACTGAACTCCCATCCCATTTATTCTGATCCATATGAGAGATCACTTGGAGCCAATCACAAAACACAAGTAGCTCTCTGCACACAAACCTCATTAGCATGCTTTTTCCATCCCTAGAGAAGTATTTCAAAAACACTATAAATCATAATTTAAGTCTTCATAGAATTTTTCATACTTTAAAAACATTCCTATAAGGCTGCTGTTATCTTCAATTTAGAGACAGCACAGATATTTCCATGATTTGTTCAAAGTCATGTGAATCAGTCACAAAGCTGAAATGAGAATTCAAAAAACTCCCTATTTCCAGTATTGTGGCTTATTTCTCTAAATATCATCTCAGCAAAAGCTTTGCAGGGTGAGTTTTAAATCTTTTTAAGTTGATGGTAATGAAAATTGGAACAAAAAGATACTAAAATCAAAGTAAAAACTGGTCTGCAGAGTAGCATTATGACTCTAGAAAACAATTACTTGGTCAGATGAATCAAAAATCTCCTTCTTCCAACTGCTCTGTGATCCACACATGCCACTGCTCTCTGAATTTCTGTATTATTGTTCTAGGAATTCGTTTCAACAGGGCTGGCTAGACCAGGTCATCGTTTGTGAAGATTAACTATCATTCACACTAATTCCTAAGTTGTCACCTACATTACTGAACAAGCAAAGGGATATATTTAATGTAGCCATTAAAAAAGTAAAGCTTGAAAATCAGGAGATGTTTCCTTTGATCTTGCTGCCCCTGCAAAAAAAAAAAAATAAAGCCCAACCCCAAAACTCTAGCCAGGAAGGGAAGCCCATATAATGCACATGAGTAGCATGTACATGACAGGTAGCTAAAATTCATTAAAAGACTTGGGTCAGAACAAAAATACATAACATATTAACATAAAAGGAGCATTTGTGGGTCAGACCAATGCCAGTTCTAGTTCTGTGTCTTCTACTTCAAAGTGTGCTCTTAGTATGGAGCAAAAGCCAACTATAGATGACATTTTCCCAGAACTCTATTTTTTGATAGTTCCCTGAGCTGAATGTGAACTCTGCACACTCAGTAACCAATAATGGATTTCTTATATATGACTTTGTTCAGACTCCCTTTTAACTCATTCAAAATTTTAAAATGTAGAGCATCCAGTAACAAGGACTTCTGCAACCTGTCAGGGGAAGAACTGCCTCCTTTTGTTGATTATTAACATGTACCTGAATAGCTTCACTTAATACCCTCTGGCTCTTGTAATGTGAGGGGCATTGAACAACTGATTCCTATCTACTCCATCAATTACATTCATCATTTTATGGACCCCTGTCGCTTCTTCCTTCAAGTGCCTTTTCCCAAAGAGTCCTAGCTTACTTTTATGGACGTCATTCTGTACCTTTGATCACTCGCGTGGCTCTTCCCTGAATCGTAGTTGGTAAGAAACGAGAGAGGTAGACTTACAGCTTTTCTTAAACTACCTTACAGAAAATTTCACTGTATCTTTTGCTGTTTTCATATGGCAAATGAGCCATACATAAAAGTATTGATGTAGCTATATGGCAATGCAACCTGAACTAGTTCAGCAGTACTATTCCACCTTTTTCTCTGACATCACAGTCCTGGCACCATAATCAACACAAGAGATTGTGTGTCCATATCAGGCGCTCCTCTGCAAAGTCCCTTCGTTCAAACCTGCTTGATAGTGGTGGCTGAAGCAAACTGTTCCCTTTTACTGACTGTACTGAGGTCTGTAAAGATGAGAAATAGTAATCAGGGAAGCTGGGATGGAAACTGAAGTATCTTAAGTTAGTCTAGCTATACCCTGAGATTTTGTACAATTGGTCTGTTTGGTCTCCAAAGTTGGGAGACGGATGAGCTTGATGTGACAGCAGGAGTAGCTGGCAGGTGAGTTAAACGTTGAAACCTCCCCGGTGGTCTGTCAAGAAATGCTAAATATTACAGCTTTTGAATGCCAGCCCCAATATGATACATATAAAAGCAAACAGTGCTTTTGCATTTGCTGGCAAGTACCTGTGCCAGGTCAGCTGTGCTCCCATGCCAGATGTTTAGTATCGCTCAATTACATGATATATTAAGTTTAACATTTTTGTTGTTTATTCAGCAAAAGGAGGTACAACATATTAAATTAGAATATCCATAATTAAAACAATATAAAGCAATACAAAGGAGTAGAATCTCAGTGCATACAATTCACTTACTTGCCTAATAAGCAATTAAGCATTAAGAAATATATGTGAAGTAATTATTTAAGGAAGCTGCTGTCTCTCAAGGATTTCAAAACTGAACTCAGGTTTTAGACAGCTTTAGTTGGAGCATTTGGAAAAATCTAAAACTAACAATGTGCAAAATGTCTTTTTTTCAGGCTGTTCCTCTTAATTCTTAATTCTGAAGTCAGTTCAGAACGTATCCTATTGCAGGAGGCAGCGCTTACCAGTTTGTCTATGAGGCAACTGGCCCCCACGTGCAGACCTAGGCCAGCCTTTGATCTAAGAGCTCTACTAACTACCTCTGCTTTTTGTTTGAAACAATTTAAGGTTCTCCCTGATAAGGAGCAAGTCAATCTTGGGTTACAAAGAAAGAAATTACTACCACTTAAAAATGTTTTATCTTTGAGCTATAAGATTTCCTATCCAGCACGCAGAAAGTCTGATCTGGGAAATTATATTAGTGGAGATATAATTTAGTCTCACAAAGAAGGGTTTTGATTTTTTATTATTAGTTGCCTTATGTGTCGTTACTCTAGCTGGAAAGATTCCCTGTAATAGGAACTCATCAATAGCTGTGCATCGTGTTACCTTGTTTGGGATTTTTAATGGAAAAAGTGGGTTTTCAGTAAAATGATAGTTTTCACTAACACACATTTTTCTCTGCTTGTTTATTTTTCAATCTAAAATGCCTAAAATTCAAGGTCTGACCTTCAACTGAGTATTTCTGGTCTTTAAAAAATGCTGAAGAACTGATAAAAGAATATTTTTCTGATTGTTTCCAGGCACAATCCAACATTGTGTTATATTTGGCCATATATACCCTGATACTTCAACAGCATGATAAATTACAAAGCACCCAATACAGCTCATTTGATTCTCTGTTGCCTCATCATTTATTTTAGTTTCTCTCAGTTTGATGTTATTGATAATGAACGTGAAGGCCTAAATGTACAAAAGTATTTAGGTAACTGAGAAATAATGAAAGTGAACAGATGAGATCACTTACTTATAAAAAAATTTTCTAAAAATAGAAACTTAAAGAATTATCTGAGTGAGAACAGATAAGGGAGTTTCACCTTTAATAGTCCCCTTGCTCAGAGAGAGGCCAAGGGCCAACTGCTCTGATTTTCACTCATGCAATGGATCTGGACAGTATGTAAACTGTTACAGAATTTGTCCCTATATAACTGTCACTGTCAATATGCTCCACACCAGTGATCAATCCATTTCAATCTCACATAGACCCTTAAAGAAGTAAATTTGTGTAAGATTAAACCCCTTAAAAGAGTAAGACAATTAGTGAGTAGGAGACAGGCAAATATTTGTTAATAAAACAGAATTAGTGTTGCTTAGTATTTTTTTGGAACAGCTCACCCTACGTTACCCAGAAACTTGATATATACAGATCCAGAATGACAGCAGCCAAAAGAAAGCCACCTTCTCTATAAAATGATAGTATTAAATTACAGATGCCTCAGTGGTTTTATATAAGTTCATTTCAGCCAAAGTTATAGGTGTTAGATTTTCCATATAAAACAATGCAGGAGCAGTGATAGCTAATCTTTAAAATCAAAAAGCAATTTCCTTCCTGATTTTAATTTTATTGTTTGTAAAGGGGAGCTCCATAAAGAAAATACATTCATTAATGAGTTATTTTTAGACTGTTATTTTCAGTGCTCCAAAAGTCTCTTCAGCATGCAAATTTAAGTAACTGGAGTATCCAAATATCTGTTGAGCCAAAAGTCCTGTGCGTACACTTACTCTCTCTACAGCAAGGCCTTAATGGTTCCCCAATGCACATTCATTAACTTTTTGGCCAGTTAAATCTGAAAAGTCAGGCTCAGTCTGCTGCTTCCCCTTACAACAAATAATGGTCATTTTATGGCAAATTTAGTGTAGATTTTCTGTGAAATTCTAGAGGGCTTGGTTCACAGCACACAGGACTGAAAAAGGAGAAGAAACATTTCTAGATAAAGATGAGTATTTTACAGTAAGAAGAAAACATTCTCCATCACTTAAGGTATATTTAAAGTCTCGTTAGATGGTGATTTGTTTTCTTTTTTTTTCAATCTGTGCATGTTTTCTACCTATGTATATACGTATGGAAATAACTTCTGAAATATAAGGTGCTGTGTTTCATTTATTAAGGTATAAAATGATACCCAAACTTTGAGGTTATTTTTACCACCAGGAGTGTCCTTATTTTTAATATCTGGTCTTGACTGAGAATAGATTCCTGAAAGTTACCATCTGCTTCCAGTTTGCACAGAAAATCCCAATTAGCTAAACTTCATATATGTTTTGCAAGGTAATTATGTTTACTTTTTTCCAAAATGGGAAAATATTTGTCAGATAGTATCTGGATGTCCTCATAAGCACAGCAATCTTAGCTTGACTTTGTCTGCCCTCTAACATGCTCAAATAGAAGGTTATCAATTTGGTTGATGAGAGATTACGGCCTTTGATTACCACTGCTCCAAAGTACTCTCTGTTTCCCTTTGATTACAAACACACGTAGATAAACTTAACAAGTTAAAGAACTCTGGTTTTTAATTCCAAAGGGAGAAAGGAACTTTAATCAACATTTTTCAATATTAACAGTACTTTAAAATACAATATATATGTACCATTTTTTGCATAAGCAATTTGAGTTTCTCATAAAAATATCCCATCTATCATACACTTCTGATGTAGGAGTAATATAAAATAATCCTAACCAGTACTATTACCACACATTATTAATTTTCTTATTACAAGAAATCTCACTCCATCTGGAATAACTACACATAACGCAACTCAAAGTCACACTATCAATAGGAACAGTCACAGATTTTTTTGCCAGATAGCTAGATTGTAAAGCCCCACTGTATATCAGAAAAAATATTGGGAAATAGTAAAGCATTCAATTAAAGCCTTTTCCTTCTTGCATAGAGGCTTCAGAAACAAAGTAGAAATGATTCCAGTTGACCTATCCTCCCACTGAAATCAATGATATTACCAGTATTGTAACTGTTTAAACACAAGACGACGTTGAATGTTTTGAAAATTCCACACTCAAATTCATCTGAGCCACAGCCTGAGAAAATTGAACCCAATGGACACCGTGCCATTACAGATTAGATTTAGGTCCTTTATTTATCATTCCATCCGACTTAGATTTTTCTCAGTCTAGATAGAGCCAAATATAATTCAACTTCCTATGCTCAACATTTCACATTAAATTACATAAACCTAATTCACTTTTGATGTATTTTTCCCAGTAACTGTGTTCACAGCTGCCCGGTCTTGAGCAACAGAAAAAATATTAGGGTGGCTGAACAGAACTTAGTACCACAAGATTTAACATTTGGACAGCAACACTATCATCACATCTTTCAAGTAAATCTAGTTATTCAAAAGTACTAAGTGATTTTCTGTACTCATTAATTCCTACCATGAAACACAAAGCTGGGACAATTTAGAACATTATTCTATTTCCTTTACAAAAAGTATCTTCTCCTGATGAAAAGTTGTACAAAAGATTGATTTTGTAACAGTAAAATAAAAATCACTTTAAAATCAAAAGCTAATACTGAGCATTGCTCTTCTTTGAGTGATGCCAACACGGTCTTAGACTGGTGTCCTGTTTGGGGGAGAAAAATGGTTCCTTTTTAAGATCGCATTCTAAATTTTCCATCTTGTTATTTGAATGCTATTGCACTGCTGCAACTGGTTAGCACTGCACATCTGGCTGAATTGTCTTGGACTGGTATTTTCCCTAAACTATTGTGTATGTGTGTGATGGGTTTTTTTAAAAAAAATATTGTATGCACACTGAAACAATGCCCTATTGCAGAGTGCTACACACAATAATTAGTGAGAGCATATTTTTTTTCTGATTTTGTTTTCAACGTCAGAAAAGTGCTATTTTTAAAGTGAGCCACCATGAAACTCTAGCCACGCTTTTACAGTATTTTTCATTTCGGCTTTTTTTTGGCTCTTAATCTCATAGGCCCAAGCTTCACACTGGAAGTGTTATCTAATAAAAGCTCTAAATTTCAACAATATTTACTCTGCAGCTACTATTTTAAACTTACATTTACCAGGAAAAAGAGCATACAACTCAAATATTCTCATAAAAATAGCTTCACGGACACAAAACAGATAGATATTCCATCCAGTAAAAGGTCAATTTTTCATAACTTTGGCTACAGAAGCCCTAAAATTCAGCCAAATTTGATTCCAAAGCCAAAAGTTTCTGTCCTGCTGCTAGAGACCATCGTATTAAGATTTTGTAAAGTCCATCAGATTAATGAGGGGCAAAAAGTCAATCTTTTCTCATAAAATTACCACCATGACCAAATATTGTTATGTATAAATACTACCAGTTACAACTTTTGCAACTCTTAGGCATTTGGAAAATAAAAACATAAGAGAGGTGAAGTGATATTTCTTCCTCAAAAATAAACAAATGCATAAATATCCAGAGCCCTAAAAATGCAAGGTCCTGGTTTGCTTTCGAGTAGAAAGGATCTGGAAAGCCCCTATTTCTGGTCAGCTAAGAATTTCCCTGCTATGGGGGAGCTCCCAGCTGATACACAGCCAGCAGTAGTGGATCCTGCACAGATACCATTTGACACCAGCACAGGATGCATTAGGAGCTGGAAAGAAGTGCCCAGAGCACTTTTTATACTTCTGAGGGCTCACATGCCTAGATTGCTCTAATTTATACTCAGACTAGCTCTGCGAGTTCTGCGAGGCTAAGCATAAATTCAGTGCAACAGAGAATCTGGATTTAGCTAGATATAAGAGGTCTCTAATGCTAAATCATAAATTAGTCAAGAACACTGAAGTTGTTTTTTTCCTGTCCTGTAAGATTTGGGGAAACTTAGAGCCTGCACAAAAGTAATCGGTCTTCAGAGCTGTCATCCTCTGTCTTAACCACCACAACCAGGTGTCTTGGTCTGTGCAAGCACACAAAACCTTGGATATGTTCCGAACTGTGCTCCTGTGTTGGCTATTGGGAATTCTCATCTGTACGTTAATTGCTCATTTTTCATCACAAGTGCAAAATATTTGGCTGCAGACAGCAGGATTTCCTGACAAAAATGTGCAATTGTGTCTCTTGTGTTTGCCCAACTATATTTGAGACACAAGATTAACTTTCAGCACATTTTCCAACCAGCAAGAAGAAGAGATCTTGGGTTGATTGAACAAGACTCATGAGGAGAAGGGAAGACATTGAGTGGAGTCTCTGCCTTTCTTTTGTTCCTCCACAAGTTTCTATGAAAATGCCAAAAGGAGTTTTGCGCCTTTCTTTAGAACAGGTCTGGCATAATGCCGGTCAGTACTCCTGAGCCATGTGTAAATTCAGCTCCAGACACATGCTATATCATTTATTCTCTGAAGAAAACTGTTCAGTATTTCTTGGAATAATGAAAACCTGGCTTCTGGTTTTCCAGATACAGATTTCTGCTACCTAGTAAAATTTGGGCTTTCTGACCTCTGTCAGTTTTATGGATTTTGTAGATACCAAATTTCTGAACATATGCACTCCATTGATTTGGATTGGTAGTTCCAAGCTTAGCTCATTTGGTTACCAACAGCAGAGATGGTGCTGACTTGTCATAAGACCATCTGTGCAAACCCAGAAGCTTTTTGCCTGGCCAGGTACACATGTATAAAAAAGCACGTCTGTCACCTCCAGCTCTCTTCCTGCAGTGTCATTCATCTGTGGGGTCCTCAATTCCATCTTCCCATCTACCATTGCACTGTATGTCTCAACTCATGAACTAGAGCCTCTCTTAAGTATTCAATCCCTTCCTTACTTTCTCACAGTACATTGCACCTACACAAAGCAGGGTGACAGCGTCTGTAGCCACATCCTCCTACATAACAAAGCCACCCTGCCCCACCGATGCTTCTTGCTGCCTTAACCCTGCTCAAAACCTTCCTGAAGCAAGCGCAGTGAGCTGTGCAATGTGGGACGGAGCACTTGCTGCTGAGCAGGCTGCTGCAGCTCCATAGAGAAGCAAGTCACAATTCATCAGCAAAACCCTTCTGTGTGGGTCTGTTTACCTTGTGGCTCAGATAAGTACTTGTATACAAGCACAGTTAACAGCTGCCATCATCACGTACCACTTTAAGTTGGCTTTGGACCACAATTTGGGAATGTCTGCTTTAGACAATAGGCACAAATATGCATAACAGTCACATTTAGATCTGCTCTTTTCTCTTCCTGACAATGTTCTAATTTAAGATCCTAGTTTCACTTAACCAGACATTTTTACTGGAGAGAATTTCATTCCCATATGGCACCTTCAAGGACCATGACTCCTCCAGAAATTTGTACTACATGAGCCAAATCCTACTAACAGTTGTACTGCTAACAGGTCACATACTTGGGGTTTGGTTTTAGACTAATGTTTGTTTAAAAAAGTGAGGAATACATTTTGGATTGTAAATATGTTCATTCCAGAAGAACTGTGAAGAGAATAAGGAGAGTCAGATGGAAGAATTTTACCTCTGCTTTGTGCTGATTATATAATTTATCAAGAAATTGTTCCACAGGCCTCCAACAGATGCTCTGCTGTTAAAGCCATGAAAAGTCATTCAGGGAGAGGGTAAAGGCCTCGGGGGTGTGGTCCACATGCTTCAGGACATATATCCTCAGTCCTGGCCTGCAGATAGCACATCTGGTCCAGGCATGGACCTGATGGTTGGCCAAAACACAGGCTTACAATAATGCTCCTTTTTTCAGCTTTAATGTAAGCCTGTTTTCTTGCCAAATTCAAATCCTGCCAAAATTTGGCCAAAGATGTTTGCTCAATTGTGCAATATCTTAAGTTTATATCCAACAACTCTTTGCAAAAACAATTGTATCGTGTTTTTAATGTTTACAGGCATTAACAATATTTAATTTTAAGTAGAATTTTACTGCTGACACTCTCGTGTTTTACAGTAAATTACCTTAGAGAGGGTTTTTCCATTAGCTCTTAGTGTCACGAGTCCTGCACAGCACACCAAAGCACTGGAGCTAGAGAGACCAGAACTTGGAGGGATGGTTCCATCTAGCAGACAATTCATTCCAGTTGGGTTATTAAGACCAAAATGTTCCTAACAATGAATAAATAAACAATCTCAGTTTCAAGTACAGACAGGCTCAGGCTTGCAATTATCTGATACTTAGAAAGAGAATCTTTCTGCCGAGTTGATGGAACGGAGGACCTGCTTCTGGTATCTCCAAAATTAAGAAAAATTTTCATTCTATTCCTTAAGAACAAAGCCACTGGCAGAGCTTCAGCCAAAGGTATGTCTGCAATTCCTGTACACAAACATATATGAGCTAACAGGACTGTATCCCAAGCAGAACTTAGTATGGGCTAAACGCCCAAGAATTTACCAAGCTTTGTGGGTGGGTTTTGAAGCAAGCAGCTCTGCTCTGAGCTGCTATGGTGACAGTACCAGAGCTTACCAATCATTTTATACCCTACTTTTACACTTTTCTCCACAGCTTCTCACTTAAGGCATCCTGAAAAGCTTATGGTCCACTTTATGCTTCACTTCTAATGCTGGCACGTGTTATTAGGGAGCCGCATCATGCTGATGGGGAACTAGTAGCCATGCAGCTGTAGTGGAAGCCAGATACTTCCACCTCCTGAGGCACCCGCAGGACCGACACAGAGAAAACCACAATGGTACTTGAAGGACACTATGTTTCAGGAGGCACAGCAGTGATGTTCTCTGTCATGTTATTTTTAGAACAATAAAGTATTTGTATATACATGATAGATATCACGGACACTACATTTCATCCAGAAATCTCATAAATCTCATGTATATAATCTTTGAATTATTTTGTCTTTTTATTTATAATCACTTGAATATAAATTTCTCTCTGTTATTAGTTTGAAATAAACATGTAGTACTTACTTAAAAATCAGGAGGGGTATATGAATAGCTACATTCTGATACAGATTTATATGTCAATAAACTATGTTACAATGTCAGTAACCAGAAAAAAAACGGCAGCATTTCCATAAAGAAATGCCTGCCTTCAAAAGACTTCTCATACTTTTCCTGACACAACTGCAACCGTAAATACCAATGGTAAAGATCAGCAAACTCAAAGAGCCTCCTTTAATGACTTCTGCCATCACTTCAAATTATTTTAAATTTCCCTTTCTACAAATATAAGGCAATTCATACCTGAAATACTATTGCTGCCCATGCCCCTTCATGAAGAACACTAGACAGGCTTGTCCAAAACCAGAAAATGCTTGAGTAACCAGAAACTGATCCACAGTTTCTGGATTGTCTTGAATGTGAATCAGACTTGCAAACTTATCACGCAATGTTTAAATAGAAAATGCACTTCAGTTTCAAAAATGAAAATGGACTTTGCCAAGTTCTGCAATAGTTCTGTCCCAAAAGGATAGCATGTTCAATTTAATATAAACAGATTATCCCGCTGGACCCTCTGAGTACTTGTATTTCAGCCTTTCTTAAGTCTGTAACATTTATGCTTATTTTCTGCCAGGGCTAAAGTCTGCAAACCTCCTTTGCAAATTAACCTTCAAGTATAAAAGCTCGTCCTTAGGAAACAAATCTCAGTAGCAGACTGCAAAATAAATAAAGTCAATTGGTCATGCTAACCTTAATATAAGAAAGGATATATTGTAAAGAAACCTAATCTATATCTCTGCAGTCTAGGCAATTTAAATGCCACTGTAACTGAGCAATACAAAATTGAAAATACTCATGTTACTGCAAACATAAGTAATTTATTGGGGTCTAAACATAGGGGCAGGGGTCTATTTAGGAATTGTGGGTTGTAATAAAGTGATCTGTAGCACTGATTGTTCCAAATACTGCATTTTGAAGACTCTAGTGGCAAGTTTGAGGCAGGCTTTGTTGGCTGGCTGCAGTCCTTATCTATTGGATCACCCCCTGGGGTGACCTAGATGGCCTATCCTGAGAAAAAGTACAAAAGTACTTCAAAAAGTACATTTACCCATAATCTGGGCTGGCTGTAGTGACCTGTTTCTGACCTAGCCATCACTGTTTATCCCATCTGCCCTTCCTAAATATCACCAGGTTGACATCAGCTGAGAAGTCACCATGTTTTTTCCTCAAAGGGCCATGAATCACCTGCAAACAGCAGGTGAGATTTATAGGAAGCCTCAATTGGGAGTTCAAGCTGTCTCCAAGGGCAACACTGACGATCAGCAGCACTTGGTTTCACAAGCAGTTCGGTCTTCAATTCTGTCTGGAGACAGGCTAGCTCATAAAGGAGAAGATAAAGCTCAGATGAGCAGACAGGAAAATGTCTGTCTGTTCAGTGTTCCTGCCTTTACCGTAAGTGTGCTGTTTCCTGCATAGCTGCGCTCTTAGGTCGGGAAATTTTGAAAATCCCATTCAAATTCCACACACTGAAAATCTGGATAAGTAATGGTTCTTACTGGACCATTTATTCTATATGCTGATCGCTTACTTTTTATGTTTTGTTTTGCCTACTGCACAAGTCAGCTACTTAATTCTTGTGCACAAGTTGTAGGTTTCCTACATTAATGGAAATCAATGTTTTTAAAAACGTTTCCATAGGAAGAAAAGGATTAAAATATGCTCTTTGCATTATGACAGAAAAGCCTCCAAACCTTTTTAAAATCAAGTTTTAGTTAGAAGATCCCATTGGAATGCATTATTTTTAACTTCAAAATAGAGAAATGTCTTCTTGATAATAAGTTTGATCATGACTTCACTAAATAAGTAATTATTTGTTGCTGTAATTTATGTAACAAAAATGAAAACAGTGCTCTGCAAACACTTAAAAACAAACCCAGTCATATCTCCTCTTGAAATTTTAACATCAAAATACTTAACTGTATGTCAAGAAAAGCTATAGAACACAGGGAAGTATTTTGAGGGTGAACAGATACTCATGATATTTTACCTTTACATTAAAAAGTAGAATGGTTTTGGCTTACCTGAATACCCTTCAGTCCACACAGGAAGTAGTTATGCCACTGAGGTTTGGTCTTGTTAATCTGAATGTTATTAACACTAGTACTGAAATCCCTGCAAAATCAGAAAAACCTTGAGGCTGTAACTTGTCAGTAAATTTAGTCTGAAAAAACATGGCTTATTAGTGCCACCTGCTGATGAACAAAAACATTTCAATGCTAATTTTTTTTCAGTGCAATGTGATTTGGGGGATTTTGTATTAATCAGTTCTATAAGGATATTTTATATGGAAGCCTAAGAAGCTTTTCTTAAGTTATAGAATTTATTAAATAAATTTGGGAATGAAACTGCCTTTGGCATCCTTAATTAAGACAGTATGCCTTCCATCACATGTGTCTATGTTCTCTTGATTATCTTTGAGAATTAAAAATCTAAATAGTTTTATCTGTCAAACTTAGACTAGACATAAATACGCTGCAGGTTCTCTGGTAATTCCTGCTCAGAAATTCATCTTCACTACCTTTGCCCTGAATGGCACTTCACTAAAACAGGCTTAATGCTGCAAAACTATATTATGTCTTTTAAATGATAATATTAAAATAATTTAGTTTAAAATAGTTTATCTGTTTCTTCCAGGATAATTCAGATAATGGTTTTCCTACTCCATCTTTGTTTCAAAATAATAAAAATGGTAAGCCTGAATGCTACAGCTGAGTGTTCTCAAAATGGGCCTGGAGCGCTGTGCAGAGGTCCGAGAGGAGCACATATCGATCACCAGGAAATGCAGATTGTTTAGAAGGCTGTACTGTTGAATGCCCGATAACTACCATCTATCTGATGTCATCACAGCAGATGCCTAACACGATAATCTCAGTACCTTTCCTTTTTAATAAAAGCAAACAAAAATTATTCAAAAGTTGCAGGCAGGCTAAGCAGCGTTTCACAGGGCAAGGTCTGCCAAACAATATGAATGGAGGCAGCTGAACTCTCTGAAAATACTTTGGTTTAATGGTAATAAAAAACCTCTCAAGAAGCTATACAGTAGCAGACAGTCTGCAACTCCTAAGAACAAAAAATTCTATCTTCTTAACGTAGTCCCAGTCCAAATCTGTAAACTATGTATGTTAGCAACGTGATGGTTTTATTTCATCCAAAATAATATCACTAGTCAGTACCTGAAATGAATACCAGCGTGAAGGTGGTTTTGTTGGTATTCTGTTACCTACGGAGAAACAGTTATACTAATATAAAGCATCTTTACAATAATATAATTGTCTTCAAATGAAGGCTGAATACTTCACTTTACTCTGGTGCGATTAAAGGATGCAATTTTCGTGTCACGCAACCCTGAAACCCAACAACCAATGTAAAAATGGACCCCCAATCCCGCCTCCTCTTTGGAAGGTCTAACAGTAGCTGCGCTGTAGTGAGCTACGTCACCTGTATTGCCAGTCTACAACTGATTCCTACCTCATTGTTAATTGACTAAGTATCAACTTAGAATTACCATTTTGTCAGCTGGACATTCAATTTCAACATTCAATACAGAGCAGAAATGTCAGAGAGTAGAGTTTAACATAAAAACTGCTGTCTTTCAATCGGAACTGGTCAAAATAGTGCCACTTACAGGACTTTCTCAGCACTGCAGCATCAAAGAATTGCGCAAAGTTAGTGTCAGAAATTAGTGGGGTTTGTGGAGTAACACAAAAGAACTGAAAAGGAGTATTGAGATTACAAGTAAAGTTTGAGAAAAGATGTAAATTCTTCCAATTTCAGAGTTGTGTATTTGGAACAATTTCCCAGAGAAAAAAATATCATTTTGCTTTTTAAAAAAACAACCAACAAAAGTACTTGTAAAGTAGAAAATTCTTGTCAAAGTAATCATCAAAAAAGTATCAAATTAGTGATTTTTAAAATCCTGTGTTTGCTTATTCTTGTTTTCTACAATAATCCTAAATATAAAAAAAGCAATGTTGATGGAAATTAATGCATAAAAGTGATTACTAGAAAGCAAATCTGATGTCCTCTCTCCCTCAAAAAAAGAGTTCTAAAATATTTTAACTTCTGAATTATTTTTATACAACCAAAGTTAAACTTCAATGAAGAAGAAATATATTTGCTGGTTCTCAAGATAAATTAAAATAATGACTTCTTAAAAAGCATTTTGTTCATTTCTGCAATCTTCATGTATAGATAATGATAGAAAAATTTGGCAGGTTTCACATGAACATAATTCACACAAGCACAGAATGTGGGACTGTCGAGATGCCTAGAATCCTTACGTGTGTTTTTTGTTATTGCATTCAATTTGTTATAAAAACCAATTCCTAAATGCCCAAGCTTTGTCTTAAATCAGTAACTCTTCAGTCCTGCCTTTGATCCTCCTACTGGAAGGTAGGCAGTCTAAGAACTTTATCATAAAATAAAATAAAAAATTGGGAAAACCACACATAAGATACTCTGATATTGTCTGTTCCAGCCTGTTTTTAAGGATTCGTGGGAAAGCTTGCCCCTTCTCCAAGGTTAAATATAAGCATTCAAATTCTTTTGTGTAATTAGAAGCGGTAAACTTTTTGAGTACTGTAAAAAAAAAATCCATGTGGCTAAGGTGGTTTTACTGCTTGAATAGTAATTAATCCTTAATTTTGGGAGATAAATTTGGCTCTTTTTCACTGAATTTCATAGTCTTGTTAATCTGTTAGTTTATCTGAGTTCTTTGTAAAAAAAAAAAAAAAGAAAAAGAAAAAAATCTTATTTTTTTTTTAATTTATTTTCAGGTTTTGCCACGAGATGGAAACCAAGTGATAATTATAATACTGTGGTATTTCTGAAGGCATTTTGAGAAGTATCATGTCAGGGATTCTCTGTACACATACTTCTCAATTACAAAGATGTTATGTAAAGGGGGATGCATCAGGAACGTCAAAAGACTGTAACTTCTGAATACCATTTTAGCCCAAATAAATAAAAAGCATCTAATCAGTCAGGATGATTTATGATGAAAAACACATATGTGTTTTTTCTTGCAACCTGTTCTCTGTCCTATTTTTCTTAAAAGTTAACATGAACTATCAGGCTGGAATATGGCTACACAACTGTTGTATGTTTTACCCGTTTACAAAACAAGAATGAAATGGGAAATACTGGTTCTACAGAGGCTTATGGTTAGTCCTCGGTCGCCAAAGGCCTATATATATGCATTTACCACAGGCATAAATCTACCAGTCTAACAGGCTGGGAAAAAAAGATATACTGTCAACAGTTTTGTTATGTGGTGTAACATTCAAAGTGTTGAAAAGTTATTTCTTTGTTATGAAATTATGGGCATGTTTTAGCTTTGTTTTTAAGCAACAGTGTCTCAACAAAACAGAGATTCTTAGTGCTGTATTCTGAGACCTCTTCTTGGTTTACAGCTTAAAACATATGATTTCAAACTGAAACCAGGGCAGACATAAAAATGGAGTAACTGTGTACACAATTTGAATTCAAAGGCTGTAATTCTAGATTTGGTAGGAACTGTATGTACCTTAGGAGATGGCCATTTCAATTGTGATGTAATGCACCAAAGCTTAAAGACCAAGTAAAATGTTTATCTTTTGGTTACTGCTTTATTTAGTATCCATTATAATACCTTCTCCTAATCAAAGCTAATATAATTCTGGAACTATTGCCTCTTGCAGAATGTTTTTGCAGAACAGCTTAAGCCCTGTCAGAGGCCACTATTAAAGAAAGGGAAAGGTTCCACTCCTGTCTTCCATTTTCTTTCTTTGTGCTCAGCAGTGAATGTTCCCACTGTTTACCTGAAGTTGGCTTTAGTGCTGAGTGGATGGCAATTCAGTAAGTTCACTAAAACAACAGAAAATTAACCAGGCAAAAAATGGGTGAATACTGAACTTTACCTTAAGATCAGACAAATGCTACACTTGGTAAAAGGCAGAAGGTGGACTTGGATCGATGTTAGAAGCAGGGACAGGGAGATTAAGGGTAAAAGAAGCAAGCCATCAACTCTTGGCAGTGGCAAATTCTTAATTCAGCCCAGCTACAATGTGAAAACATACTCCACAAAGTAAGTAAAAAATATTTGTGTATTTATACTTACCATGGAATTAAAAACTCCTTTTAGCAGCCTTAGTTGTAGGCAGCAGCCCAGAACGTGTTTTTGTAACAAACTGAGCTTTAAACAGGAATATGTGCTTAAATAGTTCCTACTTTTGGCAGTTTATTCCTCTCCCTGTCCTGCCATACACTGTGCTTCAAGGATTATTTCCCTACGTTCAGCATTTGTGAGACCATAGCTGGAATACTGCGTCCATTTTATTGGGTTTCCCAATACAGGACAGACATTGGCAAACTGCAGGGAGTCCAGCAGAAGGCCATCAAGATGTTTACAAGGGATCTTCAAAGGTTCCTTCCAACCTAAATTAGTCTACGATTCTGTGAACAAGCAGCTGTGGAGGAAGTGGAAGAGAGGGAATACACATTCTTTGAGCCACAATTGTTGCTAAACCCGTTGGGTTGTGAAAATACTGCCCCAGGTTCTCCAGAGCAGGGGAGTGTTAGCTTACATATGCAGTAATTGATTACAAAACATTTTACTGCCTTCTCCGGGAGAAACTAAACTGCTGCCAGTTGTGGGGTTTATACCAAGTAAGAAGAGGTAAAAGAATGGAAGTCAGGATTGCACTTTTAGAAAGACTGAAAAATCTGAGGCCTCACAAGAAAAATCAGAACAAACAGGTGGGAGACGGAAGCAACGAACCTATTGCTCTAAACTAATATACACGGCACAGGGTCAATGGGATTCCATCTGCTTCGTTCCATCATTCATTTTAGTCAACGGAATTCTATATTACAACAGAAATTTGTCAGATGTCTGAAAAGTTAACCTGTATTGCAATTGCATAAAGAGGTTTATAAAAAATAGTGAATAAACAAAGTAATTACTTACAAGTACAAAGAATCGGTATTTGCCAGTTGCACCACTTGAGTTTTTACAGGTTCTACTGCAATCAGTATATCTTGTTCTATAGCCATAGGTAGCACAGCATAACCACAATAGTCTATATGCTCTCCTACCAAAAAAACAGACAATTAAAATGTTTGGGAGTAACTCTTTCTAGAATAGAGGTAACAGGGCTTCTACAGAGCTTCAGTGTTGTTTATGATACAAGACAATTTGTGACTGTAATCTCAACTCAACTCTGATTTGGGGTGCGTTTCCTCCATTTCATATTACTGTATAAAAATGTTCTTTCTTGATTTTCTCTCTTGCATCAATTTATAAATCTTCATGTTTAACATTAGTTTATAAAAATTAAAAAGACACTATGTAGATTATTGCCCAGCAATGAGAATGGCCACATTATTTGTACCCTGTTGCAACACAACAAAAAATTAAGTTAATCACTTTTAACTGATGACTGGAAGAGATAAAGGCAGCACATGACTCCTCTTTATGTGATTTCTTCTGCTCATGG
The DNA here is from genome assembly GCA_013400375.1 of Thinocorus orbignyianus. Classification (NCBI taxonomy): domain Eukaryota; kingdom Metazoa; phylum Chordata; class Aves; order Ciconiiformes; family Thinocoridae; genus Thinocorus; species Thinocorus orbignyianus. Next base: position 177,696 of record VXBW01004056.1, on the reverse strand, counting down.
CGGGTGATTCATTAGCCACTGGGTAATGCTTGTGGTGGAAATTTTATACTTTTTTTTCCTAAAATTTTCAGACGTTTTGCCAAGAAGATAATAATGATATTCAAATAATCATTAGTACAGTCCTATACAACGCAACCTTCAAATAGAAAAGGTACATAGTAAACATCCTCTCTCTTGGGAGTAATTCCTAGTTAGCGTATGCTATTTAATCTGTATGATATGTTCACGCAACACTGAGATCAAAATTATCATTAATTGCACAATGGACTCATTAATTTTTAAAGTTCATTTTGCAGGATCCTTTTACTCAAATGTGTAAGATTATTCCATGACTATACAAGAAACTGAGCTCTAGGGACAGCACAGTCATAGCATCTCAAAAATAAGGCTGCCACAGAAATATAAGTAAACGCTAAATACAAAATAATTGTGTCTCTCCAGTCTGCCAATGAATCACAACTGACTGTTCTAAGTTCTGTGGACACGTCTCCGTGGAGGAGTAAAGAAGAGGAGATGATGGTAGAAACATTTCAGGCTTTATCATACGCATTGCTGCATGGCTGGTTATATTCAGTAACTTAAATTATAATGGAAGAAAAAAACAAAAACCCACACTAATTTAACTTGTGGATGCACTGTTCATCAACTGCTTTGGATTAGATTTCCAAAGCCTTTCAAAAGAACGGTATCCAACCATAAACTGGCAAGTTACTCCAATTTTTAAAGCCATCACTTCTACCTATAAACATTTTTTTTCCAAAACTGGTATCTGAGTGTGTAGTTGTTTATAATGAGGTGTAGTAAAAGGAAGTAAAGTACTATATTCTCTCTTTTCCATTTACCACAAGCAACTTCTCTGGAAAAAAAAAAAAAAAATTAAGGCCAACATCCTTTTCACTCTATGTTTTAAACTACTAGTCCTCCATGATGGCAGATATAACAACAGATTAGTTTTTCTCCTTTACCTATTAAGTTGACTCGCCCGGGTGCACGAACATAAAACTTGGGAGCTGATCCAAATTTTGATATAAACATCTCCTTCAGCTTCTGCAATCTGAAAGGCAGGTGAGAAACATTTAGAAGGTCTATATTTGCATAAAAGGCAGGAAGTCCGTGGTCTGAAATGTTTCTTGAAATAAATTTGATTGAACTTTTTGAAGTATGCCGATTATTCTCTGCAACACCAAGCTGCTTATTTTTGTTCTTTGCATAACATTGATTGTGATAGAAAACACTCTATTTAGAATATTCTAATTAATAACAAATGTATATTTTCATTTAAAAAGGACAGAAGGGGCCTTATTTTATTTAAGTCCTCTGTCTAGGCTGGTTCTAGACAGAAGCTGGGAAGGCAGTTGCTTGGAGCAAGAGAATACCACAGCCTTCACCCACCTCTCCTATGCCACAGCTCTGTAAAACTGTTTGCCATTAAGGAAGTGTGGACCAATGGCTCGTTTGTGGTACCAGGATTTGCCACACACACACACAGGGGCACGTCCTTTGGAGTCAGATCTGACTGCACCAAGGTTAAGCAAATGCATTTTCTTTTAAATTTTGGCTTTTTTCAAGTTCCACACTAGCCCATTTCTGTACAAATGCATACACAGAAAACTAAACTAACCTCCATTTATCTCTGCAACTTATTTAGACAGTATTCACTCTACAGGTATATAGCAACAGCTCCCAGAAAGTTCCTCAGGTTTTACATTTGGAGGTGCTAGATGTGCCACTGAAAGTTCCAACACAAAGAAAAATCTGGCACATTGCTTGATATCCTAAAATTGTAAAGTATCAAGCTTCTGCACTGTGTTTATGAAGGTGGAATGCTTTAGTGTGTTAGCAGAAGCAGTGGGATTGTGGAATTATCATAGTGAAGCATAGGAAATTTGATAGTGTTTCATTTCAAAGCCACCTTAAAGCAATTCAGCTTGCACACTATCCCATTAACTTTCATTAATTTAAGCAAATTACTAAAATGATGACAAAGCAGCAAGAATACAAGAAAAATAACCTTTAAAATAGGACTTACAATATTTCACCAGCATACCCTGTTTCTTTGAAGCATGTGGACAATTAATTATTGGTTTTTTGGTTTGCAGTCTGCTAACAAAAATCCAGTAACAGGAACCCTGTATGGTTCTACATTTAGTCTAAAACTAGAAGTGGAAGCCTAGTTAATGCAAAGTGTAAGTAAGAAGATAGCAATGAGAAACAGATGGTACAAAATTTCACAGTCAATTATTTAGTTTGTACTTCTTTGTAAAAGTGTTACTGTCCAACTACATATATTCAAATGTTTTGTAAAATTTCTTTAGATGGAAAGCTACAAAATTGTCCTGTTTTTTTAACAGATCTTTCAGTACTTTTCCGCCTTGGTGCCCAGTATTAGGTCCCAGCATAAATTCCCCTTCTTATAATCTCCCCTAGTATTGACTAGTTTATCACTCTTCCAATTAGCAGAAGCAACTTCTGCCATTTCATCGTACAATCCCTTTTCTAGATCACATTAATAATATTATAGTCCACAGAGGAATCTGTTGGCCGAATTCTAGGTGTTAACTTTATCCCTTTGTGTGTCTGTATTTAGAATGCTGCTTTGTTTCACAGATATTTTTATAGTGGTGTTGGTACCAAGAGACCAAGAACAAACACAGCAGTCACGGGGGCATGTTTATCCAAGCGCTGATTGATCTCTTTTTTTAATGTGGGTTTTACAAGCAGGCATGATGAAAGGCTATTTACAGGCTTTGGCCTCGATGTTGTGACACACGTTGCATTTTAAGCACCTGTCAGAAGAGTTCAGCAAAGGTATCCCCCACACCTTCACACCTCAGCCAGGACATGCCGGGGACTTGTCCCTTTCACATGACTTACACCAAAACGCAGTGCCATCATATACAAGTAACAAAGGTTTTAAAAAGAAATGGCCCTTCTCCAGCGCTATCACCAGGTAAAAAGGTTGGTTTTGAACTGTTTGTGCATTTTACTTTCCACATGCTGAGCACAACCCCGCGGGGACGAAACAGGCGCGGGTACAGGCCGCGGCCGAACCCGCTGCCCCGCGGGCAGGGACGCTCCTGACAGACAGCGGGACGCGGGCACGGGCACATCCCCACAATCCTAGGAAAAGAGCAAGCGTTAGCAGGAAAATGAATGGGCTGTTCCCCTCCCGGCCGCGGGGGCCAGGACGAGGCTCCCGGGGGCAGAAGGAACCGCTGACCGACCCTCGGCAGCTCTGCCCTCCCGGGCCCGCCCGCCGCCGGGAAGGAAAG
>VXBW01004056.1:145141-173289 GCA_013400375.1 Thinocorus orbignyianus | reverse complement strand
TGCGGCGGGCTCCCGCGTCCTGACGGCGGTGACGGGGCCGAGGGGGGCGACCCACCCACCTGGGCTGTTCCACCAGCTGTACCGGAAGGGTGCCGGGCGCGTCGGCCGCCATGGCAGCTCCTCCCGCAGGCCCCTCGCTGCGGCGGCTCCGGNCGTCCCAGCTCCCCTGAAACCCCGTTGCACAGCTCCTGTAACCCCCCCAAGATTAGTGGCTGGCCTTGCTTTGAAGAACCGAGCTTTTAAAATGCATTAACAAGCTCCCTTGTTCATTGCTACTGTTTTGGTGTGTACCTTAAAGCCCCTGATATTCACCACATAAAGCTTTTAAGTGCCCGGACTGAGAAAAGCACAGCAACACGGAAAGTTCACTGTGGTTTAATGCATCTTTCTGAGGTAAAACTTTCTTCCCCTGGTTAGGAGGTTGACAGAAGAGACACGTTATTTTTTAAAGGCTTGGAAGTAGCCATAGAAAAAAAATAGAAAGATTGTCATAAAGTGTGAGGACAGAGACCAACAGCAGTAAAATCTGGAATCCCAACAAATACCCCAGTTGGCGGAGCCCTGTGAGACGCACAGGTGCTGTGGGGGTTGCAGCGGGGCAAAGCTGCTCTGCCCGGGCTTCTGCCTCACACAGCAGAAGGCAAAAATTAGCGTGTAAAAATATTTAGAAAGCAAACGCTTTCAGGCCTGCGTTTCTTACCGTTTAGGCTTTTTAAAACCGCTATTGCCGTGTTATTTGCTCAAGGCAGCGCACACCGCCCATCAGCCCGGCGGGAGGCAAGCAAAGGGTAGGCAGGACGGAACGCCGCCGCCGTCGCCATACCCCGGCGAGCTGCCGGGCTTTTTGAATTTCCCATTGGGAGGCACAGACACAACACACACAGCCCGGCGGCAGCAGCTCACGCCCGGATACGCCACCACCGGCCGCAGCGCCGCCAAGGCAGGCTGAGGGCTCCGTCCCGGGCCGGCAGCAGAGCCTGGCCGGGGAGGGGTGAGGCGGTGGGGCAGCGGGAGGAGGCGGGCCGCCGTTGCTAGGGGCCGGTTGCTATCAGGGAGAGGAAACGGGCGCTGGTGCAGCGCCGATTGGGCTCCGTGCACCCCGGACCGGCGGCGGGTTCCGGGCGGAACGGAGCCACATTGGGCAGCGCCGCACGGGGTTGTGGGAGTGTNAATAAAAAGCAGGCCAACTTGGGCCCCGGGCACTTAGCTAGGCCCCGGGCCGGCTCCCGCGGGCCCAGCCAGCCTGCGCCCCCGCTTGTCTCCCGCGGGGTCAGGGTGAGGGGAGGGCCCCGGTGCCCGCCCTCCCTCCCTCCTGCCACTGGCCCAAGCGTCGGGCGCGAAGGGGACTCATAAAGTTGTCTGTGTCCCTGCCCGCCCCCGGCTGCGGTAGCCCCATGGGGGCGGGTGTCGTTCCTGGGCTTGCGAGGGCGTCCGGCTGAGGGAAAAGTGTGGGGAAGAGAAAGGAGAGTGAGGGGATGCGGCCACACGGCCGGTTTCTGATGGAGTACCCCGAGGGTGCACTCGTTTTTAACTTTGTACCTTTCTACTCTTAGTGAGCTACTTCCGCCTTTTATTATTTTCTTTAGGGGGTGTCTGTATTTTTAAATTGGGGATTTTAGGATTTTTTAACATTATATCCAGCTACATTTTGCCATCAGGTCTTGTTCTAAGCTTCTGCAGTTAAAAAAAATGCAGCTTGCAGTTATCAGCAGACCAATTTGTTGGGGGAAAATTGGTAACATAATGTAACGCATCTCCTTTAAATTATTAAAAATACGTTTTTTTACAATAAGTAAGACCATCTTGGGGGAGATCACTGAACTAAATACCCGTCATTTGAAACAAAATACGTTTTGTGTGCTGTCTGAATAGTTCTGTTGCCATTATCTTATTTTTGAGCTTGAGATTTGTTTGGTTTTTTACTTTTCTGAACTTTGTATACATTTTTAGAACGGAGATCTTTTTTTTAAAGAAGCTGTGTATGGTTGAGGCTTGAGAGTCAGTATTTCATTCATTTCCAGTATTTACAATACTGGAAAATCCCAGGTGCTTGCTTCTGGAAAACATTGCTACTTGTGAATTCTCTTAAAAGACTTGCCTGACTTTATTTGAAATAGTTTCTGGGCAGCTTTTGTTCTGAGCTGCTCAAAATGATTAGATGACATTGGATATAGAATAAAAACATCTGGTTTTGGTTCTGAGTTTTTTAAATTCATGTAGGAGTGCTTGTTTGACATACATTGTCATTTTAACCTCATGAGCTACTTGTATTAGCATTCCAAGAACTGCTGGTTTTCCGCTTAAGTCCACAAATGAGTTCACAAACTTTCAGAAACAAGCTTTCTGAAGGAAATACACTGAATCTACTAAAATATTTTGTTGATCCAGTTTGTTCTGAAATCAGATTTCTGTTCATTTTCATTAACATTTAAATTAGTGTCCTGATTTAAAATACTGTTTATATTTCCATGTGATATAATCAAGAAATACTAAACATAGAAGAACTTGTGTTGAATATCTGTAACATGAGAACCAGACATGTAGAGAAATCATTGGTACTACATTTTCAGTCTTTAAATGCAGCTGTCTACCTATAACTTTGAGTAAGAGTGCAGCTCTGAGCTCATGATGTGTTATGTCAGTTTTCACCAAGAATAACTGCTAGTCTAACGCTTTTTGTTTTTCCTGTGTTGGTTTTTTTTTTTTTTTTCTTCCTGAAGTACTTTCTTCCTCATCGGGAAAACCTTCCTGGAACTTCTTGCTTGAATAAAATTTCAACCCCTGCCTACAGTTAATTTTCCTGGAACGTGTTCATCATTATTAATTACTACTAACCCAGACCTTTCCAAAATTCAGAAATACTCCTCGGAATAATTAAGAGCGTCTTAATTTTTTCTTTTTAGTATGTAACTCCCATGTAAAGCATCAAATAATACTCTACATCTTTAAATGGAACAGTTTTTAAAATATAATGTGTGTTTATAACTGATGGGGGAAAAAGAACCCGGAATTTAAGAATAAAGGTATTCCAGCTAGACTAGTTTCGGCATTCTTTTACTAACAAACCGTGACTGGATGTTGTTTTCAAATGTGCTTGAGACTGTAATTGCAGTGTTCCACAGAAGTGTTTTGGAAAATAGTTAAGGGCCCAGAAGACGAGGCCTTTTTTGTTTTTTGTTTTTTGTTTTTTTTTTTTGGTGTTGATATAAATCTAGTTAAAATAAGAGAAGACTGTAAGGGGTACTTGATTCTCAAGTTTGGTATAAAGGCTGCTGCAGAAGAGTTTGAAATTAAAAATCTGTAAAAGACAAAATACTCAGATAAATGCATAATTAAAACTAAAAGAGCACATTTGAGTGTCGGTGGATTTTTTTTAAGGAATAGGAGGAGAAGCAGAAATTCCAGTAGCAATTAACGAAAGGAGTAATTGCTACTTTGTCAGAAAACAGTATGGTGAAACTAGATTCAGACTTCCGCTGGTAGCTGCTAGCATAAAAATAGTTAAAAGAAGTTTTCATTTTGTCAGCTTTTATTAGAAGTGAATTATGACTGTTCCACTTCAAATGTGCACTTGACCTGCTGATTATGTGGAACTAGTTAAATTTCTTTAAGTACGCAAATGTTTTGCACTTGAATTAAAATGTGATCAGATACTCTTTTCTGGCTTCATATACTTGGAGTAATTCCGACGCTGTTAAACAACTGAAGACTACCCACTTCACACATCACAGTTGGCTGTTTCTGCTTATTTTTTCGAGTCTAAAGTCAAGGGTTTGCATGTAAATGGCCTCAGCTACTCCAATAGAAATTAACTTTATCTGCTGGAGATCTTGACATTAGGAAAAAAAATGCATTTATATTTGTGGGTGGATGGACCTGGATTCACAGTTTGCTAGTAATATACAGTGACAGCTTTGATTATAACATAGATTATTCCACTTTATGCTTCAATGAACAGAATAATGTTTACTGGTCATTATGAAAACCACTCAGTTTTAATTTCTAGTTTGGTGCTGTTATGTGCCTTGTATGATTTCAGTCCAGATTCTTTTATACTAGTTTACCAGCTTGAGACTGGATAAGGAGGAAGAGGGAAAGACCATTGTAAATTCTGTTTCTGTTTTCAGTCTCAGACAAAAAGCTATGTTTAGAATTGACTTTGAGGCTAAATTCAGTCTTTCTTCAGAAATTGATTCTTCCAGGCACAATGACAATACATTGACAGTTGTTGTAATATGTCTACTTTTTTGTTTTGCTTTGTTTTAAATAAGTAAGTTGTCTGCAGTGTTCTTAATGAGACATCTTACTGTGTTCTGAAATTCAACTTTCAAATTAATCTGGCGGAAGGATAGAAAAATCTGTTTGCTGAGCAGCTTGTCTTTTTTTATGGTACGGAGTTGGATGCTTTCAGTGACTTCAGTAGCAGAGCTGTTTACAATTCCGAGGAACAGCCAGCAGTTTGCACCCTGATGAGACGGCTGCAGGTTCCAGAGGACTGGCACGACTCAGACATGGGGAGCATACCTTTAGCTTATTGACGATTTCCCTTTTCAGGCCGTGTTGATGTTAGGAAATAGGCAGTCTTACTTTTTATTTCAAGCTGTCTGAAAGGCAGTGTAGTAAATATGAGTTGACTTTCTCTATCTTTCCAAGAGGGAAAAATATATTCCATTTCAGAAGGAATTTCTATATGTAACCAAGCTTGATAAACAGTCTCATCAGTAGACTGGGGAATTTTCCTACCGTATATTGATGCATTTTTAATAGATGCGTTTGAAATTTCATGCAGATATTGTCAGCTTTCCAACTTGTTATGTTTCAATATTCATTTTAACAAATACATATATATATTGCAAACAAGACTGTGATAGTGCTGCAAAAATAAGCATTTAGAACTAGGGAAATACCAAATCAAGCAGATGCACTTTAGCCTCTTGTATTTCTTTGTTATGTTTAGTTACATTAATATGTGATTTCTTTTAAAAAAAGTAATCAATGAGTTTCACAGAGGACATAGGATATACTGTTCTCTAAATTAAAAACTCTTTTTTTTTTTTATGGGTTCAGTATGTGTCCTGATATTTTATTTTATGCAGTCTCTTCAGACTCATCTTTAAACACAGAATTAATATATTTGGGGCTTATTTCACTGATTACCATAATGTCTCAGAAGGAAATACTGAGGCAAAAAACATGAGAATAAGTCGTCAGTAAATTCTGTCCATCTGAACATTGACAAGTATCAATAAGTTCTGAGGATTTGTGGGGTTGGGGTTGGTTTTTGGTTGTGGTTTGGTGTGGTTTTTTGAGGGTTCTTTAGCACTCTCTTCAGAACAGAGCTCCCCAGGGTCTGATATGCATTAGGTGTTAAATAGAAGTAAGTTAGATCTAAGTTACGCTAAAAACTGGACTTTAAGAAAAGGATGCTTCTAAGACAACTCTGTGATAGAGGTAGAAAGAAAAGGCACTTATTTTCAATATTCTTTACATGTCATAATACCAGTATTTTTCTTTCTGCAGTCTCCTGTCTCATTTCTGTGCATCTTCCAATTCAGCTTAAAACAAATAAAGGCAGAGCAGTGTCTGTGTGGAACTGTACTGCCCGCATTGCAAATCACTGCCTTCACCGAGTTCCTATTGCCAGTGTGGGCCCCCGTGTGAGCCAGCAGGCACTAGATGACTTGCAGAGTTAGTGAGTAGGAGCAGAAGAGCAGAGAGACCTGGAGTGTGGAAAAGAAAACCAGGGATCCCAATGCATGGTTGAGTGGTTGCAGACTTCTTCCACAAATCACACTCTTGCGTTCGTCTCTGTTTTTTTCCTCCTTGCTCTTTTGCATTCCAGTCTCATTGCTTTCTTTATATTCATGTGCCTGGATACCGGTGGCAAATGCACATAGAAACTGTTATTTGCTTTTTGTCTTGATGCCTGGGGGCCAGTGGTCTTGAAAGGAGGTTGTAGTGGGGTGAGTGTCAGTCTCTTCTCCCAAGTAACAAGCAATGAGACAAGGGCAAATGCACCAGGGAGGATTGGATATAAGGGAAAATTTCTTCACTGAACGGGTTGTCAGGCTTGGAACAGGCTACTCTGGGAAGTGATTGAGTCATCATCCCTGAAAGTATTTAGGACTTTAATCTATCCTTTAAAAATGTAGATGTGGCACTTGGGCATGTGGTTTAGTGGTGGACTTGACAGTGCTAGGTTTAATGGTTGGACTCGATGATCTTACAGATGTTTTCCAACCTGAAAGAGCAAATGCAGAGAAAGTTGTACTTAGTGCTGGGATGGTGTTTGGCTGGTCACTTTTGCAGGCAGTGCATGTAAGCTAAGCAAAAATAGTACGTGTTCATTGTAGATGAAATGTTGCAGAAATTTAGTTGGCAAGCTAATATATTAATGTATTGAAGAGTTATTTTCATTTTTTGTTTTGGGCAACTGAACAAAAACCCAAGCTGTGCCAGCCCTCCCCACTCCCTTCAACCCCATCACTAGTGCTCTTGCAAAATATCCGGTCTTCACTCCAAATCCTGGAGTTAGCAGATCTCCTAAATGCCATGGTTATGAAACAAAGTTAGCTAAAGCAAAATCAGATTTATTCCAGACTTATTGTCAGAAACAATTGCACTTAATTTAAAAAAAAAATAAAGAAAAAAAAAGAAAGAAAAATTATTTGAGTCATCCCAATGGTTGGAGTTTGGTAAAATTACCAGCAATTGAAAATGCAAAATAATAGGTATTGTTAACAATGTCCTTGAATGATAAATTTCTACAGAAATACAACTCTTTGTATTGTGTCTTTTGTCTGGAGAGTTATCCTCTGTATAGCTACTTTCCCTTTTTTTTTGAAAAAAGTTTGCAGAGTTGGAGTTTGGGTCCTATATGGCTAGTGAGTGACTAAAGAGAAGCAAAAGCTTAGATTATCACACCACTTCTGATGTAGAGATCAGGGAAGTGCTTTAGGCAAGAGGGGATACGAGAAAATTAGTAACTAAACAGAAGTGGTTTTCACAAAATAGTTCTGTCTTTGGTTTTGTACGTATTTAACTTTACCAGGTTAACGTGCCACTCTTATTTGCTAGGATACCACAAACCTACTGTTAAATGTCATTTGCTGATATAGTGTTACAGTCTACATGTACTTTATTCTGTCTGTGAGGGGAGGTGCTGTGCTTCGAGAGCTCTATATAATCTTTCAAGACCACATTGACCACGACTCTTCCTACAGTTTTCTGAAACCACAGCTGGTTTTCTTCCCCACCCTGCTCACCTGCACCTCTGCCATACATCACCAGCCTCAGGACTGCCTCTGTGTGAGCACTGGTGGGACTTTTCTCCCAACCCAGGCAGGACCGGCCATCATCAAGGACTCACACAACATAAAATGTTGACTTGCTGCAGTGCAGAGGATGGTAGGACCAGAGATGAACGGGGAGAGTCGGGGAGCGCTGGATGCTCATAACCTGCCTTTGCTGCTGGAGAAGCTGCAAATGGATCCATGCCCTAGAAAGGATGATTAAAGCTGACTGGGGTGAATTGTCTTCTGCATGTGTTCATTTTCGAAGCTGAGACTTAATGTTTTAAAGCTGTTTACTAGATGAAATAATTTTTGTGAAAACTTAATACGTAATGTAATGAAGACTTGTAAATTACATTGGTTCCTTGGTACTAATTTAATTTTTATTAAAATTATTTGAAAGAACTATATCCCAGGCAGAGTAAACTACATCAGAGGTTTTATCTTCATAACAGGTGAGCTAGTGTGGTAATTTTTCTTCCCCCAATAAATGGTGCAATGGGATTGTATTATTTATAACTGACCACGTTTAGAACATGCAGGTTTTCAAGGGAGCAATGCTTAAATAATGTCTTAACTTTTAAAACTACCTTTTTTTTAAAAAAAAAGCAGTATCAGGGCTTTCTAATCTAATGAGTAATAATAAACCCACCCCACCACTTAATTGTTTTGATTCTCTCAGGAAGGGAGAAATAAATGGCTTTCAAAGATCAGTTCTGCGTACCCAGACTTATGTTGTTTTTATTTGTACTGATGGTGATTTAAAAAATATCACCAACATCTTAATAAAAAAAAAGAGTGTTTCTAATGTCAGCTGGAGCTAAAATGTAGCACGCAGGTGCTTTTACATCTTGAAGCTATAATGAAGGGTGTTCTTCACTATGCAGAATATTAGGTCTAGATGGTATGGTAGAGATTTTTAGAGTTAATGTAGAAATCCTTTTTCGTAAACTGGATATTCTAACTAAGTTTTGTGCACTTTCATTTTTGTGCTGCATTGTTTGATGCAACAACCTTTCTAAAAGGACTGAGGTGGGGAAACTGTTCAGGCAGGCAGGAGACGTGTTAAAAATGAGTGTGAGTAAAGGTTAGGCATTTGGTATCTGAATTTGTTGTTAAAATAACTTTTCTGTTTTCTGTTCTGGAAAGGAAGTGCATCTTTTTCTTAGTTTGAACTTTGAGGAGACGGCTTCACACTTTTCCTTTCCTCCTTCTTTCCTTTTGCTTTTGGCAAAAGCTGAACGTTCCCACATTCGTTTCATACTGCACTAAGCCATCTCTCCGTCAAAAGAAGATAGAGTGCTGATCCTTCTGAATTGATCAGCACTGGCATAATTAGCATTGATGCTTAAATTAAGATGTAGTATTGCGGTATCTACATGGCTGATTTTTTTTTTTTTAATGGCCTACGGTTTCACAGCGTCATCCCATACTAAGTTAATGGTTTTAAAGCTCTCTCCACAGCCATTAAGTCTAAATATGTCTTTTAAAGTAAGCATCTTATGTTATCCAGAAGTAGGAAAGCCCTGTCTCCCTTAGAGTTTTGTCTGTATCAGCATCCTAAATTTGATGTGAGGCGAATAAGCATCAGGTGAAGAAAACAATATAGAATCACAGAATGGTTTGAGTTGGAAGGGACCTTAAAGATCATCTAGTTCCGTGGGGCTGGGACACCTCCCACTAGACCAGGTTGCTCAGGCCCCCATCCCCTCCTGGCCTTGAGCATCGACTCAAGGCGGGGGGGGGCATCCACAACCTGTCCAGGCAGCCTGTGCCAGTCTTTCACCACCCTCAGAGAATAGGATTTCTTCCTAATATCTAATTTAAAGCTAAAAAAAATAAGAGCTACCAGAATATAAAGTGCTACCTTTGATGCATTTCAAAGTGATTCCATTAGGAAAAATAACTCTAGACTTAACACTTATTCTTTATTATGTATTAATATTATGAAGAAAATAGATTTATGGGATATTTAAGTCGCATTCAGAAAAATGATCTGAAAAAAGGCTTCTTGTGTGAGTCCACATCCAGAATCACTGCCAGAGCTAAGATGGAAATTCAGATGTTTCTGGCTTTAGGCTAACAGAGCACATTGTTTCCTAAAATTGATTAATTTAGTTTTCTTTTTAACATTACGAGTCAGTACTTCTGCTAAAAATATTCCTCTTTGTTGAAGTTTAGTGTAAACAAGACATCAGCTGATTACATGTATTTTAAATGCTATGTTGTTCCAAGCTTTGGCACCTGATACCTCCATAAGGTGCCTGATGGGCTGACAGCTGTTGACATGTGCGTGTTCTTGTGGTTGCTCTACTCATGTTGGATCAATAGGGTAAAGAACTTGCAAAACCAGGCTAACCTAAATGAAAGTCTGTCCAGTGAAATGAGACCCTTGCTTCCTGCCTTCTTTGCAGTTTTCAGTATTAAGTTTTATAATTTTCTGGGAATTCATAAAACAGGTTTTTAGAATTTGCTAGGCTTTAAAGTTTGTTGATACACACTAAATACTAACGGTGTGAGTATAAATAAATACATGCGTGAGCAACTTGCTGATGTGTAGCAAACAGAAACGTTAGCAGGTTGAAGGATAAATGTCTCGAGGACCATGTTTAATAAAATTTGGGTGAACTGTGAGCTTCCATAATTAATTTTTCCATTTGAACTTCAGAAAACTTAATCTTTGAAAGATTTACTTGTGCTGTAGGAAGGAGAGAGCTAATTTAAAACTTCTCTTTTGCTTAATCTTTTTTTCATTCTTTCCCATGGTTTTGAAGGAACCCGTTAATATTAGCAATATATGAATGAACAAAAGAATACATGTGCCTGATGAAGAAGTACAGTAAAAGAAGAAATGGCAACTTAAAGAAGGGCACCTGAGTATGCATTGTTTATATTGTTACAAGGAAAGGTTACTCTGATGACAGTCGCTTTGAGATTTAAACAGATTCTGTGAAACAGTTCGTCTCCTAAGAGCTAAGTACTGTTGAGAGAAGTTAGCTTGAAAATGCAGAAGCGTGAAATATTTTTGACTTGTGTAAACCTCAAATGAAATTATTATTTGAGTTGTGTTAGTGTTTTGTAATTCAGACATGCAATGTTGTCCTTCAGCAAAAGAAGATAAAATAATTAGGTTTTTTTCATCAGAAGCAGCCTCAGAGTACTTTTTTTCTTTAATGAAGTAATAATTAGTAAATTCTTCAATTTGTTTGGTGCTAGTGTACGTGATAGGTAATTATTTGATTAAATTATTGTGCCTATGCCCCACCCCACCCTCTTTGGCAGTATTTTTAGCATTTTCTCAGTCATCTCCTGCTTCTCAGCACAGAAGCAGCTGGCATTACCGTCATTATTCTTTCAATTTCCTTAGACAAGTATGAATCGTTACGGCATAAAAAGGCAGATTAGGGAGAGATTCATGGAAGCATTTTATATCCTCCATTGCTGAATCATTACTTGGGTGGCGACTCAGCCAGAGTCTTTTCTATGGATAGCAAAGGTCATATATAATAGGGTGCCTTTTAGAAGCCTATTAGCCAGCAGGTTCTCTCCCCCATACAGAAATGACATATGCTATTAGGTGTCCATCTTTAAACACCAAAATTGGTAGAATGTTAATAATACAGTTTGTACTTGTCATAAAGGCAAAGTTGGTATAGCTATGGGTTCATTAGTCCAGGAACAAATCTGTTGACAAGGCATGTGTTGGTGGATGATGAGGCTGGCTGGTAATGGGAGAGATGAAATCATGAGTCCATACCTGTTACATGCTCTGAAACTAAAGATTGTTCTGTTAGTATGCAAGTATCCCATGTCAGTTTGAGCAATATGTCTTGCTATATTTTATCTATTTTCAGCAGAGTATCAGATGTCCTGAACATTTTTTTTTTCTTTTTTTTTTTTTTTCCTGATTTCTATTTGTGTTTTTTTTTTTTTTCCTTAAAATGTAGGAATATTCTGAGGACAGTAATTCGGAACCTAATGTGGATCTGGAAAATCAATACTACAATTCTAAAGCTCTGAAGGAAGATGATCCCAAAGCAGCATTAAGCAGTTTTCAGAAGGTTTTCTGTCTTTATATTTTATCTCTTATTTTCATATTAATTCACATTTTGAAATACTTGCTTACCATTTGAGTTAATTTCAGGAATTTTAAGAGTAATGTTTATATTTTAACTTATTAACATGCTGAGTTTATCATTGGCCAGTTTAGACTCCTGGCTGACTGCCTTCCAGGATTGTTCTTAGGGAGCATAAATAGGACATGGAATAGTCCTATTTTATCACAGAATTGAGTTTTTAATCTCCAGGATTTACTAAGTTAATTAAACAGTCCTAAGTGTGTGTTCATGTGTCAACTATAGAAGCCACATCCATCAGTTTTTTAAAATGAAATGGTCTTTTCCTCAGTGTCTTATGTAATGTATTATATTTGGTTTGCTATCCAGTCCCAAAGCTTTAAATGTATAAATACGAAGTGACACAGAGTTTCTTTCCTTCATGTCAGTTTTAAATTTTTAGTGTTTGTACACTACCACCAGAAAGCAATGTTAGATGTAACTTTTAAAAGAAAAAATAGATTTTTTTTTTTAATCTCTTGGCTTATTTATACTGTGTAACAGTATTATATGCATGACTTTAAAAAGAACTTTGACAATTTTTTACTTAACCATGTTACGTTAAAGCCTAGAAACCTTTCTGATATGAGAAGATATTATAATAATCCAGAAATGTAAATTTTTACTAATAAGAGATGTTGAGTCAGTTTTGCAAGGGGTGTTAAAGCTTTTTTGTGTATATGTATTTATGGGGTGGCATTAAAGTTTTTACATATATATATATATAACAATTCACCCTTCCTATATCAGCAGTGAAAACTAATGAGATACATACCCCTTACTGACTTTCTCAATAATATCAGGGAACAGTAAAATTGAAGAAGAAGGCAGAGTGAAACATTACTTTATAAGGAACAAAGTGGGGAGAAAAGGCATGTATGGTGTGTGTACATTTGAAACAGAATGCAAATCCATTTAAATTTGAATAAAGCTTTTATTAACGTTGTTTAAAAAATTCTTCTATTTCAGGTTTTGGAGCTCGAAGGTGAAAAAGGAGAATGGGGATTCAAAGCTCTGAAACAGATGATTAAAATAAACTTTAAATTGGTAGGAGTTACAGCTATCACTTGAGAGTAAATGGCATAAAAATGTATTTGATCCAGAGATCTTAAGTTATTATTCTAATTTATGGCTGTGACAACTAAATCTGCCAGAACCTGTCTTTTGCGGCCTTTAATGGCTAATACAGACACGACAGGGAAATTACATGGTGGTTGCAAGTCAAAGGCAAAATGGTTGTGAGATAGCTGCCGTAATCAGCTGATGCTCCTTGAGAGTTTGAGGCTCAGTCTTTGTTATCCTGAGGTATCACACCACTGAAGCCAGCAATGTTTCCATATACATGTACTTCACCAAAAAAAATCCATGGAAAATTTATATGCTACACGTGCAACCATTCCAATTAGTTGTATAGCCAACTCTTTGTTAAGTATTTTAAATGTCTGTTCCATGCACTCTTGCTGAAGTTATTCCTGATTCTGCTACTTAGGAATCAAGTGGTGAAGTAAAAGTTCCTAATGGCAACTGCTACTGCTTAGTCTTCCTGTTATGCTTTCTTTTCTGTGTGTGTTTTTGCAAGATACAACTTGGGTTTTAATCATTAAAACAAAAATTGTAACATAATTTTGTTTTTCTTTTAGACTAACTTTCCTGAAATGATGAACAGATATAAACAGCTATTGACCTACATACGGAGTGCAGTTACAAGGAATTACTCTGAAAAATCCATCAATTCTATTCTTGATTATATCTCTACTTCCAAGCAGGTTAGATCATTAGTTCTTTCACCTTCATTGCATTTGTAACTGTGGACTTTTTTGTGTATGCTAGTCTGCTGATCTGGGACTTTTTTATTTTAATAGAGAATGTTTTCAGTATTAATTTTTGTCTTATTGTTAAAATATATTTCCTACATTAATGGACTCTATCAATGCACATAACTTTTCATAGATGTCTCTTGTTGTAGCAATATTTACCTGAGTTTCTATGCTAATAAGCAAATACTTTTTTTTGTCACAGTAGCTACATCTTGCATTATAAGTGCTTTCTCAAATATAATTTCTAATTAAACAATATTTATTTTTTTTAAGTTTGTGAGGGGAAGGGAACCTTTGAAAAAAATTACAATTAAGTGTTGATATTAAATACTGATCATCTTTGGGTTTACTGTGCAAGCTGGATACATCTCTGTAGATACACAGCGCAGTTCCTTTTCATTTGTGGAGTTGTAGAAGCTTTGCAGAGAGTAGAAAGCTCTGCTAACTGACTACCTGGAAGTGCCATCTGCATATGGAGGATCACTGGTCTTTAATGATGACTCTTCTGTCATTATCACAGTCCCGCCACTTATAGGAAATGAAAGTTTAATAGTTGAATGGTGGGGTTTTAGACCTCTTAAGAGGTTTTTAGACTTCTTAAGGTCTATTCTTACTGTCTAAGACTATATTTGTTGACAGAGATCAGGGTGTTTGATCTAAATACAGCTGAGGCCAGACCTGGAGGGACAATCTGGAACTCTTAACTTGATGCATAGCCCCAGATCTGTTATCCGCAAAAGAACAATGGCCATAAAACAACACTAATGTATTCTCTTTAGAACCTTCGTTGAGGGTCTCACTCAGCACCTCAATTTCCATATTGAAAATGGTTGTCTTTTTGCATTTTATGCAAAGAAAAGGTTTGATGTGCTCAAAAGGTTTCTTCCGCACAGCCTTACTAATACAGAAAGTCTTTTCCTTTGACTATTTCTCTCTTTTTGTTAAGCGTACTTTCTTTTTGATATGTAAATTAATTTTATTTTTTTCCTTTTAAGTAGGAGCAATGTTGCCTGTTAACAGTTTGTCTTTTGTTATACAACATAAGATTTTTATTACTTATTTATGTAAGATGGGCTTGTATAAGGTGCCTTTCATTTTTCACTAGCATGATAGATGGTTGCAAATCTTAAAACACGAGTACTTTTTCATTATATCTATTTCATATAAGAAAACCACGTGTACTTGTTTTTGTTAGTTTAGAAGCTCTTTACAATTTAAAAGCATTCATTCAGTAAGATGCAGATATCTTTCTTATTTTGAAATTCAAGCATGCACTCTTAGTTTGTTCAGATTGACTTTATTAACAGGTACAAATTTGCTGTTTACAATTATAGAATTCTGATTTTTTATGTCAGATGGATTTGCTTCAGGAATTCTATGAAACAACACTTGAAGCTCTGAAAGATGCTAAGAATGATAGATTGTGGTTTAAGACAAACACAAAGGTAAAATACATAACTTACCGGCTTTTGCTTTTGTTTGTGACACCTTCACCTTTTCATATTGTGAAATCTTAACAGATCTTAGTACTTCAACTTTTTTTTTGTTACAGCTTGGCAAATTATATTTAGAGCGAGAAGAATATGGAAAGTTACAAAAGATTTTGCGTCAGCTGCATCAGTCATGCCAGGTACTTTTGCATTCTAAATCACTGTAGCTTAGTAGACAACAATTGATTATTTTTTTTCTTGCATTTGTTGTTGGCCTTTGAGGTGTGTTGCAGAGGCAAGAAATACGGAGCCTCCTTTAATTTTTTTATCTATTTGATAACGTGAACAAAAAAATGAGGCTTTAAAGAGTGTTTTATTCCTTGCTTAAAGGTGATGTTTAAAAACAACTGCTGATTAAGTTTCCTTTTAGTAGTTTCAGTGGCCAGTCCAGCTCAAATGATGACAAAGGATGAGAAACACATATGAGTAATCTATAATGCATAGGCATTTATTTTAAACTTCAGCTAGGATTCCTAGAGAACTTTATTCAAAACTCAAAAGTACAGATGCTACTTTCCCATTTGAAAGGGGACAAAACAAATTAGCCACACAGCTTGCTGTGATTGTTTGTGTCCCCTTTTCTTCCTCCAGCATGGAAAATGGGTTATAAATATCTGGGAAGTGGTTCTGCTATAGGCAGTAGAAGAGTGGTATGTATTATCTGTATATATGTATGCGTGTCAGTCGCTGCATTTATGCATTGAGAGTGTGGTTTAAGGAAAGTGGAAAAGAATAAAGGCAAAGTTCTGAAAGTTGTTATAAGGAAAACATTTAATCAAACAAACGAACAAACAAAAAAAGGCTTTTTTTTAAATAAAGGGCTTCAAAACTTGGCCTGTGATAAGTTCTTTGAGTATTAAGTTTTGCATTAATAGTTATATCAAAATTTTAAAGTTTTAGGAATATCCTTACTTCTGACAGGAAATTACTGAGAGTATTTTGTTAATAATTTTTTTACTAGTATAAAACTGAAATCACTGTTGTCTTAAAATTTATTACTTAATCTATCCTAGACTGATGATGGAGAAGATGATCTAAAAAAAGGTACTCAGCTTTTGGAAATCTATGCTTTGGAAATTCAAATGTATACAGCACAGAAAAATAACAAAAAACTTAAAGCACTATATGAACAGTCATTGCACATCAAGTCAGCCATTCCTCATCCACTGATCATGGGAGTTATCAGAGGCAAGTTAATCTTGATTTTTTAAGTTAACTTCTGTTGCATAGGTTCGTTTTGTGAAAATCTGATAATTAATGTTTTTTTCCACTTCCAGTTATAAAGACAGATGATCCTGTAGATTCAGAAGCAGACAAACTGGACTACAAATGGAATCTTATTGTTTAATATTTGACTCCTGTAGGACCTGAGCTCTGCTGTTCTGGTGCCCAGGTACCAGCTGCACTGGTCAAAAGGGCAGATCAGTTGGCTACATACACTGTAGAGAGAAGCAGTAGAAGAATAAGAGGAAGACTTGAGCTGTTTGATACCATGGCAGGCAGCAAAGGATAAATGCACAGGCATTTGCAAAGGATAAAAACAAAGGCTTGACAGGACTGCTAGCAGAAGGGAGTAGTATTACTGCAATCCCCTCTTGTAAATTTGTGCTTGATGGCTTGCCTCACTAAAACTCATCAGGAACTGAAGGGCTTTAAGATATGTTTGAAAATGCTATTTGTTATCCATAGTGATGAATTATAGTGGAAATAAGCCCTATGTCTTGAAAAAATACTTTCTCAAGAATACTGTTGTGCCTTCTTTCTTCCCCTGGTGTAGGCACATGCACGACAATCAGGCACCACTGGGTACTTCAGAAATAAAAGGAGTGTTAGAGTATTCCTCAGTTTTTCTGTGTGGTTTTGCTTAACAGAGTGGGAAAATTCTGTAAATATAGGAAGTTCGTTACCTTTGAAATAGAGCTAAATTCCATTATAGTTTTTACAATATTTTAACGTAAGGTTAAATAACTGTTGGCTGAGAGGATTAGTGTTCTTTTTGATTTGTTGGTGTGGGTTGGGGTTTGTTTTTTCGTCTTTGGAATGGGTTTATTTGAATGGCAGTTCTGTATGTGAAGTCCCTAACTCCTTTTTTTTTTTCCCCCCCTAGCGATTTCAGAGAATGAAAAGACTCCTGAAAATATTTCAATAATCTATTTAGAAATCGCGTGGAATTTCTGAGTACAATTATTGTAGTCAGCAACAAGCACGCAGTGTTCCTTTTCTCTTCATCTGTGTTTTCTTTTCAGAATGTGGAGGCAAAATGCACTTAAGAGAAGGAGAGTTTGAAAAGGCACATACTGATTTTTTTGAAGCATTCAAGAATTATGATGAATCAGGGAGCCCCAGAAGAACCACTTGCTTAAAATACTTGGTCTTAGCAAACATGCTCATGAAGTCTGGAATAAATCCGTTTGACTCTCAGGAGGTTTATTTTTTTTCTTTTTTCTCCCCCCGCCCTTTTCTGTGATAGAGAAATTACCCAAAAGGTACAAATGGAAAAAATATTTAAAATCTAAACATGGCATATTATGCTTTCTGTTCTGTGTAGGCTAAACCATACAAAAACGATCCAGAGATTCTAGCAATGACGAATTTAGTAAGGTAAGTTTTCAAAAAATAAGTGTCCAAACAAAGTGGGATATTTTAGACATGACTTTTCTCTACACGGCTGACACAGTTATTTCATAAATACTAGGCAAATATTTGTAGACTGTTTTTTAAAAACTTCTGTTTACCATGACATACCAAAGAGTATATACTATACCAGGTAGGGGTACGGTGACATGCTGTTATCTTCTGCTATGCTGAAGTTCCACATTTCTTCCCTTAAGTTAAGCTGTCCTGCCTTGGACTGAAACTGGGCTTTAGAGTTTGCCTGATTATATATGAGAAACTGAGAAGATTGACACCAAATACCAAGGCCAGTAGAATAATGGGATGCATGGTTATATCATGATTACGAAAGGAGTTTCATAATTTAGGAATACAAAACTGAACTCTCAAATTATCTCCCCCATCCTTCATGTGAAAATCAAAGGAATGCTTTGTTACCTCTTAGAAGCAATTGTGAAGTGAGAACTTTTAGGGTATTAATAATGTTCAGGCAAAATAAATTGAACTGAGGTGGTTTTTAGATACTGTGCTGTGAAGCTAACCTGTTCCATCCTGCCTTTGCTTTATCAAGTGAAAAAAATGAACAATGTGCAGGAAAACTTGTCCCACCTTTTCATTACATAATAAGTGATACCTGCTCATATTTTGAAATACGCAGTTGATCTTGTGTTGAAACAAATCTTGCTATGGTGCTGCACCATTGTGTGCATTCAAACCATTTCTCAAAGTGGTGATGTTCAACCGTTATTGACATAGCGATGAAGAAATGATTTGGGAGTTTATTAAAGGATTATTTCCAATAATTCCACTTTAGACATGTCTCTTCTACTTCACTGTCACAGTTCCATGTGAATTTGAGGCAGAAGGAACTCCAGATGGCCTTACCCAATCTGATTTTATTCATCTTCCTAATTTATATCTTTTATCTTGACATTTGAGTGTAACTGCTTCTTTAAAATTAATAATGCAATTACAGCAGTGTAGGTAAGAAATATGCAGAAAGTAAAATCAATTCTAGAGATGACAATTATAATTTTTACTATTCTTATATTCTACATTGGGATCTTGAGTGTTTTACATACAGTAAAGAAACTTTACATACAGTAAAAAGTGTCTATTCCACACAACTCGTAACTCCATTTATGAACTACTCAAGTTCCACTAAAAATTCAACTGGTCTTTTTCTTGCCCATTTTACTGATAATAAAGGATGAGGGAGTTTTTTTGTGTTTGTTTGTTTTTGGGTTTTTTTTACCATTGTAAAAACAATTTGAAAATGCACAGAGGCTATGAAGGGAAAGTAGACAATGTTTTAAAAATGTTTGATGGCTGGTATTAAACAGAAATTGAAAGCCTGTTTTAAACACTGTGTCTTTCAGGCTACATATTGATAGTCTGTGGCTTAATATAACTAAATTACTGTGTAAGTTGGATTGGTTAGTAGATAGTTCCTATTACAGCTAACGGTTCCTGTTATAAAAGTTGATATATTTGAATTGTAAAACCATTTTATTTCAAGAAAAAGATCTTGTTTCAACGGTTACAGCTCTTACCTTTAACTAATGCTGAACTATAGGTTTCGAAACCCACTCTCTTGTAATGCTTTCTGGAATAACAAGATTGACTGGTTAAATAATATATATACTAAAAATAAGCTATAAATAAAAAACTAAAAGGTAATACTATGCCACAATCACTTATGGTTAATCCTGGAATTCAGGATTTCTTTCATCTTCTGACAATTTTAGAATCCAGCTTAAGATGGACATTCTAGAAACAGTAACAGCCCTCTACACTCTTTTTAGCTCTTATTTGTTACATAAAGTATGGCTTCATGAAGCCAAAACTGAAATGATGATTCTTTTCAAAACTGGCTATTTTTAGGGTCTAGGTGTTTTAAAAGAATAACTTCTTGAAGTACAAAAGTTTTGAAACGAGTGCACTTGTGAAATAACTACATGCTCATACTAAACTTTTGTAAATGCTACTGAAATTCAAATAGGAGAAAGATAATTTCTTTTGCATCTCATCTTGAAGTAGTTTTTCCTTATAAGGTTCTGAATGTAATTATTTGCCAGCAACACTTAATACAGAGGTTTTGTTTGGAAGCTGTAGAACAAAGTCTTATGAGTCTGTTGTTTTAAAAATAATAATTCAGTGGCTTGGTTTTTTCTGAAGTGCCTATCAGAATAACGACATCACTGAATTTGAGAAGATTCTGAAAACAAATCACAGCAACATCATGGACGATCCCTTCATAAGGGAGCACATTGAAGGTATTTTTGTAGGCTATCTTAATCCTTTTCTTTTTCACTGCTCAGTAAGCTTTTTTTTTTTTCCCCCCTATGGCTTATTTTTCTTGGCAGAATGAGAGTTCTTTTGTAATTACTTGTAGACAATTTCCTTACGTCTCCAAGTTCTTTAGAGGTTGGTAAAGGCCTACGTGTATCTAGGCATTTAGAATGACTGAAGGATTGCAGGAATGATGAAGTAAGTTCTAGCAAGAGTGGATGTTCTAATACAATATCTACAGTGGTGTCAGACACTAAATATTTTTTCCATTGAAAGGATTAAATGAGGGCAGTACTTGTAAAGGCTGGTTGTGTCAGTGTCAAGTTATATGTTTATATGTTTCTCAGGTAACTATTATTTTTATCAAGAGTAGGCTTACTGTGGCATTGCAAGATCATTTAGCTGGAGAGTTACTTGAAATATAAGAGTTAAATCAAGAGACCTGGTTTTCTTACACGTCTTGTTTGTAAAAGAGAACATGGCAAACAGCAGGGGAAACTAAATATAACCCCTCTACTGCTGTTACGTGTCGACTACTGGTGAGCTTCAAAGTCTTGCAGAGAGACTTAGATTAGAGATGGATGCTTAAGGAAGAAAGTATGACAGAACTGGAAAGCAAGAGAAGGAGGAAAGTTGAAGCAAAGGATTTAAGAGAATTTGAGTTTCATCCCTTACATGATAATAGTCTGCTAGTGATATTCAGGGGCAAAAAGACATTTCCATCTTTTTTCACTCTGTAGTGGCACAGAATGTGTTCGTCATTATAATGTTTACATGCCTTGCCTCATTGTTTTAATCTGCCTACTTTTATTGGGATACATAATCTGGACTTCAGTAATATTTTTCATTATATAAACAGTCCTTGAGTAACTGGTTAGGTAAAAATGGATGTTTAATCTTTGTTAATTTAATCTCTTCGTTAATTTAAAATTGTAATTTATTATTTCGTTTTATCCAAGTTTTCTTTAGCAATGTAAAAATTTCTGAAACAATAGCTGTACTATCGTATCTAAGAAAAATCAGCTGCTTCATGCAGATGCTGTTTTACACTTCTTCAGTTCTCGTCATGATTATATTTTTAAGCCCTGAGCCTTCAACTTGAAATGTGAATAATCACCATGAAGTTAAATGCATGCTTAAGTTTCAGAGCCTTAAGAATACTTCTTTTTGCTTTTGTACAAGACAAACATTCTAGCCATAAATTAGATGGGCAGACATACTGTGTAATAATGTGTGAGATTTATCCAATTAGTTTGAATAATTTAAATTTTTACCGGGGAATACGTTTTTGTCCATGTTTAAACAGTTTTCGACTCTATCTGTCCATCTTCAGAGTTACATATTGCTTGAATCTCTGGAAAAGGAGGTTTCCTTTAGTTTGGTGTGCTTCCTCACCTCACTGAGTTCGTGGTATTTAGGGTATCTTTCTTTATGGACCTGCATTGCATCTTTATTGCAGTACTGTTTGTTTTACAGTATTTACTTTTTCTTCTCTTACAGAGCTTTTGCGAAACATCAGAACACAAGTGCTTATAAAATTAATTAAGCCTTATACAAGAATACATATTCCTTTTATTTCTAAGGTATGTGTCAGTGGATCCTTGCCTTTGCTTACATAAATAATTAATTGTGAGTAAAAGCCTTTAAACAAATATAGAGCTTCCAGAAACAGAACATCTAGAATGTAATCTAAACTCTAAAGCAGTACTGATGCACTGCTGGCAGCTTTACTGTGTGAAAATGTAAATTTCAAGAGTCGTCCAAATGGTTTTTATAATACGTACTACAATATACTTCTAAAATACTCAGTTACCATATTGTGTTTGGTGTAGAAAAGCACTTCTCTGAAGAGAAATAGAAAAAGTGGACTTCATATAATTCAGAATGTAATTATGAACATAAATTTTATGAAGATAAAAGTCCAAATTTTCATTCCTTTTGTTCAAGAGATATCTTCAAATGTCTGTGTTGTCAGAGTTACAGAACTGTGGTAATAGAACAAACTGACTGTAAAACTAGAATCATTGATTTAATTCCCTAATCTGGAACGAACAAAATCAAAACCCAGTGATAACAGATGTCTGTTTCCACCTCCTGTGAGTCTGTGCTTTTTCTTGCAAAAATTCATAGCATTCCAAAACTTTTGATCTAGTATCAGAGATGCCTGTTTTTATGATTAAATTCTCTTCAGAACACTGTACGCTTTTTTTTTTCAGCTAGCCTTAATATTTGTAGAACTTGCAATTAAACTTCTAAGTGGTTTTGAGTACAGACCTATTCTTTTCTGATAATTATTGTCTATTTTATTTCCTGGGGGCTTATTGTGGTTTTTATTTTTTAACGGTAAGAAACAGAAATGAAACCAAATTCGGTGCACGAAAATAAAGATGGGAAGGATTTAATGTTGCAAAACAGAGTAGCAGCGTAATGAATTTTCTCTTTCTTTTAGGAGTTAAACATAGATGTAGCTGATGTGGAAAGCTTGCTTGTGCAGTGCATATTGGATAAGTACGTAGTTTATTCTTGATTACTGATGTTTAATTACTTTAAAATATAGAAGAAGCAACAAAACAATATTTTTGTGCATTGTGACAATACTGGTTCATTCTGGAATTGAAAGGTAATGATGCTGACTGGATTTGTTTGGCTTATGAGCACTAAAGTGTATCTGTAAAACATAAGCTATGAAAATGACAGAGATTAAGTGGCTTGTTTTTACTTTAATTTTGAATTATGCAAAAAAATTACTTGCATTATTATTAAATTAAGACAATTATTAGTAGTAGTAATTGTTGCTTATGCCAATGTATATTTTTGAGTACATCTTCAAGTTGACAAATGAGTAGTCTGCTCTCCTTGACTGGACAAACTTAAATAGAATTTGTAAAAATTTTTTTGGAGAGCAACATGTTATATCTATTAAGAAAATATAATCCAAACATGGGTTTATATTTTAATTTATTTTTACATATTCTCCATATTTCATCATTTCTTGCCTTTCAAGAACTGTTTATGTTACATTGCTTCAGACTTTATATGTGGGTCATAGCAGAGGAGATAACGTATGCATTGCCCAATGAATTAGCTCATTTGGTTTCCAATCATGATGACAACTAAATAAGCACTACAACACAGGACAATATATTATTAAAAGTGCTGAATTCTGAAATGGACTTTGTGTCTCGCTTGTATAAGACCTCTTATTTTACGTCTGACTTATTGTTAGCTCCCATTTCTACGTGCATTAGCAATTTACAGTTATTTATGTATTTACTTCTAGCACTATACATGGCCGAATCGATCAAGTCAACCAGCTGCTAGAACTGGATCATCAGAAGAGAGGAGGTGCACGGTATACTGCGTTAGATAAATGGACCAACCAACTAAATTCTCTCAACCAGGCTGTAGTCAGCAAGCTGGCCTAACAGAAAACAAGCTTTCACAAACGTACTTAAGGCAACAGTGCAGTGATGTAAACCTTAAAAGAACTGGGAATGGCAAAACTACTGTCGGTTGGTGTGCCCTGAAATTATTGGAGTTATGGCAGAAGTGCTTTTTTGATCAGCTGGTTTGTGTTTTGCTGCTGCATTTATCCCAAGAAAAAACAGCTTTAATCTCCAGAAGAAAACCAAAATACCATGGGATTTATGCTGTATTGACATCTTGCCCTAAACATACAACATCCTAGTAATTTGTCAAAGGGCAGTTAATGACCAGAGAGAAGATTTTTGTCATGATTTTAAATACACTGACACGTTACTGTTGGTTAAATTTAAACATGTTTTACCTGCAGAAATTCTCTCACAGAAATAACCTGCAATAACTTGAAATGCATACCCTTTTGAACACTTCCTTTTCTCATGTATAAATTGAAATGTTTGCTGCATTTTGCAAAATGTCAGTTCTCCAAAAATGTGTCCGTATATTTCTGTACCTGCAGTGTAGTAAAGGTTTAGAAGAAACCCCGTAATTACAGTGGCATACTGTCACTTAGGTTTCAAGCAGCAAAATAAACAGTGCAGTTCAGAAATTGTACAGTTTGTTTCTTGATGTGCTTTCATTATACTTGATTTTTACTTTTGTTATTTTTAAAAGAAAATAGGTGTTACTTCCTCCTCACCTCACTTATGAGGGACAATATGGAGATTTTAAGTCTAAACCTTGGTATGTGTGCTGTTGATTTTTTTTCTTCTTTTGTTTTCCCCCCTTGAAATCGCTGAACGTAAATACTAAAGAACTGAAAAGCTGACATTTAGCAGTCTTGCTAACGTCTATCTTGCAAGACACCAGACTATTATCAGTCCTTTCTAGCTGATGTTGATGGATATTTGCCACTTCTCAAAAATGTGCTCAGTTCTATGTTGGCACTTCAGGAATACAGGTTTGCCAGGCAGTACCCTGGGAACAGAAATGCAGACCCTGTCTTTGCTTAATCTGTGGTCTTTTTGACCGAATTCAGTGTATATAAAAAGACACTGTGTACGGAGTGGGGACAAAGCACAGTGAGCTCAGGAATAATGGAATCTGTTCTGTCGCAAATGCTTGATTGTATTGTGGTCCCTTCAGAGCTGCTATTCAAGTCCTGAAGTCCTACCACATAGTAGGCACATGCCTTTCATGGCCTAATATTTTGGAATCGTTAGATCCATTTAAAATATAGAGCTGCAGTGTTGACCACAACAATTTTTCTTCCTGTAGCAGCTTGTTTGGAGCTGACAGAAAAATTCTCATGCATGTCTCAAAAATGTAGAAGAAACTTTGTAGGGTTACTTCTTCCGTAACTGGAAATGCTTGATTTTAAAGCTTAGGGTAGCGTGTAATGGTGCACAGAACTGTGCCGCACACAGTCATTGTTCTAGCAGAAGGAAAAATTGATATGTAGAGCAATTAACAATACCCCCAAAATAATGAAAAAGCCTAATAAATGACACATGTCCATCACATACAAGACAGCATGGTAAACTCAATGTTCTAGGGTAGGATTTAAATTGGTAACAGTGTATAATCAAATAGGATAAAATTAGCTTTCATCTGAAGGACAGTTATGCCCCTCAGAAAATGTTTTGCTCTGCAATTGTCAAAGCAAGTGATTATTTTTTTCCTAGTGTTTACACAGTAGAGCTTAATGTGTTGCATGAGCACTGTAGCACTGAATCTTGGGTGAGCATTTCACCTTCATTGATACATATTGATACCAATAGGCGTTTCTAATTTATCCACTTGCTTAAAATTATATAAAATATTAAAATAAAACTGAACGTAGTTCTTAAGCAAAGGCAAAGATTTTAATTGATAAAATCTGTAGACAACAGTTACTGAAGGACATTGTTCGTATTTATTTCCTTGTAGTGCTGTGATGTATAACATAGTTTTTTCATTTTCAAAGTTCCACTAGGATCTGGTGATGTGTAACTGAACTTAACAATACTGCACAGTAATTGGGACCCTTGTTTAGAGACCCAGAGACTTTAATTTGGATGGCCAGTCTTGCAAGGTTCTCCTTTCCGTAGGGACAGAGGACAGCAACAGCTATTTCAGCATGTTTCCCTTCCCTGCCATTTCCTGCTACTCGTGCTGAAACAACTACTTTCTTCTAAGGGAAGGGGGGAAAAAAAGAAATCCGGGTAAACTTAATATTGCTAAAAAAAAGAAAAAGCCTTCTTGACTCTGTCTGCTCTAACTGATGTAACCTTTCCCATCCCAGCTGTGCCCGTTGGGGAGGCATACTGGGATTTTTTAAGAAGAAACTGTGAATATACTCCAGTAAATCTTGTCCTATCCACCTAGTCCCCCTCATTTATCTTTTTCGTGTCAAGGGCTAATTGCAGTAGGTCTAGTCCAACTAGTAAAGGACTATTCTTTTGAGTAGTGAGGTCTAGCGATATTATTTTAGATCAAAAAGCTGTCAGTCTACCTCTAATAAATTGTTGTGTGTTTTGGCATACTTTAGTTCTTACTCATGCATACAGTGCCTTAGCATCTGTGCTCTAGGCACATAATGAATGTTTATATAATCCCTAAGGGATTCTACCCCTCTTCTAAGTTCTCATAATTCTTAACCTGGCAGATGAGAATTGTCTGGGGGAAAATCTGAGGAGCTGTGTTGTCATACAACTGCAGCAGAAATTGCTAATAGTTGCTATAGCCCACTTAGTCCCTGGCAGATGTGGCTCTGGTGTCATTTCTGCCTCCTCAGGAAGAGCGAACAGGCAGTTAAAAGAAGAAAGTGAATGAATTTATTTATTTTTGCAAATAACATTGCACTACTGTTTATTCAAGAACTGGTAAGGAGCCTCACTGCGTTCTCCAGTCTCATTTCCAATCACTGAATTTCTGCAATTGTCACTAGTTGTCAGAGCCACACTTTTCACAACTTTTTGGATGGTTTTATATGCCTTTTATTGCTGTTGGTACAAGATAAACTTAGCTAGTACCAATAACACCGTTTGCAAAAGAATATTTCAATGGCTGTTTTAATCTTAGGAAAGATTACAATAATGATTAAGATGTGTATATATAAACCCCTCGTTCAAGTTGCTGGCAGTTTATGCATTAAAACTGAATATCATGCAAATGAAATCTGGGAGGGTGAGGGTGCTATCTCTACATGCATTTTAGCATTTTTATTATTATTTATCAAACATACTTTAGAGAGATGCTTGCTTTTCTCATCTTAAAGTCCTTCTCTAATGGATTGGATCTGAAACCACGATGTAGTGAAGATCTAATTTTCCTTTCATTTTAAATAGGCTTAGAAATATATTGAACAACAACAACAAAAAAAACAAAACCAAAAAAAAAAAACAAAACCCAAACAACAGGAAAAAGGCCAGAATAATACAATTAAGGTATCTGAATTGTAGTCTGTAAATAAACACTGTGATTTTTGTAATTACTCAGAAGTTGTCAGCTGTAAAATATTATGTCTGTATCTGAAGACTGTATTATCACATTTACTTTTTTTTTTTTTTTGAGAGATGGTGAATTCGTTTACTTGAGCAGGAACTGTATGTATGGACCAAGAGTAAAACGACATCACTCTGGACAGTACCCCTTGCTTTCTCAAAAATATAGCAGTTTTTTGAACTAAATTTCCATATACAGATATTAATACTGACTTTAAAAATATAGCTGTTACTTTATTGTTTTCCAAATGCTAAAAAAATGTTTTAGAATCAGATTAGAGAACAAGATAAAATACTGTATGACAGCAAGTTGCAGTTAAGTGTTAATTAAGATACTGACAGAAAGTATTATCGCCTCCTTAAATGCTTCTAAATCTGTGGAAAGGTAGATTGCAAACTGCATCTGCATTATAATAATTGCATATTTAGCACTAAATTTTAGATGTAATAACTGTAAGTATTACAGCAAGAGTAAAGGCTAATCCCTTCCTGGCTGCATTACAAAGAGTTGCGAGGCAGGCTGTGTGCAGCTGCTGTCAGTGGGAGTGCTGGGCTCCCTGGCTCCTGCCAGGTAGGAATCGCATGTTGCTATCAGAATCGTGACTTTCAGATTTGAGGACTAGTTCCCAGCTCACCTTCCCACTTGGGTTGCGGTACATTCCCTGTCGCATCTGTCCTCAGCTGCCTTTGCAGGATGCTGCATGTCATATCTTTTTTCTAGAATCATACTGAAGAGTTTAGTCCCAATCCAGTAAAACTGTCATTTTGGAGTTAACTTCATTCCTGCTTTGCGCTGCTGCCGTAGAGCTCAGTCTTAGCCTGCTCAGACCTTGGAGGCAGAGGAGGGTGTTACTGAGCAACCCTTAGTTATATTTCCATGCCAATGTGATTAAGCTTATATGTATGTTCAGCCTGCAGTACAAGAAGCTGCCTTGATTTCAGTAAGATGTACTTAATCATATCCTTACATGTTTTGTTGGACTTTTTACCCACTAGATGTAAATAGGGCCTATGCAAGGAGAGAGAGTGAGTAGCCACCCACATGCTTTTAGATTTGCTTGTAATCCTATGATTTTAACACAGTCATTGCCAAGTGCCTTTCCATACTGCTGAGATATTTTGGTTTAGACTCCAGTTTTTATTTTTGTGTTGACTTAGATTTTCTTCTTTCTTTGGTTGGTGTCCTCCATTGTATTCAGGAAGGATATCACCACTATCCAGCAGATGTAGCAATAAACCAAACAACTTATTAGCAAAATTGCAGTCAGCACCCACTAGGTTCAAATATCATTTTGCTTCCAAACCATTCACTTATTTACTACATGTTACAATAAAAAAGTAGCAATAAATATTTACAGACTGCCAGACTTGAGAACTGGACCCTTAGGAATGAATATTCGAAACCAGCTATGGCAATTACCACTGTGTTTAAATTGAAGATTTAAAAAAAAAAAAAAAAATTTGGCTTCCTTAAGAACTGTAACACTGTCGAGTTCTCTTACACAACACTGGATCAAGATGAGGATGATGTAACCAGATACCTTGGCACAGTGGTGGTAGCTTTGGATAGAGGATCTAACATAACTGGTTCAGAGTGCTTCGGTATGCTCTTTTTTTTTTTTTT
>VXBW01004056.1:70948-141650 GCA_013400375.1 Thinocorus orbignyianus | reverse complement strand
GGAGGCTGTCGAGGCTGGGGTAGGGGGGACGGTGGGGACCGGTCGCGGTGGGGGGTCCGCTGTACCCCCTCGCTGAGGAACGGCCCCCGGGAGGCTTCAGGCGGGGCGTTTTCAAGGAGCGGGATCGCGGCGTGTTTTGCTGGGCTGGGGCGGGAGGCCGGGCGCGGGCCTCCTGAGGGAGGTGTCGGGCCCGGCCCGGGTTCGGTCTGTTGGAGTGAAGCCTTGAGCCTCTCCCCGCGGTGCTGGCAAAAGGATGGGAAACTCCGGTTTGGCCTTCTCCCTGCTCTTCCTTCAGGCTTTGTTTCAGGCGTAGGGAATAATTGCAGTTAGTGACATTTAATTTAAACCTGCCTGGTCGCTAAAAGAGGCTTCTCCGGGCTTCTTGAGAACTTTACGGTGTGAGAGACGTGTCACCCGTGTTGAAATACTGTGAACGTTGGGTCGAGGTTGAAGATTTCAACGTTAGGACGTAGCTGAGGGTCTCAGCTGGTTGTCTGAGGGGTAAAGGGCTGGGTAGAGCTCACTCGTTCTACAAGTCGTGGAGGTATTTTTCTTCAATATTTAACTTGGCTTTGTCAGGGTAATCAGTTTGCATTACTCTTAAGAGCCTTCAGACTGTCGGTAGGGAGAAGCTTAAGCAGGGAGGTAAGAGTTCATATAATTTATTACATACATGCAGTGAAATGTTTCATCATCATGAGGTAGATGTAAACCATATACCTGAAGTGAATGTTACCATCCATAACAGCCTGACCTCACTTTTAAGTATCTGTTCCAGCAGAATGTGTTGAAATTTCCTGTCCTTTTTTTTTTTTCCCCCCTTTTTTCTTTTTTAATTTTTTTCCAGCTTTGGCATCGCTGGGGTTCTGACAGTAGGGTTAATCAATAAAGTAACACAAGCTCCTATAGCAAAGTAGATAGTGAGTAGTAATGCACTCTACAAAAAGATGTTGCTTTTCATTTTGTACATGTGTCTAAGGAAGTTAGTGAACAGTGTTTGTTATTTCTGTATAGCCCCTACTGTTTTTCTTACTAGACTTTCTGGTGTGATGATGAAGTTAAATTTGCTTTTTTTTTCCAAGTTTTCTTATTTACCTTCCTTTAGCAAAACTGATTTTATTCTGTAAAGTTTGCATTAGACTTACTTTAAATTCTTGGGGTTTGGTGTGTTTTGCCTCTGCCTTCCCCCCCACCCCAGTTGATCTGTAATTAAGTAATGCAGTACACTTGTGAAATATTTATTCCTTATTGCCTTAGCTATTCATTACAGGAGGTTCACGGGCACATATCCCTATAAAACCATTTTCTTTTTATTTGTCGGAAATAGCTCATGAATGCTGAGAATTGTTGTGTTATTCACCGTGGAAAGTGTTGACTCCATCTGTGTGATTTCCTTAACTAAGTGCAGTATTTCAACTTGGAGGTGCTGTTAAGCTCTTTGAAGCAGGAACCATCTTCTTGTTTATTGTGTTTGCAGCATATCTAGTCCTGTTGGTTCATTAGCCACTAGTAAACCTAGGTAGACAAATAATTAATACCTGATGAGTTTCTAAAATGATTCAACTGTTTTGTTGCATTTGTCTTCTTGTTATACAGTAGCATCTTGATGCTTTGGGTTTGAACTTTTTGTGCGATAAGAATTGAATGTAATCTCCTCTACCAGTGTAAGTGTTTGGTAAGGTTGTATTAGTTTTGAGTGCTGGTCCCTCTTTTCTTTGAGCTTCTTTCTGCACCTGTGTTGCATGGCATATGATAAAACATGTCTGCATTCTTTAATATTCATTTAATAGTACTTAACCTTCTCTCCCCAGTTCCTCAGAATGCTCTCAGCTCCAGTATGGTAACTGTACATGCTGACAGGAATAACTACTGTGGAATTAGTTTATGAAGGAGTAGAAGTATTGTGCTATGTTAAAGTATCAGATTGCAAGTAAAGGGGGATTAGATGGGGAATGTAGTTAAACAGAGTTTTGTGGCATTGGCTCAGTAAATCAGTATTGAGATGCACTGAGAACATTTGGACATATAAATGAAAAGAAGATGTCACTTGTAGATTGTTCTTCAGGCTTCTGTTACCTAAATTCTGGTATGACTTTGCTTGTTATAATATGCTCAGTGTTATTTTGGCAGTTGACATAGAAGAAAATGTAATAAAGCTGTTTAAAAACAATTCTTTTATGATAGGATGTGTTGTGATTTTTTTGTAGTGAGTGTGGAAGTTTACTTCTGTCTGTGCCAGAACCAAAACTGTTCCTGTTTTTTTTTTGTTTTTTTTTTTTTTTTTGTTTTTTTTAAAAAAAAAGAAGTGTATGGGTTCCAGCAGTGAAGTGTAGGTTATACAAGAGCATTTGACCACTGGCACCCTCTGTTGAGGCATTGATTGTGGTGGAAAACTAAAGAGAAACTATTTCCCCCCTTCAAGGTACTGCTGTACTTTGATTTTTCTCAACATTATACCTTTGTCTTGCCCTGTGATTTAAGAGATTTGGTTCTGTTAGTGCAGTTGAGAAATCAGGTGAAGTTGCAAAATCAGTGACCTGTGCTTTGTATTAGTATTGCCTAAAGACAGCATGTTTTGCTTGCCCCTAATATTCTGGACTGTTCAACAGTTGGCTTGGTAACCTGTTTGCAATAGAATTAGCTCTAGATCAATGTTTTGTGCTCTTCATCCTATCCGGATATCCAGATTCCTTCAGTGTTTCTTACTCATGGCAGAATTTTCAACTGACACAAACTGGAAAAGGTCTATGTGTACATTACTTCATCTTGAGCCTTGAAAGTGCAGAAAAAGTGTGGGGTTTTTGTATTATCTTATTATAGAATGTTCTGCAGTGAATTTGTTATTGGTACGATATATGAACATCTTAACTTTTTGATCACAAATTTATTTATTATTGACTTGTTTGTAGACCTGAGGAAGCTGATTCACATGAACGGTGTCAGTAAATAGGCTATAAAGCACTTGAATATTACTACTTCACACTGATAGTGTGAGTTTAGAAGTTTATATGTACTGTGAAATGCTGTAAGCTGGGTGAGTGAAAAGGATCCTGTTGGTAGCTTTTTTTCATATTTGAACATATATGAACAAGCTTACAAGGATTGTAAGTGTTAACTCTTTTTTCCCCCTTTTTTTCTAAAATATTCTGGCTTTGAGTTTAAACATGCCAACTTGTCACATGGTCTCACTTGCTAATTTTCTATACATGTGTAAAAAAAAAAAATCTTAATATTTGGCTTTACTGTATTCTGAGGAAGGTACTTTGTTCTGTGAAAGGGAAGGGAATTCTTCATGGTTCCCTTATTATGAGCTGAGGGAAAAGGGAAAGACTGACTTCATAGTGTATTTCTTTAAGTGTTGTGTTGAAATTACTGTGTTTAATCTAAATAGGGAGGATTAAATTTTGTGCTTTAAGTAGCCTGTTGCTGGTGTTTCCAGTTGGACTGCATATTTACCATTCCTGAAGTATCTGCCACTTAGAACGAACTAATTATAGAAACAATGACTTCCATATTTGAACGTTTCTATTAAAATAGATGAAATGTGACCTGTCTTACTTCTGAAATGACTTTTAAATTGTGACATCCAAAATTCAGAATCAGGAATATTTTTCTGAACTTCTTTTTAAATTTGAACTATGTTTTTTATCTTGGATTTGTGATGAGACTTCTTGTTTCCAGGCTTGGGGACAGTAAAACAGCTGATTTTATTATAGCCCTCTGAAATGTGGCATGTGTCTATTTTCTCACCCTGTAAATGGTAAGATTGATATCTAAGTGTTCCCTTCTAAGAGCAAGCTGACAGAGATCCTATTTAATGGAAAATGCTGAATGACACTAAACTACAATGAACAAAAACTTTTCTAAGATTAAACATACAGAGCTATAACTATAGGACAAAGTTTACCAGTCTGTTCCTGCTTGTGTCATCTTCTGTCTTTGCAGCTGTTGATGACTACAGTAGCTTTTATATAAGGAACAAAGGATTGCTTCAGTATATATGCTGTCTTGAAAGAGTTGCGATTGTTGGACTGAAATATGTAATGACCTACTGCAAAACATTTTGTAAATTGAAACTAGGGAGATCTACAAAAGAGAATTCTGTATAAATCCTGGTGGGGTTTTTTTGAAGGAATGTACTTCCATTAATAGGCAACTGATTGCAAATCTGATGTTTCAGCTTGACTTAAATTTATATTTAGAATCAAGTTTTGTTAGTAGAGGCTGATTTCAATAAAGCTTTGTTTAGCTTTATGAAGTGAAATGTTGAATAAAAATGAGAAAGTTGCACTCCAAAATAAAATTAAGTTTGGTCTTAAAGTATTTGCAATGTTCACCTTTAGACTGCCTGATCATAAACATATTACTTTATATAAACTAATTAGGATTAGCAGAAGTGCTAAGCCAAATTCTTCAGCGTTTGACACAAATTTGTCTAATCCTTCTTGTTTGCTTGGGGTTACAAGCCAAGGGCGTGATCAGTCCTGTAAGTTCTGTTCATCTGCACTTGTCACTCCATTTGTGGTGTGTGGATGAAGTCTTCGAGGAATCGCATTCATACTTATTTGCATGCACTTTGATCTGTGCACTTGGTACTTACTTCTGACACAAAATGCTATTTAAAAAAGGATCTCAGTTCTTGTTCTGAAGTTTACTTCAGTTGTCATTGGTTTCATTTTCCGCTTAGTCTCAGTGGGAAATGGTCAACATAGTATTTAATAGAACAAAACCAACAAGTTGTTTTATTTGTCATTATTATTTCATATTTGGCCAAATAAGCACAGAGACAACCTGTTCAAAGGAGAAGTCGCAGTTAGAGATACTCTTTGCTTGTCCAGTGCAGTGAGAAATTAACAGCACCATTACTTACTACTAAATTGGTTATTTTCTTTTGCTTGTTTCACTTTTTCTTCCTACACTACTAAGAGCTGTTGTTCTGACGCTGTATTAGAAGCCAGGAGACCTACAGTACCATTTATTAAAAAGAAGAGTTACTTTGCTGTCTAGCTCTACCAACCCTTGCTCCTAGCTGAGAAAACCACAGCCCTAAAAAATCTGCTTAGATAACTTTGGGCAAATTACTTAGGCTTACTGTTTTGTTTCCTTCACGTGTTGGATGAAACCACTAGCCATCTGTGAAATGTTCTGAAATGTCTGGATAATCACATTAGAGAGTTATTTCTGTTTATATTTTGATTTGGTTAGCAGTTTGACCTGACTTAACATGTTTGCTTCCCCTTTTTGCTGTAAGCTTAATAAAGGTTAGAGTACTCGTCTGAAGACATGCCTAATATAAAAAGGAACTTTCAAGTGTTTTAGAGGGACTGGGAAAATACTATAAGGAAGCAGTATAGTGAAGTTAATTTTGTTTAGTTGGTAGTACACTTGAGCTGTCTTTGTTTTCTAGCCTGAAAGGGAAGTGGCATCTCGTTGCCTAATGAAATGTATCATTTTTGCTAGGGATCTTGTATTATGCTTGCAGAATGATTTTGAAACACCTGTATTAAGGTTTCTAAGTTTTCAGTCGCTATTCTGGTGAGTTAACGCATATATATAGTTGCTACAGAACAAAATGCAAAATTTAAAAACAGAGGTTTACCCTAAATTCTTCTTTTTAGCGAAATAAGTTTATTGGAAATGTTTAAAAAAAAAAAAAGCCTTCACGGGCCAGACAAACCCGTAGGTACAGATTAAATTGCACAAGAAAACAGTTATCAAGTTATTTATGCATGTAAAAGATTTCTGAAATGCATTTTGATTTCTTTGAATAACAGACACTACCGAAGTTCCCTAGGCAAAAATAAAAAATTAACTTTCAAATATACCCTTATGTGTTTATGATTGCAGGATATGCTGTATCTTTATTTTACCACTATAGGTAAGCTAAATGTGTTATGAGCTGTACAGAAAGTGGTAATTAAATGTATCAGCCAATTGCTCTGTCATAGCAGTAGTTAATCATTACCTGAATAAGGGACTGGGCAACAGGAAAGGAAACATTAAAGTTGCCCTTCTAGTTGGGGCATCTCCAAGTTGTTTGCACCCAGCAAAATCAAGCAGAATAATTCAAATGAAACTTTTGCAAACTTGCCAGATTACATGACACCAGAGTGGTGTGTATTGTGGTGTTGGTTATTTTTTTAAATAAATAAATAAAAAAAACCTAAACAAAAAAACCCACACACACCACCAAAAAAAACAACAAAAAAGTAAAGGAAGAAAAGTAAGGTAGGGATTATTTTTGCAAATGGTAGTAGATAATTTGCCTTGCTTTGATCAGTTAGATCTCCTTTTTTTTAATACTTGATGTAAAAGCCTGTTACCTTGTAATACTAGTAATGAATTATGATATTATACAAATCACAAAAATCAATGTAATGAGACCATTACTGTCTCTCTATTAAGGAATGTTTTTTGTATTTCCCCATCAACATCCTAAAATAATATAGGGAAAGAGCAGACAACCAAACAGGAAAGACCTTGGGGCCTAGGGAATCTTGTCCCAGCCTGTATCACAAGTAGCATGTTTTGACTATTTTCTGAGGGAGTACTGGAGTGGTTTGTAATTAGTATCTTTGCTAAAGCTCACGTGTTGCTGGTAGGTAGTGACCAGCAGATTAGAAATCATTCTCTGGAAGTTTTTTTTTTTTTGAGTGTTTCTTTTAGAACATGATGTTTGTAAAGCACTCACCCTAGGTTTACTGTTGAATTTTCTTTAGACAGCCTTGGTGTGTTCCTTTAATGTTTATGCCATCTAGATTTGTAGGCCAGTTCACAACCAAATCTATTCTTACACAAATATTTTTGCCTGGCAATTTTGAAATAACGTGAGAAAAAAAACCCTCTTAGTTTTCAGGGAGGGATGTGAGTGCTAATATTTCTGTCACTTAGTACATTATGACTTTAAGAGAAATAATTAAAAAATTCTGCTTATATAAGGAAAGGTGTTTCTGCTCATGGGGCTGTGTGTTGAGGATGCCCTGGGGGTTTGCGGAGGGTGGGCAAGTGACCCAGTGGCCACAGGCTGAGCCTGGGCTCAGGGATGAGCAGCACTTCCATGGCTGTGGTGCCAGCAACGTGCTCCTGCTGCACCATGGCTTTTCCCCTGTGTGTGAATAAAGGAGCTGAAAAAGAGTTAACATGGAAGGAAGGAAGGGGTGTTTGCCTGCTACCTAATGGTCAAGAAATGCGCTTAATTAATATTATTAATTCCACTGTAATGCAGACCTTGTACAGCAGGTAATGATACTGCTGCATTGGTGCTTATAGCCGTAAACATTTTCAGAACAATCGTTACTAGCAACTTTTTTTAACAGTTACAGTATATCCTGTCACTTGCTAAGACTACTTTTTTCCTCCTGTGGCTCTAATCCTGCTTTTACCCTTTAGTATTTTATTTTAGATGCTTTGTTTTCCTTTTTTGGTTGCTACTAAAACTTCAGGTCCTTGTAGTACAACTTTATCTGTAAATGACTGATATTCTTACTAAATAAGTGTATCAAAGCAGAATCTCACTCTGTTGGAAGGGATATTTCTGCTTTCCTAGTAAACTTTGACAAGCCCAAAGACGGAAGCTTTTTGAGAAATGGTTAAAAATAATCACAGACTCTCTACTTCGTGATTTTTGTCTTTCCCCCCCCATTTTGTATCATATTTTGTTCATTTATAAACAAGCTTTGGCCTTGGTCACTGTCGTTTGTGAAATGTCCTACCATCAAAGTTATATCCTTAACTTTGATCTCAAGTTAATACTTGCAAACAAGAATCTCCTATGCTAAAAGATGTTTCACTTAGAAAGCTTCCTCCTGTGTTTATAAATTTCAATTTTAGTGTGATTCACTGATTTGGAAAAAGTGAGTGGTGTTTAAATTGAAATTATTTGAGCTGATACAGGAAGTGGCTAATGGCAGAACTTGAGCTAATACTGCCCAAAATCATATGAAAGTAGTATGAATTAGCAAATTTGATAACGGACAGATAAAAACAAACCCAGAGGCAGGTGCTTTGTATATAATAACACTTTTTGTAGGGAAAGTTGGACTCCATTTGTACAAGTCATCCAAATAGCTGTTACAGAATGACTGTCCTCAGAATTACTTAGTTTGGATGTGATATTTGGAGTTGAAAAGAATGCATTGAGCAGAAATTTTGGTTTAATATTTGAAATTGGCAGGGAATTCTAGTATGATAAGTAATACATATTGAAAAGACTTCTGTATTATAAATATATAACACATCAGTCACTGGTAGTTATGATGGTTCAATAGTGAATATAAGACTGCTGTGAAAGTTAGAGAGCTTTTACAGGCTCAACTGTGTTTTCCCCTCCTCATTCTTAGGGTATTTGACAGCAAAGTACTTAAATGCCAGTTGGTTTTCAGCCCATTTGGTGAATTACAGTGTAACACATGGTCTTAGTAATTTACTTAATGATGATTCTACCTTTTGCTCAGTAATTAAATTTTCTTGTATGTAAATGTGATCTTGTAAGTAAATGGTGATCCAATATTCTGCATGAATAGGTCTTGACCTCACTTTTTCTAGTTCAGTCTGATACATTAAAGTGTGTACTTATTAAGTAAAAGTAGCTTTTCTTGCTGATTAGGACAACTGTATTTTCAGTCTTGCCCTTCCCACCTCCACCCTGTGCTGCTAAACAAATACGGGATCTGCTTTTAAAAAAATAAATTTGGGGTGTGTTTTTCAATAAACTTACAGATTCAGATATTGGACAGTAAGGCTGTCTCTGGATAGATTGTGGGTTTGACACAGTGCAAGGGCATGGACTGAGTAGATGTGGGACTAGCTGCAATGATCTTTTCAGAGCTCTCATTGTTTAATGGCTTCTGCTCGTGTGGATGTTCCGCAGGTAGCAGCAGGGATATTAAGACTGTCCGCAGCACACCAAACCATCAGGCTGTTGTTCTTGTGAAATAAGAGTATGTGGTCCTACAGGCTATGAGTTGCTTTGGTATTTGTTCTTAGACAAATGGAAGGAAAAATTTCTAGAGTCTTTGACTGCTTTAGAGAGAATCTTCTTAGAAATTGGTATTCCATGACGTGCTCATGTGAGATGAGTATAATTAAGGTGATAGCTTTGTACAAAAAAAGATGCTTTTTGGCTTGATGTAACTTTTAATGGAATATAGAATTTAAGAGTACTTTGAATCTGCAGTTGTCTTATTGAATTGAGCATTTTTCATTGCTGAAGTACAAGATCCAGTTATTCCATACAAGACTAAGAGTGTGGGTAGGAATGCCTTACAAACTGTAGAGGGTACTTTCGGGATTAGGGGAGATACTTTTCTTTGAAAGCATAATTTAAAACTTATTTATAATCAGTCTTCAATTCCTTCTTTGTGGCAAAACTTAATCATATTCTTAACACTCTAAAATATGCTTAAATCATGCAGATGGAATGGGGGGGAGTTCTTCTGTGATACATCGTCTGTTTCGGCAGCTGAAAAATATTCTTTATAATTGCCTAGGAACGTGGACAGTTTTGTAGAGTAGACCAGGCATTACAACATCTTCCATATGTTGGTTTCACTTTTGAAAGCCTACACAACTGTGTTCCACCTACAGTGCTAATTTGACTTCTTTCTGTGCTCAGACTAGTACACCCTCTACAAGATTTAAACTTCAGTCCTTCTTAAATTAGTTGGTGTTTGTATTGCACTTTGAAAATGTGAAGGTTAATACAAATGCTAAATGTTGTTGATCTGTATTACACCCTGTGTTGGTCAGAAGGATATAACAAGCACTTTACAACTGTTTTCCACCTTTTTTCAGTTTACTGCAGAAAACTTGTAGTCTTGTCATCCATTTTCCTGTTATTTGTGGTAATTACCATACAGCTTTATGTATTTAAATTTTTCCAAACAATTTATGATTGTATTAGTGAAGACATTGTTTCTTTTCTCTTTAAGAATGTCAAGCTGTCAGCTGAAGTAGAACCATTTATTCCTCAGAAGAAAGGTCCAGAAACACTAATGATCCCAATGGCGCTTCCTAATGACAGTGGAGGAATTAATGGCATGGAACCAACTCCCATCCCTAGCTACCTGATCACTTGCTATCCATTTGTACAGGAAAACCAATCCAATAGGTAATAAGTGGTTGTGGTCTTCATGGAAGATAATCTATTTTTAAATTAGTTTAAACTTTTGGCAGATTTGAGAGGAGTCCATGATTATTGGCTACATATTCATTTTGTTTACTCCATTTAATCTCCTGAGGATGAAATTTCTGTCCCTAATATTTTTTTATTATTATTATTATTTTTACTGTTTCCTTCACTCTGCTTTTCTCTATTACTTTAGAGGTCTGGTACAAATCCTTCAGTCACCTGCTGTGCTCTTGCATCTTCCAGGACAGTGCACAGCTGACACTTACGTTAAGCATCGCTGTATCCAGTTCTCTTTGCATAACTAGTTACAGTTCATTGAGTTTAGGAACTCTTCATTATAGCCCAAATGTGGTGCTCACTGAATGCACAGTTTCAATGTTGATTATTTTGTATTGAAGGCGTAAATAATTATTGCTGTTAGATTATTTTTTTTTAAATGTACCCAATGTTTGTTAGTGCTGCTGCACTTGAATAGGTAAGAACAAAGATAATCCTTCAGCAGCTGCCTGCTGCAGGTCTGTAACACCATCCTGAATTTTTGCTTTTCCTGTTTTTTCTCTAATATTTGGCCCTCTGCGTTTTCCATGTAGATGGTCTCCTGGGGTCTGAAGAGAAAGAGAATTGGGTTCATAGTTTCCATGGGTGTCTTTGTAGTATTGTTGTATAACAATTATATGTTGTATTACAAATAAACACCGGAAGAAGTCTCCACACTTGGTTTCAGTAGTAAGTTTGTAAATGCCTGTTTTCATGTGTGCTTCTTGAGGCCTGCATTTACATAGGAATATTGAACAAGGGTGAGTTGGCAGCTTAATATACTGAAGCACTTGGCTGTGAATCAGCCAGCAAATGCCGCTGTTTGGTGCTTCTGCTAGCTTACCTCTTGTAAGCTTAGGTATCTTCTTAGGTTAGATGTGTTTTCTGAAACAATTTCATTGTAATGGGTCTGAAGTACTTGTCAAAGGAAACGCCTACATTATAAATAAAAGTTTAATATTAGAAATTTAATAAGTTTATACAAATGCCAAGATCAAGAGAGATATTTATTTTGGTCTTGAATGTAATTTGAGCTTATGAATCATTTTATTGGCATCTCTAAGAAGCCCTAATAAGTTTAAGTTTGGCTATTAAAAGCTAGGAGCTCATGAAACAAATGAATTGAGGTTGTTTGTTTGGGGTTTTTTAAGGGGGTGGTAGAGATCTGAATTTTCCTGAGAAGGAAAACTTGCTGAGCAGTTGTTTCCTTTTGTTCTTTACAGACAGTTTCCATTATACAACAATGATATCAGATGGCAACAACCCAACCCAAATCCTGCAGGACCATACCTTGCTTATCCTATAATATCTGCACAGCCACCTGTTTCTACAGATTATACGTATTATCAGTTGATGCCAGCACCATGTGCTCAGGTCATGGGTTTCTATCATCCTTTCCCTACTCCCTATTCTGCCCCCTTTCAAACAGCAAATGCTGTGAATACAGTCACTACAGAATGCACTGAACGTCCCAACCCATCAGGCCAGGTCTTTCCATTATCAAGTCAGCGGAGCAGAAGCAGTAACAGGGGACCAGTCATACAAAAAGTAAGTCTGTTTCCTAATAGTATAAGTAGTATTGTATAAAGAAAATATCTTTGCAGAGGAAGCTTGCATCTTAGTTGAACAAGAACAGGTAGTATCCGTTGGAAGGAAAGGTGGGCAGGGAAGGTGTTGGTCAGAGGGTAGCGAAACTTTGTTGTGTGGTAAAATACTTTATAAAGCCTGCAAGTATAATATGGGAAACTCCCTTCTGCTGTCTCTGCTGATACAGCTTCGAATTACTTCATTGGAGAGCAAAGGAAGTATAACTGTATGTTCTCTACCTTTTTTGATACTTCCACATCATAACGAATGTTGATGCAGAAATACTGCAAAGAGGTTAATTATTCAAATATTTTATTAATATTTTCCTTAATCTCTGTCTTTAAACCTATAGTTTCTCTAGAGAGTGTTAGAATTTTTAATTGCTTTATTCAATTATGACTATGAAGTCAAATCATATGACTTATGTGTATGCGTGGCTAATCTTTTAAAACAGCAACAGCAGTTACAGACGCACATTAAAAATAAACGTCCTCCAGTGAAAAATGTTGCCACTCAAAAGGAGACTTGTTCATCAGGTCCTGAGAACAGATCAAAGATTGTTTTGTTGGTTGATGCATCACAGCAAACAGGTAATTTCTTTCTTGTCTTCTAGGTGTACGAAATGACTAGAACTACATGTCAGTCGCCATCTTTCCTAAAAGAAGGTGGAGTTTGCCAGATCCTTCTTGGAGAAGTTGATAAATAATAGTAATTTGACCTAGACACTTTTATTAGACTCAATGCTGGTTTTAATTTTATTTAAAAGAAATTGTCACGTGCAAAGACTTTGGCTTTTGCCATTTGTTTTTATGATGTGTAGGTTTTTCATGTCTTTTAACAATTCCTGCACAAGTCATTAAATTTGTGTTGTCTTGCAGACTTTCCTTCAGATATAGCTAATAAGTCACTTTCTGAGAGCGCATCTACAATGCTTTGGAAATCAAAAGGCAGGCGCAGAAGAGCTTCTCACCCTGCTGCAGAGTCCTCTAGTGAACAGGGCGCAAGTGAAGCGGACATTGACAGTGACAGTGGCTACTGTAGTCCTAAGCATGGCACTAACCAGGCTGCAGCCATGACTTCAAGAAATACAGATTCATGTGCAATGAATGTATGTAAACATAAATTAATAACTTAACTGTATTTATATCTTTCAGGCTAATAAAAATTACTTAACTTTTTTTTTTTCCTTTTCAGGCTGTAGAACCATCCATGAATACAAGTAAGCATTTTCTTAGCTGGTGAGCTGTTTGAAATTTGTCTGGGTCACTTTTGTATTTTTGCTTTGTCATTTTGCTGGGAACCATCTCTTGATCTACTTTCAGCATGTTACTCTAACAGATCAGATCCTTCTGAAAATGTCTTTGCTGTGATTTACCACCACCTCTGCCAAGACCCTTGTTTCTTGTTGAATGAACAGAAGTCTGTAGCTGTAGTTAAATTGTTACTTGTACATATCTACTAATGATTTCTCAGCAGCTTCCTTTCTTTGAAGGATTAAAAAAGCCAGATACTCTAATGGAAGCATTCAGGCAAAGCTGTACTTCTCTTGTATATTATTCTCAAGCTTCTTTACTCTTTTGGACTCCAGTTCATACTTTGGTAGTAATAAAGCCAAAAAATTCTCATTGTTTGAGAAGTACTCATACTTTTTTAGATGCTTTGGAGTAG
The DNA here is from genome assembly GCA_013400375.1 of Thinocorus orbignyianus. Lineage (NCBI taxonomy): Eukaryota > Metazoa > Chordata > Aves > Ciconiiformes > Thinocoridae > Thinocorus > Thinocorus orbignyianus. Next base: position 128,230 of record VXBW01004056.1, on the reverse strand, counting down.
TACTGTGAACATGAACAAATGTTTTGATTAGCCTGGTAGTAGTGGCTAACACTAGTGGCTATTATTCATTACTGGACTGTAATTATGGATGTGAACCTGAGACTTCCTCTGTCTGACTGCTTCATGATAATCAGTTTTTGGCAATTTGTATGTCTGTCATCTGACCCTTCCATTAAGGCAATCCTGTTAATTTCTAGAAATAACTACAGATGTTAATATTGTCAGAGGAGAATTGGACTTTCTCATAGAACTTTATTTGTATCAAAATTGCACGTTCTGGCTTTGGTGGCATGTGTATCATTATAATGTATTCTGTCATACTAATTCGTTTTTTCATAGATGGCACTTCTCTTTCAGCTGGTGTAAGTTGGACTAGTGTAAATTCCCAGGCAACTCAGAAAAAACCTTGGATTGAAAAAACTCAGACGTTTTCTAGAGGTGGAAGACAAGCTGAGCAAAGAAATAGTTCACAGGTACATTGTTAACAGCTCTGAATTTAAGTGTTCTGTTACTTCTAATATAATCCATTTCAAATTCCTTATTTTCATATAAAATTAACATACAAAGAATAATTAATGAAAACAGCGAATGAAAAGTGTAGAAGCTCAACCAAGAAGTCCAGTTGTACTGGACTGTTGCACTGGAACAGGCTGCCCAGGGAGGTTGTAGAGTCCCCTTCTCTGGAGACCTTCAAGACCTACCTGGATGTCATCCTGAGTAATGTGCTCTAGGCAATCCTGCTTTGGTAAGGGAGTTGGACTAGATGGCCCCTTCCAATTCCATGATTCTGTGAATGAAGACAGTGTGGGTGTAGAAAAGTTAGTTCAGTTTTTTTACATATTCACACTTCAGAAAAAAGTCTCAAACTTTCTAAAGAAAGATTCTGATGTGATGGTGAATTAGAACCCCATGGTCTCGTTCCTGTTGTCTCTGAAACTTTTTTTTAAATATACATAACTTATTATTTATTTTAAATAACTGAATAAAAATTGTTTTGTGCTAAAATTCAAAGAATATGTTTCTGTGAAACTTCCTTTAAGTGGGACAGGATTTCCGTAATTGGTATGTGAGGAGAAATGTGGCCTTCCTAATTCTGGTGATCTAATTTTATTGAGGGGGCTGGTGCAGAGGTGGACAGAGAAGGCTGAAACATCTGCCTTTGCTTAAATGTAAGTTTTGCTTGAATTCAGTTATTGCAGGCAAGAATAGCTGAGCTTGAAATGGGGGCTTTATCATAGACGTGCTGGTATGTGCAGATATGTGAGCTAGCTGTTTAGAGTCTTTTTTGGATGAAATTGTTAATTTGTCTTGAATTTTCCCATTTGGTATCCGTGGGCTTATTATATAAAGAAGCTCGTTGATGCTCGTATGTGGAAGTGTAACAGTTCTGAATCTTTTTATAACCTGTAGTCAAATTGGAGGCTTTTAGAAGCCACTATTTGTGGTTTATGGCATTGGGAGAGTAGGAAGAACCCAATTTCTTTTCATCCAGTCACAGTTTAAATCTGGCAGTTACTTTAGATATTTAAAAACAAAGCTGGCACAAAGAGTTTTAAATGAGGTTTTCCCAGCCAAATTTACTGTACCTCAAGGCAGAATTATCCTAGAAACTATTTTCCTTTGAAGCTAAATTTGTACCAGGTCTGTAGGAAATTTTCTTCAGTAATACATTGATCTGAGATCCAGAATTTCAGATTCAAATCATGCTCTGCTTTCAGCCAGTTATTCTTGTACATGGGTTTCCACCAATGTAATAAACAGAAGAATGTTTATACCATTATACTGAGGGCTCTGGCCCTTAGAGAACTTTTGTGCCTTGTCATAAAACACATGTTGAAAAGGCAGTAACTGCACATGGAATTATTATGTAGTGGGAGGAAGTTTGGTTTGCCTTTTTTTTGATTGATTGTGATTGTAGATAGCACTCATGCATTAATCCTGAGGAACTATAGTGTCAGCAGCAACTCTTGTGGGGTTTTTTGTGTTTGGCCAAAAGGACCCTTTTTTTTTTTTTTGTTAAAAAAGAAATGTAGAGATGAATGTGTAGAGATGCTATATTTAGCTTAAGGGAGGGATAGTCTGATACTATGTAGAATATGTTTGTTCAGGAAAAAAAAAACAACCAACCAACTCCCCAAACAAAAAACCCAACAAAGCACCTCAAAAAACCCAACAAAGCACAGCTTATTAAATTTAATTCTGTAAAAACTGTACCTTCTTAGTTGCTGATTAGCAGACGTGCCTTACATGAATGCACACACATCTTGTAATATTTTAACTGCAAAGCACCAATCACATTTGTTATTTTCAGTCTGGTTTCAGATGCAGAGACCACAGCACGTCTTCAGAAAGAAGGCAAAATTTGCAGAAACGCCACGAAAAACCTCTCTCTACAAGCCAGTCAAGTAGAACCGAACAGAGTCCTGAAACTCTGTATTTTGAGGTAGTGTTGTATGAAAATTGTTTCTGCGTTGTAGTGATGCAAGTTGCACGTGGACTTAGTGATGCTCTCAACAGAGAGAAGTTGCAGAACATCTGACTCCAAGAGGTGTACAGTGTAGTGCACTGATTTAATTACTATATGATGCTTTCATTGTGTGTATTCAAAGACTTGTATTTGGGTGTTGTGGAAAGTGTAATTATTTAGAACTGTCCATGAGTGACAAATTAGATAAGCAACTTTCAAGTGACTTTTCTCTTTACTTGCCAACAAAAATTACTGTTCTCTGCTTTTATCCCCTTAATTGGATTTCTTTAGTATAAAACATCTAATAAATTATTCTTTTTTTTTAAAGGTTACTCAGATACAGAAATGCTCTCTTAATTTTTTCATCACTTTCTATTTGTGTCTCTGTTAAGCTCTTCCACTTTATGTGGGGCTTCACAATTCAATTAATACAGCTTCAGCTATTTCAGTCAATGCTTTTCATGTAACTTGATTCCATTCTCCTAATTCTTAATTTGTGTATTGTTTAGGATGAAGATGAATTTCCAGAGCTAAATAGTGACAATAGCATCAGCAAAAGTAGTAACATCCAGCAAAAGATTTCACCCAAAGTAGTGAGTAATTATGCTTTGTTTTGTAAAGCATTTTTAAGTTAAAATTGTTTTGAGACTACTTAATTTCTGTAATATTTTTATGGATCTTTGCCATAATAGCTATAATATGGTAATTGTGGTGTTCTTGGGGATTTGCATTACCAGTTTTGGATGCTAAAGAAACGCCAATTAAAATAAGTGATGCAGAGAATGCATCTGAAAGACTGTTGGATTTCTGTCTGCTAATGAGACTGTTAACGAGTGAAACTGTAAGATATGTGAGATAATCTAAGATCCTCAGTGCATGTCATAAATTGGAAGGGACCCACAAAGGTCACTGAGCCCAACTGTCAACTTCTCCCATCTCACTGATGGTTTCTTATGAATTTTGTGCTTTTTGAAGTCACGTGCTAAATTTTGGGTGAACAGTAGATGCGAAAGGACTTTGAGTTTTGAAGATTATCAAGCTTTCTTTGTGTTTTTTACCTAAACTACTTTCTTGCTATTCCTTCTGGCTCAAAGGGCTTGCATTTAGACAGATGTTTTGATGCAGCTTTTCTTAAAATTATTAAATCTGCAAATAATGTCAATTTCTCAAAATAACTGCAGTTTGTTAGTTTATTTTCCCTTCAGAATAAGCCACAACTTAACCTGCTTTAAAGTTGTGGAAACACGTTGGAAAATTGCTTTTTCAATATTTGAAAAATTAAATATTTTGTTGCAGAGCCATAGATACAGAGTACTTAATCTATTTGGCTGCTTTACAGGGAAGTAAGGCCCTATATGAAGTCTTTGGAGGGGGTGGGAGTGTTTCCTTTTTTAGCAGTCAATCTGGAAAACCTGAAAGCATAATTAGAGAAAAATTAGTGGTTTTTCCATAAAAAAATTAAAAATACGTAACGTTATGGTTTTATTAACTTACTGTGGCATCTAGCTGACAAAAGCAGTGGTTCACTTGGTTTCTGAAGTGCTGCATTTCATGTGGTCTTGAAAGGTCTTTAATTGTGCTCTTTTGCATTTTGTTTAAAATCCTAGTTGGATGACTTACCAGAGAATTCTCCAATCAATATAGTTCAAACTCCAATTCCCATTACAACCTCTGTACCAAAGCGTGCAAAAAGTCAGAAGAAAAAGGCCTTGGCAGCAGCGCTTGCAACAGCTCAAGAGTATTCGGAGATAAGCATGGAACAGAAAAAACTGCAGGTGTGTAGCCTCCCTTTCCCCTGTAGGAGTTAATAAAGAGGAGTATCAGTTAGCTGTTGACCTTCTTTATAATAGCAAGAATCCTTTAGTACAAAATGTTTTGCAGGCACTACTTCTTTGCATCTGTCAGCATATGTTGTTCATATTGTAGGAGGCTTTATCAAAAGCAGCTGGAAAGAAGAGCAAAACTCCTGTTCAGTTAGATCTGGGTGACATGTTAGCAGCTCTTGAAAAGCAGCAGCAAGCAATGAAAGCTCGCCAGATCACCAACACCAGGCCTCTTTCATACACAGGTATTTCTAATGCTCTTGACCATTGCTAAATGCATTTTGTGACAATATGAATGTGATTGCTTTATGCATCGTAAGTATCCTTTTTCTTTCTGTCAAGTTCTGTTTTTTGAATATAAACATAATAAAAACCTGGGAAGATTTTAACACATTTCTTAATTTCACCTGTGCTGTCCTCTTTTGAGCTGCAGTATGCAATGGACAAAGTCTGTATAGAACTGAGGACAAACTTTGCTTAAAAGACCTACTATTCAAAACTCAAGATTCATGTCTTAAGTAATTCAGTTTTGAAATTAATTCAATTAATAAGTAATTCAAGTCTGAACAGAACTGTATTAAATCAAACCGAACATCTGCTACAGATATTACAGAATTCTCTTTGAAAGCAGCTTAGATAGGATACCTGTGACTGTGATAAAGGGGATATACCTTTCCAGAATATTCTTTCTCCATCTACTGATTCTACTTCAGGACCTCCTGATCCAAGGCTTTATCATACCAAACTTATTTCTTAAACTATCCATTACTTCTATCATATGTTTTTACTGTCGATAAGGTCCAATGGCAGTGAATTCTGCTGTGATTTCTTGGAGTGGAGGTCAGGGGGTTCCCCACTCATAATTTCATTAGTTTTCATAGCCTTTGCATTACAAAAACACTGAGTAGTCATTCCTGGCTCTTGACCTCTACGATTCTTAAATTGTCTGTAATCTCTTTTCTGAAGAGTTCTAGTCTGTTTAGTTATTCCATTGTGGAAGTCTGTCTTTTGTGATAATCCATATCACTTTCTCTGTACATTCTTGTATTTCTTCTGTGTCCCTTTGAAAATAAGGAAGACCAGATGTACAGGATATTAAGTTACAGTTCTGTCGTAAATGTATGCAATGACTTAATTATACTTTTTTGTTCTCTTATTACTTTATCAATGCTTTTTCAATGGTTGCTGCTGAATACAGAATTGATGTTTTTGTAGTTATCTGTTACAGCCTTGGAATCTCATTCCTGAGCAGTGGTACATAGCCTTGAGTCCATCATTATGCTCATATTTACGATTTTCCTTCTTGTGTGTTGTTTCATTTATCTGCTTTGAGTTTCAGCTGTGTTCAAACATCAGTTCAAGATGGCACAGTTATATCAAAGCTCAGCAAAGAACAGTTAGCATTTCCATTGGAGACTGCATTTGTTTTATTCTTTTTTACAGAAGATGCACTTAACTACTTGCTGCACTCTTTTGTTTTGTCCTATCAACTAATCCAGTTTTTGACAACTCAATGTTTGGATGAATACTTACAACTTATCTTACTATTATCCCCTTAACAAAGCTATATGTAGTCACTTGAGAGAGTTTCCTTAACAGTATTAAGTAATTTCTTTCCTGGAATCCATAACTTCCTAAAGTAATGAGGCTAAGTTGAGGAAAGCTTAAAACCATCTGGAAGTGACACTATCTGATGATGTAATTTTCCTTTCCTGTCATTATGAACTGCTTTTTTCCAAGGAAGGAAAATGTACTTTGAGAATTCATCAGTGGAAATTATGAAAGCAGTGTTGAAATAAAACTGACATGTCTCTTGGTGAAGCTAATATCTTTCTTGTATTCAGTTGGTAGTGCTGCTCCCTTTCATACCAAAGAATCTGCCAGCAGAAAGTCCTTAACAAAGGGACAGCCATCTATGGGTTGCCTTAATCCTTTGGATTCAACTGCCCCAAAAGTGAAAAGAGGAAAAGAGAGAGAGATTGCTAAACTGAAACGCCCTACAGCACTTAAAAAGGTAAACGTGCCAACCTTGGAGTGTCTGGATCCGTGCTTTTTATTACAAAAATAAAAATTGTTTTCTTAGTCAAAAACTAGTGACCGTGACCCTAGTCTAAGGGACTCGTGAGCTTCAGCTTCTATTTCTTAATGCACTGATGTCCTGTCCTTTGGATCTAGGCATGTAACATTAACTCTTCTACTCCCATAATTAGTTGAGGGTGATGCAAAACTATCTCAATGCAGATTGCAAGGACTTTTTTTTTTTAAATATAAGTGCTAGGATGTATAGGAAAACTTGCACAGTTTTTTCCATTTTGTTGAATCCTAGTTTGTAGTGCAATGTAGTATGGTAAGCTTGAATTTTCCTACCTTTTTGGGGGTATAGAACTTTAAAATAAAAACATAGATTTTAATTGAGTAAATTTATAAATAATTGATTGTATATATCTATATACATAAAGTAGATAGGTACATGGAGTACAGCATACATGGAAATCAGAAGGTAAAATATGAAAAAAACCTTAGCTCTAAATAAGAAAATGTGAAAGTTTTTAAAAAATCCAACAAAACCACAACACAAGTCTGGAAGTTATCTGTACTAACGTGGGACATCTCTTGTCAAGATCACTGTATGACATGAGCAGATAAAACCTGGTGAAGTTGTGTTTTATACAAAAGTTAATTTTGACTCAGTTGCCTTTTTTTTCCCTTCTCTTTGGCAGTTTTCCAGACTTATCCATGATCTACTTGAGTTAGAAATTCACAGATATGTGTTTGGCGGGGGAGGGTGTTGGGTTGGTTGGTTGTTTTTAAACTCTGTCAAGGCCTTTATCATAGTAATGCAAACATATCCATGGCTACTTATCCTTACCCCCCCTTTTTTTTGTTATGTAAAAGAAAGGATTCTGCCTGTTGTGGTGCTTTGCGAAGATCACTACTATTCTTGTATAAGGTGTTTTTCACAAGGGTAGGGATGAGGAATTTTTAATGTGTTACGTATCAGAAAGAAGCTCTGAAAGTACTTAAACTGTTAAAAGCAGTAGTTGTGTAGAAGTGTGAGAGTATTGATTTATACCACCCGTAAAACACTGAAATGAAATATTGTTCGTGATCAAAGAGGAAACTGAAATGATTTCATGCTTTTCTATTCTGGCATAAGTGGGAAGATTCACAACAACTTGGTTAACTTTATTTTGTGTTTTGTGCCATCAACGGAACACTTTTCTTTACAGATAACTCTAATTTTTATATGCTGATAGCTTTTGGTTTTGTTCCTAGATTATTTTGAAAGAGAGAGAAGAGAAGAAAGGCCGTTTATCAGCTGATCTTAGTCTTTTGGGATCTGATGAGCAGAAAGAGGTTCATATAAACTTGCCTGCTGATCAGTCTCAGGAGCTGGCCTCTCAAGAAGGTTGGTCTCTAGTCATCCCATGTCCACCCCTTTGTACTAATATGCTTGTTTTAATATTTTGTCTTTCTCTTTTTATGCAACGGGATTTATTGATGCTATCTTTTTAACTTTTTTAACATGACAAAATGCTAGAAATTAGAACCGTTGTCTTGTAAAATCTTGTTTGTCCCTCAGTTGTGGAAGGCTCAGTGCAGTATGGGTTCTAAGTACATAATCTCTATATAGCCTTTTAGTTAATCTCTTGAGGGGATGTTCCCCACCCACAACAGAGTTGATTTCATTTTTGATAAGCAGACAAAATGTGACCCATGTCACCTGCCGTGCTGCGCTGATCACAATGCTTTTTAATGATGAACATACTGCAAGTTTTCCAGATACAGAAGTTGTAAACTGAAATAAGGTTTTGCAGTTTGAACACTTGCCAGTCAGCTGCACTGGTGATTTGCAGCAACTGCTCTGAGCAACTGGGAAATGCCAAAGAATTTTCAGTATCTTTGATGTATTTTAGGCGGGAAGGGGGGCAGGTGTCTATCAAGATTCCAGGTGTACTACTTCAGAATGTTTTTGCCTGAATTACCTGCCTGACTTCACCTGTCTGAAGATAAAATCTTAAATATCCTGGGAATAGATTCAATAATAATAGTAATGGCATTATGTAACATTTGTTCAATATTATATATAAAAATAATAAAGAATTCTTGGAAGAAGTTATAGCATTTTGGCGGGCTGTCCCTTCTGTCCGTTTCTCAAACTAGGCTTTGGATGTTGGTTAACGAATATTCAAATAAGCAATACTTACCCAGCCCATGCTGAGTGTGTATGGGCTTGTTCCCTCCATGGAAGAATACTGTTTAGTGTTTTTGGAATGTAATTTGGAAAAAGCAAGGCAAGTGATACATAAGTGTGATGCTGTTTCTTTTCTGTGAAAATGTCTTTATGTTTTATGATGTTGGAAAACTGTCTTTCAGAAACTGGACTAAGTATGCCCAGTGATACTTCGCTTTCACCAGCAAGTCAGAATTCTCCATACTGCATGACCCCAGTGTCACAAGGTTCACCTGCTAGTTCTGGAATAGGCAGCCCAATGGCATCTTCTGCAATAACCAAAATTCACAGCAAGAGATTCAGAGAGTAAGAGTTCTGCATTACTAATATGAATTTGTGTCTTGCACTTCAGTGAACCTTGTCTTTTAAGTCTGGGTAGTTTTAGTAGACGTAGGAGGACCTTAATTAACACCAGCTACCCTTTCATCAATAGAAGCTTCTGCAAGTTGGTGGGTTTTTTGGCCATAGATGAATTGCTCTGTGTATGTGTATATATACACGTGTGTGCAAATATATTGTGCATGTACACATATGCACTTTGCATTTTCTTTGGTTGCTGCAACAAATAAGCTAGGTAGAAATATTCTCCAAAATATATATTGTTTTTAAAGGAGGGCTGCATGCACTTGGAAAGGAGGAATATTTTTTTGAATGCTGAAAATGCTGTAGTAGTCACTCTTAATATATTACTTCTTTTTTATTAACATATCTTTAGAAAGTGTCAAATTTAAGGAAAAGAATAGTTGCTTGTGGAACTTGTTGGAGCATTTGTATTTTTTAAATATTCTTTTTGACTAACCTTTTTGAGGTGAGGGATGTTACTGAAAATACAAATGTTTTCAGGATGTATTTTAAGCCTACTGTATGTGGTTCTGATGTTGAAATCTTTTTAATAACAGCTGTTCTAAGGAATTAGAATTTTTATGTGGTACAAGAAAAGGCTCTGTGAAATAGTATTGATTATGCACTGTGTTAATACTTGATGTTTTTTGATTTGGCAGATACTGTAACCAAGTTCTAAGTAAAGAAATAGATGAGTGTGTGACTCTGTTACTGCAAGAGCTTGTCAGCTTCCAGGAACGGATTTATCAAAAGGATCCCATGAGAGCTAAAGCAAGGAGAAGACTTGTCATGGGATTGCGTGAGGTTACTAAGCATATGAAGCTAAACAAAATCAAGTGTGTAATCATATCTCCCAACTGTGAAAAAATCCAGTCAAAAGGTATAAATGATAAAATAAGCGATATACTTAACTGTTTATCGCTTTCTTGTGCTGACTTGCAAGGGTAGAAGCATTTTTTAGTTACTATGTAAGATACGAAAGTTGCAGAGTCAATTGTGCAGTTGCCATTCCACATTCATTCTCTTCTTCTGCATTCTGGAAGAAACTTGTTCACGAGTGATGAATAGCTTAAAGAGAAATATGTATTATAATATGTGCAATGGACTTCAGTTTTATTCCATTCAGTCTTTGATATGCCTAGAGTTTTGAGCTCTGGGTGTTCTTAAGGAGGATTCCTTAAGAGGCTCCTCACTTAGCCAACCAACACAGTTTGCCACAACCAAATATGTAAACAGGGTCTTCCTGAGATATGAGTAAAGCTCTGCTCAAGGAAAAAGCTGTGAAAAAATCTGATTTAATATGTGTGCAGGACTAATGGAAAATACAGAGTATTGCTTTGATCAATATTCAGTCACTATACTTGAAATGTGTAGCTTGTTATCCTGTAGAACATGGTAGCTGGTGATTTTGTGTATTGAAGCTTTACTGATTAATAACAGCTAAAATGGGATAGGGAGTTTTGTCTTGCCATACTGTGACTTTAACTGATTAGATATCTATTTAAAATTGCTTTCTTCAAGGTGGACTAGATGAGGCTCTATATAATGTAATAGCCATGGCACGGGAACAAGAAATTCCTTTTGTCTTTGCTCTTGGCCGTAAAGCTCTTGGCCGTTGTGTGAACAAGCTGGTTCCTGTCAGTGTAGTGGGTATCTTCAACTACTCGGGTGCTGAGGTGAGTAATTCCATTCACAAATAGCTGGAGTAAACAGCCTTAAGAAAAACAGTTAAGAATTGATTATAGTTAATTCTCATAGTTAAGAATTGATTTGGCATGGAGAGCATACCTAACTAACGTGCATTTGATAATGGCCCTAACCTGATCTATATTAGGGTGTGAGTTGTTTTGAAATTCAGTATTTACAGAACTAAGAACCTGTGTCGAAACACTCGGTTGCAACATCTCTGTAGCTTTCAAATAAAAGACACCTGAAATTCTTTGGGATGCTTAAGATCGTAAGGAGAACAGTATCTATCTCCTTAAAGTTATATAAACATGGAGTACTGTTTTTATTTTAATTTAACAGAACAACTAATTTTTGGTTGAAGTAGAGATACTTGGTGCTAGTAAGCTTTAGGCTTGTTATGTGGTGTGGTGTATGTTTAACTGAAGGGAGTATTTTAAAGTGAAAAATACTAGTAAGAACTACTGATTATAAAAACTTTTTTCATACTTAGGACCTATTTAATAAGCTGGTATCGCTGACTGAAGAGGCCAGAAAAGCCTACAGAGATATGGTTGCTGCAATGGAACAGGAACAAGCAGAAGAAGCCTTGAAGAATGTCAAGAAGGCACCCCATCATATGGGTCATTCTCGTAACCCTTCTGCAGCAAGTGCTATCTCATTCTGTAGTGTTATTTCTGAACCCATATCTGAAGTGAATGAGAAGGAATATGGTAAGTATGTTAAAACTTACTTTTTGTAACTAGAAGCTGGAGCTTTCCAAATGCTGCTTATTGGAAAATGTAGCTAAAAATACAGTATTTCTTCATAATTTACAGCATTCTACAATTTTCAAGAGCAAGGCAGAAATTGGTTGGTATTCAGGGAGTTTTGTAAATCACTTTCCCCTGAAACTATATAGAAAATAATCCATATAATTTCTAATCCTCAGAAATGTTAGAGTTACCATGTCAGTGGAGGTGCCTTCTCCAGTTTTACTGAACTGGTATAAAATTGGTAACAAACACAGAATTGACTGTATGATTGAGGAAGAACTAATGGTGTTAGGAACTAAATTACTGAGCTCTCTGAAGACAGGACTTTGAAAATTGAGATGGTAATGAATGATTATAGTGTGAGCAAAAGGCAAATTTATTTATCCAGTTGCTTAAGCCCACATGACAGGGAGGATGAAAGGGAGAGTGCTTGTTTGAAGTCAAAGGACTTCTCTTTTTTGAGTCTTACAGTGAATTAAAAAGAATATTCTCTTGGTTTTGGCTAATTCTTATTTTTGTTAGATGTTTTATTTGAAAAATCCTTAAACAGCTGACTCAAAGCAGAAAATTGCCATGGTACTTAATTTATACTGGCGAGTAACCCCTTCAACTATGCTCACTGTTCAGTTTGGTACTTCAACAGTTTGGACAGGAACTAAGTGTACAAACTTTCAACTTTCTAATATCTGGTTTAGGATACTGCAAAAAACCCATAGTTATTCACAGCTTTTTCTATTGTCTCTCCCTTTCCTTTCGTCCCCCTCTTTCTAACTGAAATTTTTCTAGCAAGCATAGAACAATATTAAAATTATGAGCTCCTATTGCTATTTAAACAATTCTGGGATGTTCAGGAGACATATTTTTGTGTGGAAAGAATTAATTTTTCCTATGTAAACTTCTTCTGAAACTTGTAGAAACAAACTGGAGAAATATGGTGGAAACATCTGATGGGCTAGAAACCTCTGAAAATGAAAGAGAATCCTCATGTAAGACTGCAGTACCAGAAAAAGCTGTTAACAGTCAAACTGAAAAAGCCACTCTTAATAAACAACCACCTCTGGCTACAACTGGCACTACCTCAGCAACAAATCATGGAAAATCCATACCAGGTGACAAAGATGAGGTAAAACCAGATGACAATCTGGAATGGGCCTCACAGCAGAGTACAGAAACAGGATCATTGGATGGCAGCTGCCGAGATCTTTTGAATTCCTCCATGACCAGTACCACCAGTACTCTTGTACCAGGAATGCTAGAAGAGGAGGAGGAGGAGGAAGATGAAGATGATGAGGATTATACCCACGAACCAATTTCTGTGGAGGTTCAGCTTAATAGCAGAATTGAATCTTGGGTTTCAGAGACCCAGAGAACTATGGAGACTCTTCAGCTCGGGAAGACCCTTAGTGGTGCTGAAGAAGACAATGCAGAACAAAGTGAAGAGGAAGAAATAGAGACTTCTGAGCAGGCTGATCCAGTCGCTGACGGCGAGGAATGGACAAATGATAAGCACGCAAGTAACACTCAACATAAACCCACCATCTGCAGTTCTTTGAACAAAGAACACGCGGATTCCATCTATATGCCGTAAAAATAAGCAGGAACTCAGGAACTTTTTAGAAATTACATTAAAACTAATTGTTGTAAAGGTTGCAGCCATTATTTCGTATGCTTCATCTCAACGTTTTGCACTGTTAAACATTTAAGATGTGTATTTAATTCACAATAATATTTTTGTAGCTGTCTGTTACTTGTTTGATTTAAAAGCTAGCTTAGCTTTTAATCAGTATCTATTTCCCAGAATAGAAACTGAGTGGAAAATTTGTCCATAAGTATTCATTTGATCTTTTGTAAAAAGAACCATCTTGTAACTGACCAGTTTAAAGCAAAATTATTTTAAGATGTGACTGTTTAGCTCATTTTCAAACAGATAACCTATGTTAGGACTGACAAATGACCAACACTTGTTGGTGTTACATCAGGCATGTCACTGTACTTGGCCTTGATTTTCTAGTTCCATTTAGAAATAAAAGTAAAATTTTTGTTCTCTTAAAAGCTGTAAAACCCCATTTGCAGTCCTAATGGAAAATAAATAGTAGAGAAATCTATGCGTGACTCTTATGTGAATAAAGTTGCAGCTTTTTAGTTGGTGAATGCATTGTTAAAAGCTGCTGATAGTGGAGATGGTTACAGTAAGCTATAACAACTTTGATTCCAGAAAGACTTTAAACCAGAGGGATACAATTAATGTTTTGGTAGGCTTTTTCACAAGGTGGAAATACTGCATTAAAAAACAGGAAAGAAAACAAATTCCCCATGCTCTTGACAGTTGCTGTCTGCCAAACCACGCTCAGTGAATCATTAACCATAATCCCTGTCCAGGGCTTTCAGTAAACTGATGACTTCCTCTTTCTCCTGTGACTTCCCTCAGGAATGCTGGTTTGCATATTGTCATCTACATAACACTGCAAAATAAAAAAGCAAGAATAATCCTTTAACAGCAAGTGGGAATGATATGGTGGTTTAATGTATCTGCATGTTCATCTGCATGCTTTGATCCTGGCCACCTTCCTCTTGCGTTTAGGATGTATCATAACAATTCTTACTCAAAACGTGGCCCCTTTTTTTTCTGTTCTCACAGTTGTAGTGGCTTTAGGAGTTGACCCCTAGAGTAGAAAAGGAAGTAGTTATTCCAGGAAAGGGGGAAGTGCCCTGTAGTGTGGGAAGGTATTTCAGTAGTTCGGATGTAAAACAAAAATAGGCCCTGCCTGAAACATACATGTTGCTAGAGAATTGTTCTGTTCTGAACATTGAAACAAAATCCATTCACTGATGATAAATTCATTTTGAGATCAAAGATGGAATACATGTCTAAACCTTGCATGGTAAGGAGTCTATTTTCCATCTTTGTCTTAAATTGGCAAGGGAAACTGCCAGCAGCAGGAGCTTCACTACAAGAATCACCAGAGTAACTCACATGAAAAATACCTATATAGCGAATGTATGTTTCTTTAAACTTTATTTCCTTTTTTGTTGATCAGTTGTATCAAAATGCATTAAAAAAATTCCTCTGGGTAGGCTGAAAACCCCAAGAAATGGATAGCTCAGTTAGGTATATAGTCCACACTTATTAATATGGGACCAATACTTACAGTACTAGTGATGCTGGCGTTTTAAGTTACACTGGGAAAATAAGACTCCAGGTTTAGAAAATCATCTACCCCTGGGTTTTTTGGATGCTAATGAGAATAATAGAAACTGTGTATTATGTAAATAATGTAGGTATAGGCATAGCAAATGAGATGTAGATAAGCAGTATAGAGAGCTGCTAGGACAACTGGCTGTTCTGCCACATTGTTAGTTCCTTCATGTTATCTTCCTAGATGTTAGAGCAGGCATTTTATAGAAAAACAAAGACTAAGGAATGATGCCTCCTGAATGTTAAACCTTATACCGTGTATATGGCAGATTTCTACTGTCTGTATGTTTTGAAAGAGTTTTTGCTTTAGGAAATGATAGGTGTTTTGAACTGCTGACAAGCAAAAGTTGCCCTTGGATGTGTAAGCACGTGTCTCCGTGGCAGCTGAGATCAGTGTATACACTGAGGGCGAAACATCACCAGAACAACAACGAAAGACAAGGTGTTTGTAATTTTTCTTTTGCTTTTTCGGTGCCGGTGATTCAAATAACTTTTGATCTTGAAGTATTAACATCAAAGGCACATCTTTTTATATGTCTTTTCTGAACTTGGACTGTCATTTTAAACTTTTCTGACATTTATATCAAAGTTGTCTTGTAATATTCTGCCCACTATTTAACTGCAGTTTTGCTACAGGTTTAATAGAGCTCTTGAAGGTGATACAGCACTTCTAATATCTCTCAATTTGCCAGCAAATAAGGAACTAGTCTCTTTTTGAAATGTGGCAGATCACCCTTAGAGGAGCAAACTGAAACTGAGTAAAGGAAACTGGTTTTAGTGCTTCCTTTTTGCTTAGCTGGGAATGAGCAATAACTGTGAGAATGAAATTGCAATTCCTTTGGGAGTGATCCATTTGCCTCTAAAATTAGGGGAGTTCCTTGTCACTTGGAGCACTTGAGGAGAGTATCTCACTGTGGTAACTTTGATGGTATTATCACCAGAATTTAAAAGGAAAGCATACACATGTTTTACAATACCATGTTTTTTTTAAAAAGTAGCTGAATTTCTATTTCAGTATAAAAGCTTGCGGTTTGTTATACAGGTTGTTACTGTCCCCAAGAAAAGATGTTTCTGTAGTTAGAGGTGTATAGATATTTTTGTTGTGAAAATGATTATTCGGAAAACAAATCTACTTTTCTTAAGACATTCTTTATAGAAATGATTTCACCACTTAATTTATCTGGTAAAATCAAAAATGTATCTGTGGTAGGGGTAGGGATCTTTAAAACCCATAGAGGTGGTTATGTATACAACCTATTTATATAAATACTTTAAGTATCTCTGTCAAAAATAATAATAAATATGGGTTACAAATATGTAAAGGGAAAAATTGTTGAAGAACATTTGTTGTTAGGTGGACCAAGTGAAAATGTCTGAGGTGAAGGACCCAATCCTTCAAACACACACTTAAAAGCACTAGTTCCACAGGCTTGTGTTGGTGGCCTGCTCATCAGCTTCAGTTGTGTGCGGGTAGTTGTAGGACTGGAGCTGCACAGTGACAGAGGGTGTATTGACCTGTGTTTTAAAAACTCATTCTAGAAAATGTTCAGTAATGCACTTGTTGATGTTCTTCTGGTAAAGATAAGAGGTGTCTTTATGCTCATTTGGGTGGGTGGGAGCTTACACAATGTGATTCTGTCTGGTTCTTTAACATGAGCTTAAATTTTAATACTGTTACTTTAAATACGTATGTAAAAAGAAAAGTATTACTGTTTGAAAAGCTGCTGTTTGTTGAAACTGTCATTAAGTATTTCCTGTGAAGTTGTGCCAACTAATGAAACTATTGAGTTTATTTCAATGTTAGCCATTTAAAAATGAGACCTGACGATTTGTTAACGATACAAGTACCAGCAGAAGCAAGCCATAGAAACAAGTATTGGGGGGGTTCTACCCATCCTGCCACACACAAGGAGATGTGAGAATGTCTAACCCAGAACTTCCACACCAAGGAATGGTAACACTGAAAGTAGAAACCCAGTTGGCACAGCCCACCTTCTAAATGTTCATAAATAGTTCATATATTTTACTTTTAAATAGATGCTAATAAGGAAAGTTGTTTAATCTTTAATGTCTTAAAAAATTCTAGTAATGTTTAGGTTAAAGCAGTAGAAAAATCATTATGAAATACAATATGAAGGGTTTTGTTCCATTTCTTTTTTGTTGTATGAAGGATAATTGTTCTGTCTACCATACTTTTTGGAGTAATAACAGCTTTTTTGCACTATGTAAATACTAGTGGGGAATCTTCCATAACTAATAAAAATGATTGTAGAAATTTACGGCTTTATTACATTGATATGTTTGTTCACAACTACTTTATCCTGAGTTTATTTGTAATTGCTGCCCTGGCACTACAGGAGATGGGAAAGGTCTGTGTCTCACTATTCTTGGCCCTAGGGTGGAGAAGGCACGTGGTGGCTCTGGGCGTCTGGGTGGTGGTGCCTTGGGCCCCAGCTCTGGGGTCACAGCCAGCACAGGGAGCTGAGCCCCTCCTGTCACTTAGACTGGGTGTCACTAGCAGAGAGGCTGAAGAGAAAAGCAGAATTAGCTGAGGATTTTTGTCATGTATCATCTGGATGACCAGAAAAATATTTTTTAGAAAAACCTACTGTTCTTCAGGGACCATGAGACAGAACTAGGTCCCAAACACCGAGTTGGAAATAGCATTTACTTAAGTGCCAAATGAGTAAGAATAACCACAGGCACCTCCAAAAACTAGGATTTCTTGCATGCTCCTAATGTATGAGAATTTAGGTTCACCTACCTTTATTGTTATACTGGTACATGAAGTCAGCTCTGAAAAACAACATGAAGTTCTCAACATACTGTCCCCTGTTCTCCAGTGACTCACTGGTAACTGCTCACGCTTCCGTGGCTCTAGTAACAATGTCATTAACTGGTTTTGCAACTCCCACGTGTGAGAATATTTGTAGCAACTCAAAAAGGATACAGCTTCATCCTGTAATTTTCAATTTTCTATTTATGTGCCTTAACTTCGTGTTTCAGTTCCGCTATTGCAGTTGTCTTCTGCTGAAAGTGCTTCTGTTAGAAACCTTACTTTATAGGTGCTATCACTTTCTGTCACAATTAGTCCTCACATCTGGGTTTGCCTGTGTCTTCTCAACCTAATACAAATTTTGGAAAGTACAAAAAAATGTAGGTGGCACTGTGTGACTTGTTACGGAAGTGACAAGAAAATTAACTACCCCAAAACCATCAAAACTGAACTTTCTTCTCCATTTCTTCACCACTTAACAAACGCTGACCATTTTGTAGTTCCCTTAGGGAAAGTTCCTTGCCTCTCTCAAGAATTTTTTTTTTTTAAATAATACCATAGGTGGCACTTGGGGTTTTGCATGGCCGTGCACACAGAAGAGGAACCACAAAAGAAACAACTGCTCTTGCCATTGGTGCAGTGAAGTCCCATGAGCAGCGGGAGCTGGTGGGTACCGGGTTTGTACCGACAGGGCTGAGAGTTCGTGAATCCGCATGGCTGTAGTATGTGGAAAGACCCCAGTCAGCCAAATGGCACTATATATGTGACAAAATTGCTCTTTGTATTTGCTCTTAAGATATTTTTGAGGGTCATAGTGTATGAAAGTTGGGAGGTTTTTTTAAACAAGCTTTTTTTTTTTAATCTGTTCAGTGTTGGTTAATAAAAACCAACCAAACAAAACCTCGCAACAAACCCTAAAGGAGATGATGCAGCCAAAGCCTGTTTACCTTGTGGGGGTCTTTTATGTTAGCAAACAGCACAAAATGCAGGGAAACCGAATCTGGAATGTACTCCTTGGCAACAGCTCCAGGCCTGGTGCACTCGCTCGGAGCCCTTAAATTCCAGTTTTGCAGTGACGCTTGGCGAGCGCGCTCCGGCGAGGCGGATGTGTGTGGGTGTCCATCTGGACGCTATCTCAACCGCCCGGCTCCTTCTCACAGGGTTGTTTTCCAAGGATAGTACTTGAATGAGTAAAGAGGAATTCAGTAATCATGTAACACAGATAATAGACTTGCTCTTTATATATGAAGGGAAATGGGAAAGGGGGCATAGAGTAAGCTGTGTTTCCTGCAGTCATTGGTGTTGCAGCTCTGGTTGTGCCCGGGTTCCCCTGGAGGTTGCCAGTCGGTCTGTATAGGGAAAGCTAAGGTGCATCCGCATTAAATTTGAAACAACTTTATGCTTCTACAAGGCTTTCTGCCTATATAGTAGGCTCTTCGTTTCTTTCAGAGTTGCAAAAGCACAATAAATGCCATCGCTCTAAACTTGTTGGGGGGTTTGTACATTTTCCAAAAAAACTGTGGTAGAAGTCCTCCCGTTGGGTGTTATCTTTCAGGAAAAAAACCTAACCCTAAGTTACTTAGAGCATTAGCCTCTATATAATGTATTTAAAGCAAGGGAAGGGTACACTTTCAAATGTATTTCGACCTCTTGGGGATTTTCCAGCTAAAGTTGAGAAGGTGAGTGCCCCTTCCGCCATCAACTGTCTTGAGGATGTTTGGCAAAAAAAGCTGTGGGTGGCAAGAACTGGAAGAAGCTCTTGCAAAACCTTCCTTAGGGAGGCATGTCGATTGTAGAGGAAGAGAGCAAATTAACAAAAGTAAAACAAACTGAAATGCCTTCATGTCAGAGGCTCCTTTTTAATGTACTATAACCAAGTTCAAGACAACCATCCAAGGATGAAAGCAGGAGCTCCTGGGTGAGGGTACATTACCCAGTGTTTCCTTTGAGCTCCTCTGCACAACTGAAGGGCCACTAGGAAAAGTTCAACAGTGTTGCTGGATTGATCCTTTTGAAATATGTGCTAGTGAATTGCCCTACAAATTACAGCTTTAGGCTGAACTGCAGGAGAGGATGTTCCCTGCTTGCTACCGTGTGGATACCAAGCCTTGTGATGCCATTAAAGCATGACTGCTTCCACCTTCTTTCCAGATGACTGTAGTTTTGTGGTGCTGTTGCTGTAACTTGTTTCATGTGGTGGGTAATTCTGCAGAGATTAAGCTTTAGGCTGAAATTTGTCTTTGAATCCCTCCTGCTGGGGGGCTGTGCTTGCAGCCAGACCCAGGCACAGGATGCTTTCAGCACTTTGTGGGACAGCAGACATCAGAGAGTGCTGGGTTTTGCTTGTGGTCATTCCATCCTCCTTGCAAGCGGTGCTGAGGCAGACCAGCAAGTGCTACCGAATGTATCTTGGGGCTCTTGGGATGCAGATCTCCTTTCAGAAAGCAGTGGTTAGCACAGGATGTTGTTCTCGGCGGTGGCTCTGACTGTAGCTCTTCTGATGTGTTTAGTATGCCCTTGTGAAGCCTGCAGAGGCTGGCATCATCCCCCTGACAGAAGGGACAGCTGTGGCACAGGTCCCACACACTTTGTGCTCTCTTTCCATGTTCAGCTCTCATCTCCTTGCAAGCCCTGTGGATAGCCTGGGGCAGGCAGGGTTTATCTTTGATGACTGCTTTCAATCTGAGCTGCAAAGACTGGCATTGTGCTGGCTGTTGAACAACCTTCAGGCTCTGAATTTCAGTTCCTTGCACAGCAGTCCCCAGCTCATTGCTCTTCGCCTGTGCTGTGGGAAGAAGAGGTGAAGCTCAGCAGCCTTCAAAGGGGGGAGGTGGTGGTGCCAGGCAAAGAGAAGGTGAAAAGGAAGGGAATAAAGCACATGCAGCTAAGCTCTGTTGTATGTTGTGCTGGGTCTTTCCATTCCCACTGCTCAACTGCAAGGATGCGCCCTTCACCCAGGAGGATCAGCCCTGCCTTCTGTTGTCTTGTCCCAGCACTGTCCTTCTGTCTTCTAGCTGCGGTTTTGAACAAAGTGACGTTGTGGTGAATGGTTAAATGGCTGAGCAAAACACAGCGTGAGGAAAGAAGGAAAATTGCAACTTGTCTGTAAGCTACCCTAGGATGTGTTTTCTGGGATTAGCGCTGTTGGATCCTTCAGAGCTAGAACAAGAGAAAAGCAGTGACAGGCTAATCTCTGACTTCCGTGTCCAGGGACATGGTAGCAGCTGTGCCTCTGTCCTCCTCAAATCCATCAGCTTTCAGCTCTGTGTTTTCAGCCCCCTGCAAACCCCCTCTGACTCTCCTCACAAGTAGGAGGTAAGCTGCAGTTGCCAAACATGCCAGGTTTTAACTCATTCAGAACACGGGAAAGGTATCCATAAGAGAGAAAACAGTGAGAGGGATTAAATATGTAGAAAAAATATTTTTTCTTAATTGAAATGGAACAATGGCAGTGCAGGACTTTTGCTAGTGCAAATAAGTGTGCTCCAGGGCTCCCCAGAAGTATCTGCCATCATATTTCCTGTAAGGGGGTTTCCTGTTGCTCTGTAACACTTTGCTGATTTCTGCCAGAGTCAGCCAGGCATGTCAGTGAGGAAAGAAGGCAGAACAGCTTGGTGCACCTTAGCATGAATTAGCTCTGCTGTTGCTATTTATATAGGGGGAAAAATTCCCCAGTTTACACCGTGTTCTAACATAAAGGCTGAGCTCTGTCATGCCGGTTACAAAAAAGCACATAGCGGCTTCCTCCAGGCTCCTGCAAGCTGCATTTCAGGTGTACTCTACAGGCGGGTGACAGCTTTGGTCCCCGCACTGCCCATATGCCCTCCCGGTACAAGACGGCTGAGCTGGCTCCTTTCTTCTAAAGTGGTCCCTAATTTGCCTCGAGCTCTCCTGCCGCTATTGCACCATGTGCCTGTGTCCTGGCATCTGTCTGCAAGGGGAGGGTGGCACAACAGTGTTAACTGTCTGCTAAAGCAGCCCCAATTCTGAAACAGTGCCACTCCCAAGGGTGACCAGGGGCTCCTGGGGCTCTGGGCTAACACTGCTCCTTCCTGCTGCAGGCTCCCTGCAGTGATTCTGGAATCATAGCTGCTGCAAGCTCACCTCCTCCTCTGCAGCTCTCTTAGGGGTGTGTCAGAGGTGGCTGTAGGTGGTTAGCTGCTTGCTCCTGCGTTGTGGTGCTGTCCTACCAGTGTGGTAACACCTGCCACAGCTCCTGTCTCCTGTGGCAGTATGCTCACCTGTTTTTCATGCAGTATATTTGAGGCTGAGAGATTGGTTGGGGCTGTAAGCAGGGTGTGATGGAGGTTTTCAATGCGATGGGCCTGGTAACATAGCGACCGAGAGGCATTTCAGCTCGTAACTGTGCCTCAGAAGGGCATTCCCATGTAGCCTTAGAACCCACGCATGGCACAGGCTGCTGGCAGCACACGCTGTCCCTTGCCAGCAGCCAAACAAGGAGCAAAATGCCCTTTTCCTGGGTGTCCCCTGGGTTGTGCAGGGCAGTGGTGGGTGGGTGGGTGAGCAGGGAGCTGGGGCAGCTCCCCAGGTCCTGAGCACTGCGGGCAACTGGGAACTCGAGCCATAATCAGGAAACACAGGCTCCTTTTAAGCTGCATACAAGGCTGTAGGCTCAGTTTCACCAGTGTTTAAAGGAGCTTTGTTCTCTGTGCTGGTTAGAGGCTGATTTCCCAGTATCTTAAACAGAAATCTTGTTTTTAGCCTTGAGAAAAAAGCTTTTTAATTTACAAAGGCATGGCATTTTTCTTTTTCCCTCCTCCCCCTCCCTGCCACGGCTACTATTCCTTGGACAATGCCACTCTTTGCTGGGTTTCGCTTCTGAGCTTGTATTTCTTGATCGCTGCTGAAAACAGAGCTTGTCACAATTGCATTTTTCTCTGGAACTTGCTGTAAAACACCAGTTATTCTTCACCTCCCACACCGTAATCGCACTCACTGGTGCCTGTGAGCTGGGAAGCTCCGGTTCATGCGCTGGCCTCCTCTCCTCTATGGGAAAGCCCTCTTTAGTCCCCAAGGAGGGCAACAATGCTTCAGCCATGGGACAGCAGGTGCTGGTGGCACACAGGGGTCCAGACACAGCTCTGGGGACTAGTGAAGGGCAGGCTGTTGCATTGTTTTTTACTTTTCTTGAAAATGTCCCCTTTCACCACACAGGTTTTAAGCTGTTTCAGTTAATCCTTTTCACCTGCTAGCTCTGTGAGCTGCAGTGGGACACAGCAGGGACTGCATCCTCTGCAAGACCAGCAGACACCCTGCCCACCCGTTTTCTCACTCCCACAGATAAGGAAGGCTCAAATTGCCTCCTGAGGAAGAAGCAGCTGCCAGAAGGCCTCAGATGAGGACCAGCATTGGCCAGAGACAGCCCATAGCCTTGTACCTCTGTACTTGGCACTGGTGAGGCCAAATCTTAAGTACTGGGTTCAGTTTTGGGCTCCTCACTGCAAGACAGACATTGAGGTGCTGCAGCCTGTCCACAGAAGGGCAATGAAGTTGGGAGGGCAGGGGGTCTAGAGCACAAGTCTTACAGGGAGTGGCTGGCGAAAACGGGATTTTTTAGCCTGGAGAAAAGGAGGCTGAGGGAAGACCTCATGGCTCTTATCAACTACCTGAGATGAGGTTGTAGCAAAGTGTGAGTCAGTCTCTGCTACCAAGTAACAGGACAAAAAATGTACTTGAATTGCACCAGGGGAGTTTCAGATTGGATATTGGAAAAATTTCTTCACTGAAAGGGTTGTCAAGCATTGGAACAGGCTGCCCAGGGAAGTGGTTGAGTTGCCATCCCTGAAGGTATTTAAAAGATGTGTAGGTGTAGTGCTGAGGGATGTGGTTTAGAAGTAACTTGGTAGTGCTATGTTAAAGTTGGACTTGATCTTAAAGGTTTCTTCCAACCAAAATTATTGCAATTCTATTCTATGAACTAGTCTCTCCTTGAGCGAAGGCATGGGGGAGCATCCTGACTACCAGGCCATGCTTTCCTCGTTCTATCACCTACAGCAAGGGCTGCTGTAAGGCAGGAAGACCCTTGCTACAGGCTCAGAGAAAATGCGTGAAGGATAGTAAGGCTGATCTCACAAGAAGAGTGAATTTGGTTTATGCAGTTGCATCTTTTTTCATGGCAGTAAAAAGAGAAATCCAGGAGGTTGCCCAAGACAGGAGCATCCATGTCTCCCTGAACACTGGTTCTAGTTGTCCCACCCATCATAAGCACTGCTCACTTCTGGTCCCTCCTCTCTGCCAGTGAGGGCACTGCGGCTTTTCCTTCCTGGTGTTTTTTTTCCTGGTGCTGATGATGTGTTTGGGTATGGCGATGAAATGAAAGAGTTAAGAAAGAAAAATGTTCATGCTACGAGAGTTTCTGTGCTTTATGTACAATCAATAGTGCTGCTAATCACTTCTGAACATTTTCTATCCTTTTGTACTCAAACTCATCATTAAAGCTTCATGAGAAATTAGTCACTCTGTAACTTGCGGCTGGTCCAGGCTTTGCCTTTGGGTTTGATTTTTCTGAGCAGTCTGAGCCATCCTGCTCAGAAAGGGTTGATTCAAAAGCAGCCGCTTCCTCTTTGAGCTACATTTCACTAGCGGAGTCCAGACCGGGGGTTTTCCCTACTTTATTGTAGCAACTATTGCATCTTTTAGGATTAATACCAGCTTTCATACACAAAAAAACCCAAAACCTGCAATGGTGGTGTTGATACTGTCTCTCCAGCTCTGCCCATGATTTTCTCCTTCTGGTACAGGCAGGGCAGTATGGCCTCTCCTCATCCACCACCTGAACGCGAGGAGAGAAATGAGCCCAGGATCACTGTGAGAGCACGAGGAAGGTGAACTCAATATTGAACACCTAGTGAGAGAAAAGACCTCAGCTAAGGGCAAGAGTCAAGGCCTCCTGGCCTGCTCGCTGTGATGCTTCATTTCTCTTCCCACCACGCTGCCCGCAGCATCAAAACCCCACGCTGACCCAAGGGAACTCACGCTGAGGGCCCAGCCATTTTCAGTAAGTGGAATAAACCCGGCTGGGCTTCTCTGGCTGCCAGAGGTACACTCAAGGGAGAAGAAGGGCTTTCCCCACCAGAGCCGAGCTGCGGGAGGAGGCCGCTGGGCCAAGGCCTGTCCTTCCCTGGGTGCTGGGTGGGCAGCCCTGGGGCACGGCAGCCCCGGCTGAACCCCTGCCCCCGGCGGAGGAGGAGGATGAGGAGGAAGGGCCGGACTCTGCGACAAAAAGGGGGCTTTTGGGCAGCGCCCGGAGGGTCCCCCGCGCCCCCGCGNGGAAATAGCACCGGAGGCGCAGGAATACTCAGGGTTGGTTTTTTTTCTGGATGATGGTGCTGAAGGACTTTCCAGCAAGAATTAGAAAGACTGCCGCCGAGAGCTGCCGGCGCTCTTCTAGATTTTCCTTTTTATCCCTGGTTTGTGCCTGAGCGCGGGGCGGGAGCGCGGCCGCGCAGGGATGCTCTTCGCCAGTGGGGCAGCCGCCGATGGAAACGCGGAGAGCTGGGCACCTGGCGGGGTTCATGCCGGTCTGAAAACGTGCTCGAGCTTGTAGTTCTCTTGCTCTGCTTTGTGTGGGATTTGCTTGAGCTTTCGCTCCAGCCAGGACTCGGCGGTAAACGATGCTTCAACTGTGAGTCTTCAGAGCTAGGAGGGATTTAGTGCCTGGCTTGAGGCAGGTCTGGGTAGTGGTTCCACAGCTTAAGCTGCTGTACCATTGATTCCATTCCCGTATGCTGCTTTTATTGCTGCTTACAAAATAGCAGATGTCCATGCAGTTTTAAGCCTTGTCCGTTGAGGAAAATAAGCCACTTGAGAGGGAGTCAGCAAAAATATCCAATAGGTTTCTGTTTTTAAAATTGTTTGATTTGCTTGATTTTCATCTAATTAATCAACAAGAGCCAATTTATGCAAGAGTATCCAGTTACAGAACTGCCAAGGCTATGAGAGAACGCAACCAGCAGAGCCTCGGTGGACACATCCTGTATGTAGGGTTATTCAGACAGCCAGGAATGCTGCACAGGGCTAAGTACAGCCGATTCAGGAATGATTCAATAACATCCCTAGATGAAGGTACACCAAATACGTCTTTAAACATCAAAGGTTCTTCCTCCTCTTCCCATTCTTCAACACCTGATTTACTGACGGAAGATGTCTCCTTGGGGCCACAGGACACCTGCACCACCCTGTGCACACTGATTCCCCGGATGGCTAACATTAAACTCGCCAACCCGTCAAATCTGCCAGGGCTGAAAAGCTTCTGTCTGGGAACGAAAGAGGTGCCAAGAATTAAACTCACGGAGTGCATTACCATCCCAAGCAGCCCAACCTCACCTGAGATCAGCTGCCTCTCAGCATCTTATCCACAGCCTGACCTGGACAAGCTGTCCCTAACCCCAAAGCCAGCAGGTGACTGTGCCGTGTGGGGAGCTGAGGAGGCCGCTCCTGTGGGCAGGCAGGACAAGAGCCTCACACAGTGTGGTGAAGGTGTGGGGGAGCCAGGAACGACCTACGGTGTGCGGGTGAGTACTTCTCACAGAGTTTCCATTCTCTGACAAAGCAAACCATGCAGGTGGCTGCAGGGTATCCTCTCTGTTCCCACTCCTGGAGCCAGGGCTCCAAACCACTGACTTCCTGTGTATTTCCTGTCTTCTGACAGACATAAGGCTGTGGTGGTGAACTGAGGGAGTTAAAAGGATCACAGCCGCTCCCAGAGGTAACACAACATCCTTATCTTTAGATTCTCTGAGGAGCACAGCTCAGCTGCGATTCAAAGAGGGATTGCTCTGACCTGAAATGCATATTGGAAGGAGAAGGAGGCCCACAAAAATGGGTTCCTATCCCTTGCAGAGCAACTCCAAGGCACTAGGTACACACTGGCCCATGCTGCTGACATATTTGTCACGGAGAGTGTGGGAGAGCTCCTGGGGCTGCTGCTGCTGCCCAGAGACCCTCTGCACTCGGAGGTACAGGATGCAAAAGCCACCCTCCTTGCTGGATGCTACCGAGCTGTGTCTGATTTTCTTGGTAATGGTGATATACAGAAAACACTGACTGTTTCTTCAGAAGACACCCTGAGATAGCCTTTCTGGATATTTTTCCTGTTGTAGACTGGAGTGTGTTCCAGTTAGCCATCAGTGGCCAAGAGAAGACCATGCCTCTTGGCCTCAGTGCTTTTACCATCTCCAACCCTGCCACATTTGGGAGCTTTCTAATTTTCTTTTCCTCTCTGGACTTAATATTTCTGTGGATAGAACTTACCATATGCTAACTGTTGCTTCCGTGCCTACGTTCTGAACCTCCTGACCCTGCACATTTTAGTGCTTGTGCTTCATCTGTCAAAAGCACTCCCTGGCTTAAAACTGCGCATTGCTTGCAAGGAGGGAGCCAGTGCAGACCACAGGGAAATGGCAGAGAGAGCAGTGTAAACCTGCTTCAGAAATACTCACATAATGGCTGGGCTGGCCAAGGGCTCCTGTAGTTCTTGCAGCCCTTGTGCCTGTCCCTGTCAGGCAAGGGGGACCGTAGAAGCAAGCTGTATGAGGGGTTATTAATCAGAATCTGTTCATCCAAGTGGGCCGCAGTCAGGCTGCTAAGAGAGAGTGTGTATGTGTAAGCTCTCAGTTTGGTGTACAGGAGGTATCAAAACGTGCCAGAATGAGTAAAAAAGCCATAAGACATGAAAAATTTGTGTCTCCCATGTGATTATATGCAAGCAGGACAGTCTTAAGAAATGTGCAAGGCCGAGAAAAATAAATCAGTCCCTTTCCGAATGCAGCAGGAGAACAGGTGGGCTGGAGGGAAGAGAGACACGGGGAAGTAGCTGTGTTCACCTTTCCCCAGGCAGGAATGAGATGCCTTCCTGGCATCCAGCAGTGGTGGCATGGTTGGTTTGATGGGACGTTGGCTGAAAGGTGATGGTGTCCCAGCACAGCACTGGCCACAGTAAGTGGAGCTGCAGCAGGCCTCAGGATATTCACCTGGGGAGCAGCAGTGGACCTTGTGATGAAGGCTTTGATGTACCTACAGAGACTCAAGGTACTTACGGAGAGTTGAACACTGAAATGCTAATGCCAGAGGCACACTTAAATAATTCAATTTCTGGCATGAGGAGGAGAGGATGAAGTGCAGGGGGAATTTCCTGCGTTTCTGTTGTGGCTGAAGGCTGAGAGCTGAGATACTGAGGTGTCACCCACTGGGGAGCACGTGAGCAAGAAAGGCAGAAAAGCAAGCGAAAAAAAAGGACTTGATGGGAAAGTCATGTGAAGAGGGGAAGGGCTTATCCTTTCCTGCTGCTCCCCAGGTTGAATTTCCAGTATGGCTTTTTGCTGGTTTTTCTGGAAGTCACCCTATTTCATAGGCAATCTCTCTGAAGGGGTGGGGGGTTGCTGGCAGGAGCCTCCCAGCGCAATGAGGAAACAAACACTGTTTCCCTGCATCTCCCCACTCCTGTTGCTCCTTCAGCAGCGGACCTGCAGGAGCGAGCCCCAGAAGAGATGCAAGAGTGCTGCTGATGTGCACCAAAATGTGTCCTGGCCAAACTGTTGTTTTGCTTTCAACCAGCCCCTTTAGTAACGAGCAGATCAGTAAATAAGCAGCCTGGGGCTTTTGGTGTCTCAGCATCAGAACTTGTTTCCCCGAGGACCATGAGGCTACTCTGGGAGCTGGTGATGAAGCCTCAGCTGGGCTGGGAAGCATCCAGGGGCTCAGGACTGCAGTGTGGAGGGAGCATGGTGTTGTGGGATGGTCTTGTCCACAGGCAAAGCCAGGTTGAGGGGCTGGGCAGCTGCCGGAGCTGCTCCCAGTCCTTTCCCTAGTCCTTTCTCCTTCGTTCTGGTCCTGAGTTTTCTTCCTGTGGCTTTCAGAGACGCCCAGTGTCCCCATGCAGCTTGTCACACCCTGTTAGGGATTGCTGGGATCTCCCCAGTGAGCACTGGAGGAGGAAAGTCAGGTCTGTGTTACTGAGATTGCTGCTGCCGGAGATCTTTGGCCTTAAAAGCTTAATTAGAATCTGAAGAGGATTTGGCACTTCCGTGGAGAGGATTCACAGTTATTTTAGAAAGGCAATAACATAGTGAAGTAGTGAAACACCTTAGGGCAGAAGCTGTCCCCTGTGGACTGGAGTGAGGCAGACATTTTCTTTCTGGGGTTGGTTTAAGCAGAGTGATGCTGGACTCATTGCACCTCTGTGGGAGGCAGCTGTGGCTGTGCATGGCTGGCAGTGACAGGACACCTGTGTCGTGGCCGGGTCTCACCTGGGCTCTGGTGAGGAAGTGGAGACCCATAACAACCCCCATTCCCCCAAGATACTCATGGAATTAACAAAGAGCCCAAATATTAATGTATTAATAGGAGCCTGGACAGATTGGGACATATATATGTATGTATTTAATCTGGTGCTAGTCTCTAGAGTAAAAGGAGCTTGACTGCTGCTAATGGAGGGGTTCAGAGTGATGTGAAGTGTGTCCTGAGAGTGCACATGGAGACCTGTCCCCTGCATGGTCCTGCTTTTGTCCGTGGAGACTGTGAGAGGTCAGACTGGGGAACCTGCGCCTTGATTCTGTGTGGAAACAGGGTTCAGGACAGCCCTTGCCTGGTCCCCAGAAGCTGCCAGGACCCTTCCTGTGTTCATGGCAGGGAAATATTTGCAGTATTTCAGCTGCAGCCACCTCCCTGGTGAGCAACCCCCTGACATTGCACCCAGGGCGCTGCTCTGGCCTCAGCACCCTGCATTGCCCTCTGTAAATAACCAGCTACACGAGCAGGCACAGGAAGGAGATGGGCTCTGGTGAGTCACGGCTTCAGAGCCGCATCTGTGAGCCGTGGGCCGGGGCTTTGGGCCTGTGGGGCACTGGGGTGGTGCTTGCTCTGCTGGGTGCATTTTTGGGCCATTTGCTTTGTCCCAGCTGGGAGCACAGGGACAGGGCAGTTTGAACCAACTCTGTCAGAGCCCTGGCCTGAGTACGGTGCTGCGGAAAGTGGTTTTTCAGCACAAAACTAAAAAGAAAAGCAAATGCATGTGTATATATCTTTACACATGTGTGTACCTGTGTGTGTATATATATATATAGGTATATATATATATAAAGTTATAAACTTTTCCCTGATTTTTTCTTAAAATTTCTTTAAAAATTGAAAGCTCATGAATGAAAGGGTCAGACTTCCCCAGGAAAATTTCCAGATAGCATAAGCCACGTCTTGCTGCACCTCAGGGAAGAGGCTGTGCTATTTGGGAAGGAGGAGTGGGACAGACCAAGGGCCTTTCTATCTGTCCACACCAATGCTGCTACTGGGAGGAAGATGAGAGCAGGGCAAGCATGTGAGATGAGGTCCTCTGGCAATTACCATCCCCAGAAAATAGTAGTGCAGGGGCTTAGGCTAGCACTGGAAAACCACTAGTGGGGTTTTTTTTGTGCGTGCTTAATGGTCTTTAGTGGGCTTTCTTCTTCCATGAAGGTGTCCAGGTTGTTTTTCAGCCTGTTCTGCCTGGGTTTTGTGCTCTCTTGCAGGTTTCCTGGGGTTACCTACGCCTGCGGTGGTGCATGGCTTTCGCTGTGGGCTGTGTTTGCCCTCGGGAAGGGTGGGAGAGCAGATTCTGCCAGCTTTGCTTTTGGCTCTAAAAGGGCTGGTGTTTGCTGGAGGCAGTAGCATGGTTCACGTTGAGGAACGATCTGGTCAGATCTACAGGGTGCAAACGTGGGCCAACACTCTTCATTAACAGCCTAACTGATGGCTGCTAATGGCATTATGTAGCACCAGCCCCAGCCTGGTAAAATGTGGCTGTGTGTTTCAGTATGAGCATCTGAGCTGGTTGGCAGCATGGCACAGTCTGTGAGCTGACAGGAACATGGTGCCTGGGTACCTGTGGGACCCAGGGCCAGGGTAGCTGTGGCAGTCTCTGCTTTCTAGTGGACAAGTGGCTTTTCAGCCCCAAAGCCACCACAGGCCGCCTCTAAGGAAGGGCTAAGAAAAATTCCCCACCAAAACTATGGTGACTTGTGCTTTGCTCCTTCCCCACGTCCCTGGCTGGCTCCTGGCGTTGTCTGTGGAGGAAGGCCAGTGCATTACCTTCCTACCAGGGTGAAAGCGGGGGGCATCTCAAATCAGGGGTTGCAACATCTGTCCCCCAGCCTGGCAGCCAGCCACAGGGAGGGCAGCGCTGTGTCCTTTACAGGCAAAAGTAGCTTTTTTCCTTAGTGTAAAAGGCAAAGGCCTGTCTCCTTGTAACTCTGGTGCCATTGTCCTGCCATGTGCCAGGTGCCGCTGCTTGCTTCTGCCCAGTCTCCCTTCCTGCCAGATCCATCACAAGCTAGAGGGGAGTTACTCAAGTGAATCAAAGTGAAACTCTCCCACTGCTCTGTGTGGCAGAGCTATGCCCCCTGCCCAGGCAGCCCTTGCCCGCAAGGAAGGAGGGTGGTGGGAAGCTCAGGAGTGGGTTTGCCCTCACTTCAAAAGCGCCTTATTAAAGGAGAGCTGGGAAAAGGAATACTTGCATGGGAGTCAGCTCCCCACTGTGCACATGTGCACCCAGCACTGCCCAGGCAGCTGTGTTATGTTTTTAGGAAATTTGGACCCAGTCTCACATATGTTTGGACAGAGGCTTTTTCAGAGCAGCGTGTTACCTGACTGCCTCCGCGAGCAAATCCTGTCCCTTGGATTCAGTGTTAGTCGGCCGTGGGGTCTGTAGGAGCTGCTCTTGGCATTATGCATGAATTAATGCTTGTTAACTAATAGGTAAAATTGCAAGGCTGAAGCTGTGTTGTTTAATTAGGAGCTCTGTGCGCTGTTCCCCATATCATTCCTGCGGGTGAATCACTGGCTGTCATTCATGCTGGAGCTGGAGCCACTAACTGCGTTATGTCAGGGAATGAAATGAGACGTGGGTCTGGATTAGAGGGTGCCTGAAAAGCTTATTCACATGGGCCCTGCCTAGCGCCTTCACATCTCCTCCCACACAGTCCCTCATCCTGTTTGCAGTCACTCTCCATCATCTCTTGTAAACAGATGAGAAAAGACGTGCATCTTCAGTAACTGCCCTTCTCTACCTCCACCTCCCTGCCATCCCAGCAGCGTGGGGAAACGGCAGCCAGCCCCAAATCACCTTCCCAATTTTAAGCCCAAGAGATGAGACTCCCCCAGTGCTGACGCTCTCTCCAGCCCTTTGTAGGGAGACAGGGGACAGTTTTGCTCACATCACCGTTAGAGGAGCCATTCTCTTTCCAGCAGGAGCCAGTGAGCCCTCTCCCTCTCCCCCTGCTGCCATCGGATCAGTGTGTTCAGCATCTGCTTTTATTGGTGATGTCAAGGCTTTAGTGCTTGGCTTGTTTCAGTATTGGCATTTCATTTTTCTGTAAGTAGTTGAATTCTACAGTTATTCCTGTCCTTGTTGCCCTGGGCTGGTTATAGCACCCTTGACCCTGTGTCCAGCTTCCCCTTAGCAACTCAGTGAAGCCGAGCCATGCTCCTCTTCACAGGGCTTTGGAAGATGAACCCTGTTCCTTGGCCACCACCTTTGAACCCTCAACATCACTATGGCCGCATTTCAAAACCAGCTAACAGATAGCTTGGGGTTCCTTGCAGGGCAGGTGGGTCTCAGCACACTGTGACCATGCTGGGACAACGTTTCACACTGCTGTGGCTCCCTCTCCCAGGTGCTGCAGGACACCTGTGGCGGCTGCCCGGCTGAGGCTTCAGCTCCACCCTCCCTGAAGCAGGAAAGTGGGAGCTGGTCTCCTCCCTGCATCCTCAGACAAGCCCCCAGCTTTTTGTGGGAGCTGCTGTTTGGGGTATACAGGATGGGGAGGCTGAACTGGAATCTGGGTGCAGGAGAAGTCTCTGAGACAGGCATTGCCGTTGTCTTCTGCCATCCCCTTTCTCTTGTACACCGGTCATGCTGCTTGTTAGACTCAGCTATGAAGGGGTTAATCTTTTTTCTTGTTTATTTGTTAATTATTTTTGATTCCTCAGAGAGTGCCTTTTGTTTTCTTGAATGGGCTTCTGATATCCCATTGTCGTTTTATGTACTCCATGGGCTTCTCCCCAGCTCTGTGACCCCGACTTCCTTAGTCCCAGTCCTGCAGCATCCCCCAGCCCAGGGCTCTGCTGGTTCTCTCTACCCTACTAATGAGATGCGAAGGTTCAGCCATTACTAACTGTGCTGGTTTAGATAACCAACGGCAGCTAAAATAAATGAGGGATGCAGTGAGGTGCCATGTTAATGCACTTCCCTACTCAGGCTTTTAAAGGAAAAAAAAAAGGTCTTTTGTGAATCATTGATAAGTTCAGCTTCACTCAGGGTCACTTATGCAAAAACCTAATATTGATTTTTCATCTTTGCTTAGAGTAGCTTCCCACGCATCTGTTCAGGATGCAGTGGGGACTCACTTATCAGCATATGACTCACCTACTCCTCTAAATCTTTCTTTTCTCAAGGATAGAGGAGCAGCCAACCAGTTCACAGGATGCTTGACCTTATACTGTAGGATCAGAGGTCTCCACTGTGCTGCAAGCTGAGGCTCTGGACATATTTTCCACGTTTGCTTTGTTCCCATTAAGCAGGAATATCTTTAACAAGTAAGATAGCTCTCAGAGTCCTTTACAAAGTCATTAAATGTTCATTAGGGAAGCAGTTCTGCTAACCCTTCAGATTCTTATTGATGTCCTTCCAGGGCTCTGACCTAATTCTGGAGTTCTCCCAAGGGTTACATTGCTATCTGGAAAGAAACCAAAATAGGGATAATACAATTGTTGTGGAATCCCTGCTTGACTGCGCACATACTGCACACAGTCTTT
Source organism: Thinocorus orbignyianus (assembly GCA_013400375.1). Lineage (NCBI taxonomy): Eukaryota > Metazoa > Chordata > Aves > Ciconiiformes > Thinocoridae > Thinocorus > Thinocorus orbignyianus. Next base: position 95,147 of record VXBW01004056.1, on the reverse strand, counting down.
TTAACACACACATTCATCTCTAAAAGATCTGAATCAGATACTTAAATCCAACTTCCTCTGAATGGCCCAGCAGAAAAATCGATTCACAGGCAAAGAGAAGAAGAGGATGTATATACAGTACCTTCCTCTGGACAGAGAATGCTTCCTCCATCCTTTCAGAACAAGAGGACAGAGCATGCATGTCCCTGCCTGGGATTGCCACGCTCTCTGCTGTATCCCAGAGGCTTTGGCTTTCTGCAGGAGAGGTCTACACAGACAGGCTGTCGCCACAGACCTGCTGTGCGAGCACTACAGGATGCTCCCGAAAGCCCTTTTCCCTCCAGGAGAATTCATTGTGGAAGAGGGGATGCCAACTGAGAGACCCAGACCTATGCCAGCCTTGTGAAATGCAGATGTTGGAGCACTTCAACAGCTGAGAGATGGATATCAACAGAAATGCTGAAAAAATTAGTAAGATATGTTTTGGGAGAGGTAAACTCAGTGGATAGACTTAGCCTAGCACACTTCATTGAGATGAAGAAGCTCTGTGGGTTTGTACATAACATCAAAGGACTGACACTCTGTGACAGTCTTGATGTTTCTGAAAATTAGTCCGATGCAAATCCCAGATGAGTATAGAAAAGGCCTCCAGCTCTGCCCCATACAACAGAAGTGCGGGAGTCAGTCTCTAATTTAAAGCAGGTCAGTTTATAGTGCAGGCTCTTAAGAGCTGTTGCTATGAGCTGGAAATGCAGCTCTACCTCCTTCATCTTCTGCAGAGGTTATTTGTCATCAGACGCGCAGCAGCATGGAGCCAGTGGTTTCCCTCATGCCTAGTAATGCCTCCTGCTGCTCTGAAGGGACGTGCAGCTCTTCTGCATGGAGGCTCCATGCACATCTGTCCCACTGGGCTTCCAATGCCCCTCTGCTCCTGGGCAGTTTCCCTCCAACATTCATCTATTCCTCCCAGCTCAGTGCCACAGGCACAGTGAGACTAAGCAGAATTGGAAAAAAGGAATGACTGGATTTTGTATCCCCAGAATGCTTTACCTTTTTCTTATGCTATGTTGTTGAAGCCACTGATATCTTTATTGCTCTTCTCTACACTTTTCAGTAAAACAAGATCTATTTAGGAAGCAGCTTTAGGATGGCTGATTTGATTTTTCCATTTAGACTGTGGTTCTGCAAATACTTAGTGGACTGAAGTCACATTTGTGCCCTGTTGTGATCCTCCTCTTACCTGTGTGCTAGATATTAACAGACTTCTCCTCTCCCTCTGTCTCTGTCTTTCCCCTAGTACATGGGCTGTATTGAAGTGCTACAGTCAATGAGGTCCCTGGACTTCGGCACGCGAACACAAGTCACCAGGTAGGTGGTATGAAACTGAAATTCAGCCCAAGAGTGAAAAAACAGAGTGCTAATTTCTGCACAAAGCCAAGGGAGTGTGCCAGGCTCTGAGACATTTTGAATGGGAGTTTGCATGTTTTGTTTTGTTTTTTCCCAAGCGATGATTTGAATTATTTGATCATCACAATAGGCTATTTGCATTGGAAAATGTACTGTTTCAGCCACAATCCTAATTTCTCTCCCAGTTTTTGTTCCGGACACAGAGAGCCTACCCCTGCAGTCGCAGCACGACACAGATATCCCAGCTAGCTGGGTCCAGGCAGCAGCCAGCCTGTGCTGGTGCTCGGTGCCGCCGGCACAGCTCCCCCAGGGCACTGGCTCCATCCGCTGGTGCTGCTGTGGCCACAGGTGGCCAAGGTGGTGAGCCGGGATGCTCGCTGGCCACTCTGCTGTGCTGCTTCCTGCCCAGTGCAGAAAGTGCCATCAGTCCCTCAATCTAGCACAGTCGTCTAATGTATTTTTGTCTGATGTATGACATTGTTTGGCCCCATCTTGCACCAAGGCCAGACTCGGCTGGAAGTGGCGTCACAAGGAAAAGTTGTTGAAGTACAGCCATTTCCACTGTACTGCAGGCCTAAGTCTGCAAATCAGAAAAAGGTGAATATTTTGCTCTTGGATACTACTGAATGTGGTTTAAATACAAAATATTTTGTGGTCTTTTGAGAAGTTTTCAGCTTCTGTTGCAGATTACTGCCAGTGGCTGGAGATAGGTTATTCATATATGTACCTGTGGGGTTGTTGAAATGTCCTGTCAGGAACAGAAAAGCCTAGTTTTATTTTTATGTTTATTCTTGTCAGTGCAGGAGTGTTTGAGTTTTCAAAAGAAGCACCCTTGTTCCAGCTCAGAGTGCTGTGTGCTGCAGGGATGTGTTCACGGTCCAGCAGCCAGGAGTAATGCTCTGCTGGACAGCCCCGACAGCCACCCAGCATTCCAGCACCTTTGCTGGAAAAGGCTTTTTGGAGGAGTGGGTGGGTGCAGAGTATTTTGGCCCAGCCTCAGACTTCTTCCCTCCTCCCCTCAGCTATTTTCCTGGCATGGTTCATGCTGAGGATGCTAGGAGTGTGGCTGAGGCTTCCTGCGCCTGCCCAGCTCTTCCTTCCTGTTGGTAGATGATTTACAGATGCTCTTTTGCTTCCTCAAGTGTTTGTATCAAAGAAATGCTGGAGAAAGGAAAGGAACATGAAGAGATAAGTGTTACATTTTTACCTATTGGCTCCCAGACTTACCAGCTAAAAGGAAGAATCTGAAAAACTTGAGTCCTCGAATGCCTATATACCGCACTCAAAAGCTGTCCGATTTGTTTTATATTCATAATCAGCGGTTGTTGACATTTACAATCAGCATAAGCACTCACCCAGTTCCTGTGTGTGGATATGAAGAAGTGCCTGAGACACAAATACACTTCGCTCAGCCTAGTTGTTTACCAATCTGAAAGATCCGTGTAGTACCCTTAGCCCAAAGCAATCGGTATTCAGACCAAGCCGCTGTATTCTTCAACAGCCTCGGCCAGAGAGCCAGGTTATCTCCCGTTTGCAAGACACGGCAAATGTTTGCTGCTACACTTACAAAACAGAGCTTTGAATGGTTTGTCTGGAAAATAATGAATATGAATTACTGCGGGACAAGAGCTTGCCAACTTATATTTGGCCCAGATAGTAAGGTTTTGTTAACCGGAGCTATGTGAAAACTTAACAATGGAAATATTTCCATCACCTAAAAAAAATCCCACTGCTGACCTCAATGGGCTTTTGTGCACAAGAAATTCAAAACTTAAACTGTTTGCAAACCAAATGCTGAAGTGCTGAGCTCATGCATGCAAATTTTAAAGTTCGATCGATTACAAGCTGATTAGAGCAAAGATAACATTGATTATTCCCCTATTGTTCTCCCAGGGGAGTAAGTTTAGAGACAGCACGCACAATGCACCAACCAAGGAGTTAGTGGAAATGATCCCATTTTAATCATCTCTGTTATTTGTACCGAGAGTAAATTTTTTTTTTACTCTGATGGCATTTCACTAAACAAAGAGGCATCTCCTGTTTTAAAGTGTTGTAGAGAGGGTCCCTAATTATGTCTGCTCCCTGTCTTGCTATATGTGTATTTGCATTCTTAGTCTCTTGATCTCTAAAATTAAAGATGTTATTTACCTCCCTCACCTGAATGTTGGAAAGATCAACAAAGTTGTGTTTGCCAAAGTGCCTTGGGGAGTCAAAAGAGATGAGCTTGGAGGATTTATTTTCTAGTTCCTTGCTGGACTTGCATTTTCAGAGTCACTTAGCAGGCACAGGTTTGGGGAAGGCAAACTGTGGCCTCTCCAGTGCTATGAATGCCCATGGGGTGCAGAGGTGCTGAATGGCAGCAGCGTAGCAAGGGAAGGGCCAAGCACTGAGATGCTCTCCACCCTCGGCAGCTGTGTGGTGAGGAGGCTGGCACAGCAGATATGGCTGCAGCAGTTTTCTCTTCCAGGTCTCTGCCATGCCTACCTGTGACCCAATTCACGCCCTCTTGGGACATCCCTCCTGTTTTGCAGAAATCTGTGATCCCAAGTTCCCCCTAGATGATAAGAGTAACACCAAGAAATAGCAACAAGGGTAACAAGTTCCTCTGCTTGAGGGGCTTTGTATTTTTTGAATGGTCACCCATAAACATGCTGTGCTTGCTGTTCTCAGTACCTGATGTGTTTGAGTTGTTGCCCCAGAGCTGTGCCAGGTCCTACCTTTGCTGGACCCTGACATGCACTTCCTTTGTCCAGCCCTTCAAAGGTTTTCCTCTTGTACGTCTCCCACATCTGTTAAATCAAGCTGATTATTAGTCATTAGATTTGGGCATTTGTGGGAAGCGGGATTCTGTATCCCAGAACGGGGCATTAACTTGCAAACTTTAATTTGAAGGGCATCTGAAACGAGCTGCTGGGGAGGGCTGGGGGAAGAAGGCTGACTTTGTTTGGAAGATTAATTTCAACTTTGTTGAGACTCACAATCCCTTTCTGTTAAATAGTGTAGGCAGAGCCCTAGATGCTTAAAAGCAAATCTTCAACAGCATGCTTATTCGCTTACATCAGCCCATCTCTCATCTTTTACTCTCATTTGGGGGAACAATAAACAAAGCAGCTCACTGTTACTGCCAGTGCGCCGCTCTCCTGCATGCTATCAGAGGAGCATCTGCCATGGGTTTAGCTCCAGAGGTGCAAACATGGAGAAAACCTGTAGACTGTACAGCTGAGCTGAGCTAAGGGCTTATGAATGCCAAAAATGGGGCTGTCCTTGTTACCCCCTCCTGCCCCAGTACTTGCTGAGCCCTTGCTGAGTGGCTGCAGCCCAGCCAGGCAGCTGGCTGGTAACCCAGTGGGCAGAGGGAGCAGTGCCCTGCAGGGCTGTGGAGCCACACTGGTCTTTTTGGGGAGCAAGCAAACATCCCTGGAGTTGCTGGCCCCCCCAGTACTCGGCCATGTGGGGGATGTGGCACCCTCTCAGTTCAGTGTGTCTCAGCCCAGGTGGTGGGGAGCTGCCTACTGCTGGAGCCTCAGTGTCCCACTCAGAGAGAAAAGGTCCTGCTTCCCCATCCCTGTCCTACCTCCTGGATCACACAGAACTGCCCCCAGGGAACTGTGTCAGCCTTGATCCTCACGGAGTTGGTGCCCAGCAGAATAACCAATGGTAAACTCCCCCTGCAATGGGTGGGAACCTGCTGGGGCCATGAGCAGGACCTCTGGCTCTGCGGTAGGTCTGCTCCTGGTGACAGCCCAGGGGACCAAAGGGCTTAGAGTAATATTTTTCAGGGTGGCAAGAAAAGCTGACCCAAATCTCTTCCATTCACTATGGAAAGTGAAAACTGTGTCAATGAAACAATGACCAGTTTATGTAATTGTGTGGGTGCTGGAGGACTGACAGACAGTGATGCCACTTCAGATGGCAGAAGATGCCTGAGGAGCTGAGGAGCAAGATATTCTTTTCCTTAAACTACAAGAACAATTTAAATTTCTCACAGCTCTCCTGATTTCATTCTGTGTCTCCCACGGTTGAGAAGAGCTGCTGCAGAGTACACAAGTAGAGTTACCTCATTCAGCGCGATTTAAAAGAAAGGAAAAACAAACCCAAGGTTTGTTTTGGGGTTTGCTTTTGGGTGAATGACAAGAAGGAGAGAAAGAAAAAGCAGCAACATGACTGGAATAACAAGGCCACATTTTCTGCTACTGCCTCAGACTTGGAAGGTATCAAACAGACAAGCAAGTGCCAGAACCCATAAGGTTGCACATTCATCCGGATTCAAGCTGATTAACTACAAAACCTACACACAGGTATATGCCATCCAGTAGATCTAAAAGCAGAGTGCTTGAAAATGACTGGCTGTAAGAATGAATTAATAGCAGATTTCCAGGAAGAAAGCACAGATATGGTAAATCCTATTTCAGTTTATCATGGACACAACCAGAATTTATTTTCTGCTTGCCCCATGGAAGAGACTGAAGGTTAGAAGTGTTCCAGTTGTAGCAGCAGTGTTGTCAAACAGCTGCTTTTCACATATTTGAAATAATATTAGAGAAGATTTGTTAGATCATCTGGAAAACCACCCAGAGATATGTCTGTGAGAAGATGATTTCCCCTATTGAAGAGAGGTAATAGAAACTATTAAGTAGAAGTTATTTGCCTACTTTTTGTTTCCATTTGCTGAACAAGTGCTTCAGAGCGTGGTGAAGTGGGCAGTGACCACACTGGATTGTACAAGAGCAGGGCCATTGGCAGCTTTGCCCATAAGCCATTCTTCCACATGAGCTGCCTGAACTCATTTGTCACCAAAATAGACAACTTCCCTGTTTTTCCAATTTGTTCTGTATCTGGTTTTCTTTCTAGGTAGAGCTAGACGTGAAGGCTCCCAGTAGCCTTAATGTCTTGGCTCTGATTTTAATTTCCTTTAATATTGAATGAGAAGATGAGCTCTCATTTTCCAAGCTGATTATTGGAATCTGCAAGATCATCATGCAGGATGCCTTTCCCATTTTATTTTTTTTTTTTTGTTTCTGCCTTTCTCTTGGTAACACACAAATAAAACAGGAGCTAAGCAAGAAGGATATCAGGAAATTGCTTCAAAAGCATATTTTCAGCTGTGCAGGTGGAAGTGCTGTAAAAGGGTAAAAAAAAATGCAGTCTTTTAAAAGGCTGTGTTTCTGACCCATGCTGTGTGGCCCTTGATGCTCTTCCTCTTCCCTGCTGTTCTCACTCAACATATTAATTACATTTCATTATTTTGCTGTGGTTGAGGTCTCCATTCATTTGAGAGTTTCCAGGTTGAATTTCTCAGGATGTTCTCTGGCAGGAATACTCAGTGTAGCATCACCAATCTTCAGTGCTTTAAGCTCATAGCCCATCAGCGTAGCAACATCCGTGGGGCACTGAGCAAGGAGCAGCAGCGATGCTGCCGCTCACTGTCACTGTCCTGGCTTTACTTGTGGTCTGACCTGCTCCCCAGGCGTGACACGGGGTCCTGGGGGGACCACTCTCCTTACCAGGGCACCTCTGCTTTGTGGAGCATGGCTGGCTGCAGCCTCTTGCTGCTGTGTGGTCCCCTGGTATTTTTTAGCCTTTCTGAACCAAAACTTTCTCAGGAAATTAAGCCCACTGGTGTGTTCCTCCCACATACATGCCAGGGCCTGAAAACAAACTTTCCTAACTAGCTTGTTTCCTAATTAGTGCTTTCGATAATAATCCAATAACAAACCAAGTAATTAAACAAACTAATTCCCTTCCCCTTAGGAAAAAAACAGAAGCCCAACCCTTGAAAGCCCAAGTCTGCATTCAGCCAAGAGAGAAAGGCTGAGGCTACAACCTCAAAATAAAATCACCACTGGGAAGATTATGGGGGCTGGTGGCATGTCTCATCCCAGCAGCCCAGCTCACCCCAGCAGCTGGGGATGTTGGGGGCTGCAACTCAGACTGGAATGGCCAGGCAAAGTTAAGGAAACCTGCTGAGCATATCCCAGTCCAGAAAGTCACCGTTTTTCCATTGACTTCAGTAAGTATCAATCAGAAAAAGCCTGTGACTAACTGCAAGAGGGCTTTTTCTAGCAGCTGTGCTAACCCTGATCAGGGCAGTCGAGTGCTCCACCATACGTCCAAATTGGTCACCTGCTGCAGCATATATCAGAATTTTCTTGGTTCAAGTCCGGAAAATAGGCGCAGCATGCTACTATGTTATATTAAATGGATTATTAATGTATTAATATGTATTAATAATGTATTAATGTATTATATATTAACTGTCTGTGATATAGACTAATAAACACTGTGAGTGCTTTATACCTTCCCCTTCTGCTCCCCTGAGAGGTGCCTGTAGAGAATAGTGGGTGGTTGGAAAGGACATCTAGTTTGAGAAATACCCACTAGAGATGGAAAGATATGAACTGAGACCTTAGACTTGAAAAAGAAGGGGAGAAGCTGATCACACCTCCTTATTCTGCCTTGACTGTTTGTTTAAGAGAGAGAAACCCCAAACACCAGAAGCGCAATCAGGGCATCCAGCTGGGCTCCCTCAGCAAACCCCAGCTGCTCAAAGTAAGAAGGATTAAGGTGGGGAGGATCCCCTCTCTGCCAAACAAGAGACCTATCCACTATACTGAGAAAAAGGATTTAAAGGCATTAATTAGGTTGAGTTTTTTGTGGTTAGTTGATGTGTTTTTTTAAAAAAAGCAAAATTTTATTAGGTGAAACTGGTGAGTTTTATGAAGAAAAAGAATCAACCCAAACTAGGCTGCTGAATCATTGTATTTTATGAAATAGGTTTGTTGTCTTGAAAAACAGTGGGAGGAAAGAAGAAAGAAAAACAACTGTTAAAGACCTTCCAGAAGATTTAAGTGTTTATAAGTGGGATGATAACAATAAATCGCAGGGTTGCTGGCCCTGTTACAGATGTTGCATGTGAAATAATCCAACAGTTTGTGCTGTATTTTTCTATTTGCAGGGAAGCAATAAGCCGACTGTGTGAAGCTGTATCGGGTACAAATGGAGCTATAAAAAAGCGAAAGGTAAACACTGCTTTAGCTGAATGATTAATTTTCTATATGTATTTCTAATAAGCTGGATGGATGATTCCCTAACAGGCTTCAGTCCATGCTGGAGTTAGTGCATGTTAATCCATGTGAACTTGGTGTAACATGACAAAGCACTTGTAGCAGGATGTTTAGCCTGCTCGGTTTGGGGCCAAGGCCATGCTTTACCGTATTTTCTTCAGGATTAATGCTTTGCCCAAAGTTTCTGCTCCTACTCAGCCTTTGTAGTGCTTGGTGCTTTACAAGCTTTAGCTTGTGGCTGGTGAAGTGTAGGAGGCCTTTTTAGTAACAAAAGGGAGCTTGTTCAGTGTAGGGTTAATCTGGTTGTTCTTTATAAAAAAAATTAAACACAACTAAAATGGCAGTGTTAAATGGGTCAGTAATTTATTTAATAACTGGGATGCAGTGAGGGGCAACATCTGTGGCTGCTGTTGGGTTGTGTCCAGTGGAAGTTACTGATTTCCTTCTGTAACTGTGGGGCTCAGGAGGGATGAACATGCTCCTGAAAAATGAACACATGGGACAGTGTCTTGATTTACTCAGAAACACTTCATCCCTGGGAAACGAAGCAGACACGTTCTGAATGACTGAGCTAGTTACAACATTTAGCTCACTGGGATTTTGCTTTAAAACTTTTTTCCTATTATTGACATAAAAACCTTGCTTACAAGTAGTATACACAAAGCTGATATTTGCCAGAAGTTCTCTTTGCATTTGATCAAGCCATTATCCTTGCTCCATTGAAATCTTCGATAAGAAATCGTAAAATCTGCTTGACTTTGGTACATTTTGCCCCTGACAGACTCGGCTGACAGCCTCTTGCTTTTGTTTCTTTGTTCAAAGCCTCCAGTGAAGTTTCTGTCTTCTGTACTTGGCAAAAGTAACCTTCAGTTTTCTGGCGTGAATATAAAGCTGACCATTTCAACAAGCAGCCTGACTTTGATTAATGTTGACACGCAGCAGGTAGGATACATATAAATCCATGTCCTTTTCTCCGTGCTACTGTATTCTCTTCATTTTGTGGCTTCTGAAGGAAAGGCTTTGAAGGGAAAGCGGCACCTTTTAGTCTTCTTGTGCATGCCTTGGTAAAGCTGAATTACACAATGCCACTGAATTTAAAAATGAGAGCACTTTGGAGGAATTGGACATGCAGCACATGCCCTTTTGGTTTATGATGCTGTCTTCTATGGGGAGGGATCTTTAAGCACTTGGCAAACAGTTTCTCTGTGTGTCTGTCTGTACAGTGCCTGATAAACAAGGCACTAGTCCTGTCTAGAGTTTCTCACAAGTCCTAGGGAAAAAAAATAATTGATATAAATAATGAGTCAGAGCTTGGCTTTGGTGTCATTCAAAGCTATTTTACAGCTGGGTAATATATGTGTATAATCAGTTACACTATGCAAAGTCTCTGGGCTCCATCAAGATGTGTTCCTGAGAGCCTGGATCTGCCCTGGAACTGGAGTGTGCTCCCTTCTTGGCGGTTGTGATGAGGAGCTTCGCGCTGCCCACCTAATTTCTCTGTCAGCTGTTGGCTTCAGCTTCTGGCATGATCTGGCTGGGGGCAAACAGTGGGTTTCACTCCGAGCTGGAGCAGGGGAACACCATGGAGGTAGTTTTGGCTCTCTGGCTCTAAGGAGCTGGCTGTGCTGAGTGTCAGGCAGCTCTTGAGGTTTCACCAGACCACAGAGGTCTCCTGTCCCTTGAACCCCTGTGCTAGGAGGAGTCTATGGCACCAGTTTTCCCTTCCTTTCAGGTACAGCAGCAAAGGGCTTCCCTATACCAGGCAAAGCTCGGGGGGTTGGCAGGAAAAGTATGGTCCTTTTAACCTGTTCCTGTTTGTAACAGGACTAAAAGCCAGCTGGGCAGATCCCCTTCCAAATGCACTGATGTGCCCTGTCACTGCACATGCAGGTGTGCAGGGACTGTCTTGAAATTCTTCCTATGTCTTGCATTATTAGACCTTTGCTAATGGGAAATGCCATTTATTCTATTCTTGTACTGTCACCATGTTTCATTGTGTTCCCACCTGCATAATCTATTGTACTTGATTTTATAATAAAGAACAGTTTGTATCCAGAGATGAGGTAGTGTTTGAAACCATGAATAGTTGATGGTTGATTTGGCTAGTGAAATCCCTACCAGGTAACAGTTTGGTACTAGTGATGAGAGAGAATATAATCACAGTATCAGTGGGCCCTGTTCACAGAAATGTTACCATTGTATGCGCATGCATTTAAGTACACTAATATTAATTAATTTCTCAAGACTTTGTAATCCAGTGTCTCCAGTTATTCCCCTTTCAGAGTCTTATTTAGCTTCATACTGTCTGGGCTAGAAGTTGGTGGTTGAATTAATTCTGAAAACCCTTTAAGGAAGATTACTTAGGGATGTAGACGTTACTAAACATGGATGGGTAGTCTCAAAAATATTCCTATTTTTGTCTTCCTTCACAAATGATTTGTGCGTGTGTTAATGGATTGGGTTGACGTGGACTTAACTGCTTGCTCTATGAAGATATATGCTCTGCTGTTTTCTAAATGTGCGGCACGTGAGCATGTTTAACTAGTTTGTCATGCTTTTCAGATTATTGCCAACCATCACATGCAGTCCATCTCATTTGCTTCTGGAGGTGACCCAGTAAGTATTGATTTATAAGATATACTTCCGCAGGTATAATGAAATTATTATGAGAATAAAAGTACCTGCAAATACTTTGCTTCATCCCTTCCTATCCACAAACACTAATAGAGTATGCTGCACTTCTGGATCATGGCCAATAATACAAGAATACTGAGGACCTGAGACTGAAAAGAGATGTGGAATAGTCTCTCCGTGGACCTTTGTTAGATGTGTATAGTTAACTTCTGTTGCCTGTTGGTGAGCCTCCGTTCATTCAAAAGCCCTCAGACTTGGGGATCTAAAAATAAGAACACATGATCATGGGAATTTTATCAGTTCTGTGGTCCCTGTAATCCAACACCTGTCACAAAACCAGTCAGCACTAGAACCTCTAAATTTTTAGAGAAATTTTGGGTCAGACGGCTCCTATGAGACAGATGTGCCATAACCACCACCTTCCTCCAGATATGGGTCTTTCTTCTAGAATCGTAGGCACAAAGTCATTGATGTTTTCAAGCAAGAGGTTTTCTATCCTCTTCCAAGCTCTTTACTGCAATGCAATAATTGTAAGCTTGGAATTTGTTATCCGTAAACATGCTCGATTCCCTCTTTATGTCTAAGCATGCCCAGCCCTGCCAGCGTTCCAAATTTCATACTCCACATGATATAAAATCCGTATTTTTTTTAATCAGTTTTTAGTTTTTTGCTCTTCAGTTTTGTTAAATCTTTCCCTGTTCCTGTGTTAGTAAACAGAAAAGTGAAGGCTCCGGGTAATGCTTCTGAGGACACTGGGGTGGAAGCCAGATCCAGCTTTGACTGGAAGATGACAGATCTGCCTCTTTGGATTTAGGAGCATGCAAGGGAAAATAGCTGAGAACCAGCCCTGTGTGGCTGACAGATCTTCTCTGGAGGGCCATGTGGGGGATGTCAGGAGCCCAGCTGCTCCGCACTGCTTAGAGGGATGCAGCCCAAGCTGCCTGAGAGCAGGAGCTTTATGGAGCTGGGCTGGGAAGTAGGGAGGGAACCCGTGTGCAGGCCCTGGACTGTCAGTCCTGCTGCCAAAGTAGTGCATCCTTAAAGATCCAGTGTAATGGTTAGGGCATTTTGAGAGTCTAAGAAGTTCAAATTTCACCTTCAGATGCCTGTTCTATTCTTCTACACTGCACCCTACAGTACTGTCCTTGGGCTTTGCAGACCTTTCCTGATATGGATTTCCAGGTGGCTCCAAGTGCTGGTGCACTGATGTGTGATTTGATGCAGGCAGGATGCAGGAACAACCGCAAAACCACGGATTAAAGGCAAAGCCCAAATTTAATCTCAATACCTCATGGATTGGGGAATCTCTGAAGCAGCACCCAGGCAGAGGCAGGCAAGCAGGGAACACAGGCAGGAGCAGGAGGATTCTTATTAGCAAGAGAGTCCCTGGCAAGGGCGTGGGAGAGCAAGAGCACTCACGCTTGCTGTTCTGACCTGTATTTCAAGGATTCTGATAGGCAGAGGCTTCTGCTGTGCTTTGATTTCTTCAACAGCAGGGCGAGAATCTGGGGCGTGTTCGATAAAGTGCCCCGAGTCCATCTCAGGCCTGCATCACCTAGATGCAGATGTTCTACTTGTTGAGCACACAAAACTAAACAACGATTAGTGTGATATATGTGTTTTCCAGCACCCCACATTCGAGTCACTTGAGCGTGTTTATAGTCCTCCTTGCCAAGCTTGTGTTACTTTCCCACAACTAAGCATCACAATGCTTTGTATCCAAATTCCAGTTTTCTTGATAGTTAAACAATTTAAATACGTCCTTAAGCTGACTTGTTTTTGAAGTACATACCATGTGCTAGATGCTGGCTTTCTAATTTGTCTTTCTGTAGCATTTCCAGTTTTGAAAATTCAGGGATATGTTTTCAGACCTCTGCTCAGTGGGTTGGATGAGTAACTGTCCAGGGCTTTTTAATGTTATTTTCCTGCATTGGTCTTGTGCAGCGATCCCATCAGATCTCACAGGCTATACAGGGCTGGGTTTGGTCAGTGCTTAGTGGCAAGGACCCCCAAGAGACGTGCTTGCACAGATGTGCTGCAGGAAATGGGCTTGGTGGCGCAGCTGGTGACACGTTTCTTACAGGGAGAATATGTATAATGGAGGTCTTGCTCAGTGGTGTTAATTATAAATCTAGCGGCCCTTCACGTAAGTGGCAATTTTGGCAGCTTATTCAGGTAATTTTCCCCAAATCCCCATTACATTTAAATGGGTGATAGTTTCCACAGGCCAAGCCTCTTCAGCTGCCCCTGTGTTCAGTGTTAAGAAGCAGCAATATTCTACTTGAGAATAAAGACTATTCTGGCTTTATTTTAAAGCAAAGTCATCCATGCATGTACATAAACATCAAAAGGGTATAAAAATAGCAGGTACTGCTCCAGTTATTTTAGTTTCTAGTTTCTCTCTAGATCTAATTTATTTTAAAAGTGTACCCTAAAATATTTATGAACTTTAAGAAAAACCTGAGAGGAAAAGGAACAAAATTGAGCTCACTAAATGCATAAGAAATATTTAGTTTTCTTTCTTTTAATGGTATTTACTTTGGGGATTTTTAAAAAATTATCTAGGACAACTTCTGCTAGCCCTAAGACCTGCCTCTGCTGTCGTTCATTGTGAATTATTAAATGATGGTTCTTGTGCATATTGCAAATGGGGGCCTTGTTTCCTGCCAGCTGATCGCATCTTCCCTCAAGAGAGCCATGCCTTTAAGCTGCGAATTGCATTTTCCCCATCCCGCCTTAAAGATCCAAAATAACAAAATGCATCTTTAATAATTAAAAGAATGTTATTCATTACCTCACCATTTTTACTATAGCACTGAATTATCAAGTGACTTTTTGCTTTTGCAGTATGACTAGAAATGTTGATTTTTCTATCCCAGTTCCCTTTTCAGTTTGACTAGAAAAATTGAGGATTACTTCAGTGTTGGCTGGACAGAGACAGACAATCTGAAACAGACAACTGATTATACTGAGGTTGCCTGATCTTAGCAGCAGCCTTGAGATCCAGAGTAATTTAACCTGATCGTAGCTAGCCTAAGATCAGCAATTGAGATCAGATACTGATTGTATTATGCAATATTTTAGAGATCAATTTTTCTCTAAGATGCCTTCAAAACTCAATCTTCATGCAACAAATTGGGAACATTCTTCGTTGCCTGTTGCATTATATTAGCGCTGGTTTATCTTCCGCTGCTACTGATAAGGATGTTCCCAGCTAACAGCAGCGACCAGCAGCCACATAGCCCTGAAGCATCACACAGGAGAGGCTTCGAGCTCCATGGGAGCAGTGGAAAAGAACAGCACTGTCTGCTGATGGGGTACTAGTTGTGTTTCTACTCCTGTTGCAGAGTTTGGAATTGAAAACCATTTACTGAAAACCCAAAGAATGCCAAATGGACTAGTGCATTTATTACAAGAAGATTTCAGGACAAATACTGTGTTGCTAGCCACCAGTGTGTCACTGATTTTTGTTTTTTTCCTCAGCCTGCTTTCCTAGTACCTCCAGTTGTTTACTCTGAAATAAGCATGCTTGTTAAAGCTATATAGGTCTCTGTATACTCAGTTGCTTTGCTGTCGTGGTAGAGTTGTTAATACTTAACATTTTAAAGATGTTTGCTGTCGTCTTTCCTATAGGATACGACAGACTACGTTGCATATGTAGCAAAAGATCCTGTTAACCAGAGAGGTATGGAAACAATTTTCAGATTGTTATACATGTTTATATGATTGCTTTATCTGTACCAAAGATTTGCTTGAATTATTTTAAAATAAGAAAGCTGCTGAACAGCTCAATATTCTATATGATTTTTGACCTCCCTGTATGAATCTGGGTGATGGTACACAGGCTGTGGCTTTAAATGTCATATTCTTTGTACAGCAAAGTGAATCCGCTGGTCAGGCTAAAGCTGTACTTGGAGCTGCAGGGGCAGGAGCTTTCCCAAGCTGGCCTTGCCTGGGGCAGAGCTTGACGAGGTGGGCAGCTGCCCTGCTCTGGGACAACTTTCAGGTGAGGGAAGGGCAATGAATGCGACTCCTCATTCAACACAACCTCCTGGGTATGTTACTGGAAGGCAGGGTGGAGTATATTCTCAGGTGTAGAAGACTACCCCCACTCTGGAGGCTAACCCAGGAGGTGAAAGTCCTCTCCATCACTCTCATTATTTGCCTGCAGTACAAGACAGATTGGCCTTTGGCTGCTTCTTTCCTGCCAGAGAGCTCTCAGAGCTACACTGCCGATGGCTATGAGGTTGGTAGTGGCAGCTCACTCTAAGGGGCTGTCGATGGCTCAGAAGATCAGGATACTTTCTGTAGAAGCTGGGATGGAGCCTTACAGTCTGGCCTGCCACTTCTCTAGCTCCATCACCACTAATTTGACTAATTTAGGGCACCCTGCTAGTTCACCAGTAAGTCCTGTATTGATGCTGGGATGTGCAGAACTCCTGTGCCTGTTGGCAGCTGGCCCAGCACCATCCCTGAGCGCTGTCTCCTGGTGGCTCTGTGAAGGGGAGAGTTGGGCCTGGACACACTTGCCACTGGTGGGAGTTTCCAGAGGGTGTGTGTGTGAACAAAGACTGGTGGTAGGTGCGTGGTTTTCCGCTTCCAGAGCCACTTGGACTTGTGTTTTCATGCTGCTTCATGTGAAAACTGCACAGTGGCAGGGCTGGTTCTCTCCCCTTCTTCTGCTTACTGTCAGGCAGGGAGAGAAAAAAGCACCCCATGCAGGAAGCATAAATGGAGAGTTGATACTGTGATACTAAGTTGAAACTATGATTAAAAAATGCCTAAAGCAATTTCCTTAACATGTAAAAAAAAATCTCAGGCTGTATAATGTCTTAAAGCTTTCTTAGATGCATAATTTCATACCCAGCTTCTCTGCTGTAAGCAATATAGCTTGTGTCTCTATTTCCTGGTATAAAGTGCATTTACTGAATTAAAGTAAGGTGTCTCTTTGCAGCATGCCACATACTGGAATGTCCCAATGGGATGGCGCAGGAGGTGATAAACACCATAGGGCAGGCTTTTGAGCTCCGGTTTAAACAGTACCTGAAGAACCCATCTAGCCTGGTTACAACTAATGAAAGGTCAGCACATTCTCAGTCACTTAAATGGTGGTTTTCTTCTCTCTGCTACTTTTCAGGAAAATAATGTACTCTGAAGAGTGAGCCAGAAATAAGATGCTTTGGGTATGCTTTCTGGATATATGCTAATTGTGATATGTGCTGTATGTACAGGGTATAATAGCCTAAAATTAGCTTATTCCAGTAAACTCCGTTGATTTCTGTGACAGTTGTAGAGGTGCATAACACAGAACCTCGCCGTATTGTTCCTTAGCTAAAAGAGCCTTATCTTAATTCATGCAAGTAAGTTGAATAAATGTTGAAATTATTCCACTTAAGTAAGTTCATCTCTATAAATACTGTGTGCGCGCGCGTGCACACGCTCTGTGCTCTGTCCTGGCCCATGCCAAGTTTAAGCTCAGCTGTGCAAAGTGTGTGGTGGTGGGGAAAAAGCCATTGTAATTTACCTTTCCTGGCAGCAGCCTCAGATGCCACCTGGTGTGACTTATATCATATGCTTTGTGTACTGAAATAAACACAGCTACCACTCTGCCTTTTAAGGTAGGAAGCCCTGTCCTCTGCAAATAGCTCAAAATATAGGGCATAGATTAACTTCTGGACTGCAATTCCCCATTTTTCCATTGCGCTGGGGGGACAATTCTTGCTCTAATTTATGGCTCTCCTCGCAGGCTAGCCATGCCTGTTTTTCTCAGTCTTTTCTTTACTGCAATGTCAAATTTGATTGTTTGCTACCTCCCAGGAGTAGGGAACGCTGTAACACTGCTTAACTGCATCCCGAGTCCTGGGAGTAGCCATGCAGGCGGTGTCACTGGTGCCGTGCCTGATGCCGTGCAACAGAACTGGTTTTATGACACAACAGCAGCCCCAGCTCCAGTTTGTATTTATTTCATTGTGTATAGTGGTCCTTGCCATTCCACTGTTAATACTGGTCTGTTTTCCCTGGGGACAATAACCAGAGGAAGAGCCTTTCCTATGAAACTGTGCTAGGTTACGCCACAAGTAAATCAGAGCACAGAGAAATGGAAGGGGCTAATTAGATTGGCTCCCTGAGCCTCACCCGCAGCCAGCCTCCGAGATCGGTCCTCAGGCAGGGAAGTCGGATATTGCTGTGTGAATGAGTCACTCACTTCCAAACTACTATGAATCACATAATCAAATACTTGCACTGCATATCACATAATCAACTACTTGAACTTTATCTTTTTCCTGCTCGAGGCCTTTTATCCAATTATATTCTTGTTAAACAGAGAAGTAAGATTTGAGATGAGCTTTTTATTTCGGGACCGGAGACAGTACAGGAAGCACCTAGTTACTTTGCAGTGTATCAGCTGTACATTTAAACTATCATCATTTTGATTTAGCTCAAGAAAAACATTGGGTGTTCTCCTTCATGTCAGACAGTGTTTTCTTCAAACTGAAACAGTTATTGACTATGGTTATTAAAATCAGGGTACATTCCACTCATGAGAACTACTTTTTTTCTATTTTTTGGTAGCAATATTTGATTTTCTAAAACGGTTGCAGGCTTGTCTAACTAAATGCCATGAGGCTTTAATCTTCTTTTGTAAATCACACCCCTCCCTCTTTCCCCAACAAGCTCTAGATTTATACATTTGAGACAAGAATCCGGGGGAATTAGCTTTATGGTGTACATCTTGGACACCTTAATGACTGATGCACTAGCACTCTTCTCTTAAGGTTTCAGTAGGTGGCTCTCATATTTTCAAGTCAAATGAAAGGGATCTGGGCTGACTGGTGCTAAGAAAATGACTGTACCTCCCTGGCACCCAAACTACTATGATTCCATTTTTAATTCAGGAAGACGTAACTGGAAAAATAAACAGCTCTGAAAGTTCAGGCCCAAAGCCCATTACAGTCTCCATATGGCTAATCTGTGTATTGTGCAATGTGCAAACACTGGGGATGTTTGCCTACACTAGAAAGCAGTTGATCACATCAGTTACCTCACCCCCCCCCCCCCCCCCAATATTGTTTCAGTGAGGCAGCAAATGCTAATGGATCAGCTGGGAATTCACAGGAGAGAGAGGAGCATGAATATTACAATGAAATTCCAGGGAAAGAGCCTCCCACCGGTGGAGTGTTAGACATGCGAATGAAAGCACAAACAGACCAAAGGGCTAACTGTCTTATACAGTGCAGAAAGCAGTATTGTGTGGTAAGTACATCATCTTCTGGGATAACTATTCGCTGCCTATTATGGGAATGAATAATAAAGTGTTACTGTGCATAAAGCATAGCATTAACATCAGAACCAGGTCTTGATTATCCTGGGAAAGGCGTTTTTAGGCTAGATTTAATGATGCTTAGTACATAATTGAATCCCCAAGCACTTTCTGAATATTAACTGGTTTGTCCTTGGAGTACTTTTAGGAGACCAAGTAATATTCCCTTGTTCGCTCGTTAGTTGTGAGGAGAAAGTAGACACAGGTTTAAATGGCTTGTCTGAGAGAACGTCTGCAAAATTTGGAACCTCCTGGCTCCTGTTTCTGTGATCTGATAAATATTTCATCCTGTCCATCTTGCCCTACAGTCTATACATACAACACTCACTAACTGCAATGTATGTACAACATTAATTCCCCTTGGAGTGTTTCAAGAGCCTCTGTTAAATCAGCCACGGCAGCAAAAGAAGCACATATTTGTGGCTCTTGTTTGGGACAGTGGAGAATAAAACCCCTTCAGTCAGGGAATAAAACCAGCTGAGTTCAGACTCAGCACAGACTTCAAAGCCAGCCATGAGAGTTCTTGGAAACACCAGCACTTCCCCACTCAGGGATGCCAACACCACAGCTTTCCTTGGAGGTGGCACAGGCAGATATGCCCTCTGGAATCCAGTTGGTGCTGTCTAAAAAGTTGCTGCTCCCAAGTGTTATTTGTGTCTGGTGGCAAACGGTCACGGGTTCCTATGTATTCTTGTGCTACCGCTCTTTCCCTTTTTTGCCCTGTTAACCTCAACCGTGCTTCACATCTCTGCTGTTGTCTCCACCTCCCCAAAAGTTCTCTTAAGAAGCGTTTGACTATATCCTGAGCTTGCTTTTGAAACTCTCCAGAGAAAGAATATCAGCATATAATATTACTTGAGGAAATAGGAGTTTTTTGGTGAAGAAGATATGTTTCCTTACCTGTATCCCAATTAACTGGTGCATGGATGTTTTAAAGTCACCTGTGGTTTCTAAGGGACTAGTTTACGTGACTTTTTTTTACAATTTTTCTACAGACATGCAGCCCGACGTTCATCAATATATATGAAAATTGCCCAGAAGAAAACAAAACTGTGGGTATGTACTCTGTTTTCCTTCTTGTGCGTATGCAGAATTAACCAAGGCAGACAGCCTGGAAGAGCTGCCCCTTGGCTTTTGATACAGTGGTGAAAACTGTTCTACTTAGTGGGTCATTCATATTTCCCAAGATTAAGGACAGACAAAAAAGCCTTACAGCTTTTCTAAAGGCCCCTAATCTATCTTCACGTCTGCTGGCAGACTTAGCCATTTTACTTGTCATGATACTGTACAGTAGCTTTTTGCCTTTTTTTTTTTCTTTTAATTCTCTTCCATACTCTTCATTGTTTTATTTCCTTTCATACCCTTTGAAAAAGGACGACATTTTGTGGCTTATCAGCATCTCAAAATATCCCTTCCCCCTACAAATACTCAATGAGACCCAAACTATCAGCACCAGCTGATTGTTCCAACAGAGCCTGATTCCAGAATCACTGGCTGCTCAGTGTAACTGCCTTTCCTCTGCCTCGAGTGCCTTTGTGGCCAAGATGAAATTGCCTTTAGCAAAATCTGCTTTCTGGGACCCCAGGAGATCACCAGCCTCCATCCCCTTCTGGTCTTTCCTTGCCACAGCTGATGTCCTGAGAGCACATTTCCTCAGCTCGTCGCTGTCCCTGCCCATGAGGTCCTTTTTGAATTCCCACCTGCACTGCTCTAAAGTGATCCATTACCCTGTCTGCAGGGGATAATTCAGGTTCTTGTGTTATTTCTCATTTAAGGAAAGGGAATCAAATGGTTTCTACAAAGAGAGGGTGAACAAATAAAAGAATGAATGAATAGATCTATGAATAAAATGTTTGCTAAAGAGCAAAAGTATGTGTGCTATTTGGCTCGCTGAAGTGCTATTATTTTCATACCCTTCAGGGGATCTTCTGTTAGCCTGTTCATAGGCTTGGATCCTAACCTGACAGATGTGGCTTTGGCTCTCCAGGCAGAGCCACAAAGTGCCAACCTCTTCCATCTTCCCTCCTCCATCAGAATAGTGAGAGAGAGAATTGTTCAGCTTTCCACAAGTTTGGGCGTTTTTTGTGGTGCAGAAGGGAAGGAAAGGATTTTGCAACAAAAAACATATATGGCTTGTGTCTTTGTAGAGTTAGATGTATTAGTTTCAATCAGTGGGAGGCTTACTGCTGCCATTGAAGCAGAACTGAACTAGTGTGGAACATTTTTGAAAACTTCATTCTAACTCATTTTGGATAGTGTACCTGGTGCCTTCTAGCCACAAGGAAAACCGAGTTCATCTGCCGATTTTTCTTTTCCTTCTAAATTACTTTAGTGGGATACATAAGAATGACAATGTTCCTATTTCAGCTTTTACAGTTATTTTAACTTGAGTTTAAAAGAAAAGGAAAGAAGGAAATTTGTGCATACTATATTTATTGTGCATACTATATATACTATAATTGCAGGTAACTGTGGTGAAAGATCACAGAAGACAAAAAAAGAGGCCACGTTATTGAAGCCTGCCTACAAAACAGATCTTTTTGATGATCCATGTTACATCAACACACAGACCCTGCAGTCTGCAGTCTGTACAGCCCGCGGTACAGCACCAACACAGACCCATGGGAGCCCACTGCGTCAGGCCAGTAGGTTCTCATTGCAATATTCTGTCTTTCTAAGTTTAGAAAAGAGGGAGTCTTGGCAGCTGTGTGCTTGGAAAAAGATTATTTTTTTTTGGTTTCCCCAATAAGAAATACAGAAAAGATAAGGAGTAAGAAATCCTTCCTGGTTGGTTGTTTTGTTTGTTAAATTCAAGGCAAAGAGGATGAAAGATTACAAGCAGTGTAAGTAAGTAAGCAAAATAACCTTTCATCTTCTGTAGTTGATTGATGACAATACCTGTGGGAAACATGACACTATTTAACAATAAGTAAGTCCTTATATGAAAGCTTGGGGTTGCACCGTACCTCAAGGAAGAGGCTTCTCCTCTATGCTCAAGATCTTATCTACTCTGAGGTGGAAGCGGCCTCAGATGCCTTTGCTTCACAGGCAGTAGCATGTAAGGTCAAAATGGGATCAATGTGACCATCTTTTCTCGATTCTTGTGTAAGTGACCACTGAATCTCATCCAATAATTTCCAAATCTAACTGTTTGATCAGTAGTATCTATTAAATATATGTCAAATTAAGTCTTGATTTGTAGACTCGGAGTGGTGGATAGGCATTAAGTGACTATATAGTTGCTACTGATTTTCCTCATTATTGAAAATACTTTATTAGCTTTGCCTTTTGTGGTTTCCCGCTGAGTGGAGAAAACACTCTGTCAGTGTTGGCTCCACACAAGAAAGTGGGCAAAGGACTGGACAGAACTACAGTAAAGGAAATCTGTGACCATTGAGGCATTTCCAACCCGGGGCTATATTACGCTCCAAAAGGAACTGGCCATATCCTGAGGAGCCTTGGATTGCACAATTCCATTGAAGAAGTGGTATCCTCTTATTTTCCTTAGAGAAATCCTGCCTGTGAATCATTTGCAGTTTGACTGGCTGTATCCCAAACCACCCAGTTTTGTTAGTACATTCAGTAATTGTTCGTTTTTTCACAGCAGAATCATCATGCTGTAGTCCTTCCCTTCTGGCTACATTGGCCATGTTGTCTTACATTCCGGCACATAGCTGAAGCCACTCAACACGACTCTCCCAACGATCTGTGACAATCTCTTCAGAGATTTTTTTGGGTTTTTTTTTTGTTTTGTTTTGGTTTTTTTTTAATAAAAACAAGTGGCTAAAACCCAACGAAAATCCTGTTTTTACAGGGGAGAATTGACTTTTTAATACAACCAAAGAAATAAAAACCTAAAACAGTAGAGCATCAGAAAAATTCCTGTTTCCAGCCCCTGTTGCCTAGCGACCCAAGGCTTTCCCATCTAAGGTATGGGAGGAGACGGTGTGATAATTTTACCTAATGCACTGGAGGGTTGTGAGCATTCATGTGTGCATATTATTAGTCTGTGAGGTTGGCTTGATCACATCTTCAAGACTGAACCATTTGAATGTTTTAAAAGCTATAAAAAAATATTGTCTTGCATTCTTTTAGGATGAAGTCCTAGATGAAGTGTCCAATACACTCCCTTTCATTTAATTTTAGAGTTACCGGAAGCTGTTCAGCAGAGTACCACAAGCAACACAGCTGGTCTCGGTGTTCTGCCACAAATAAAGCAACAGCTAAAGAATGAAGATTGTTACCATGGCAAATTAAACAGGAAAGCAGCAGAGAGCCTCTTAGTCAACGATGGGGATTTTCTGGTGCGAGAGAGCACAACGTCGCCTGGTCAGTATGTCCTCAGTGGACTTCAGGGAGGGCAAGCAAAGCACCTGCTCTTGGTGGATCCTGAGGGCAAGGTATGAATAGTTCATATACTGAAATTCAAGGGCTGCTCAGATATTTCAGTCGAAATGCAAGGGTGCATTCCAGGAGGTGGAACTGATCTCGTTCCCTCCAGGTTAATTTAAATTTAGCCAGTGACTTCAGTAGGTTTGAAAGTTGAATTTAAGAACTTGTAAGCACCAAAGTACCACGGAAATAGAAGCGAGGTACTTAAATATTGTTATTTGTATTGTAGTTAGTGTATACACTTAATGAATACTTTGAGTTGTTATTATATTGCTAGAGAAATAACCCTAACATTAAATAATGGATTTGATTAGTAATACAGTTCTGAATCATGGAATAGTTTGGATTGGAAGGGACCTTCAAAGGCTATCTAGTGCAACCCCCCTGCCATGAGCAGAACATTTTCAACTAAATCAGATTGCTCAGAGCTTCATCCAATCTGACCTTGATTGTTTCCAAGGATGGAGTATCCACCACCTCTTTGGGCAACCTGTTCCAAGTGTTTCACCACCCTCAGCATAAAATTTCTTCCTTATATCTAGCCTAAATCTACCTCCTCTTAGTTTAAAACCATTACCCCTTGTCCTAGCGCCCTGCTAAGAAGTTTGTCCCCGTCTTTCTTGTAAGTCCTCTTTAAGTACTGAAAGGCCACAATCAGGTCTCCCCCAAACTTTCCCTTTTCCAGGCTGAACAACCCCAACTCTCTCAGGACACTCTGTCCTCATAAAGACGTGTTTTATTTCTCTGGTCCCTCACTTGGACCTGCTCCAACAAGTCGATGTATTTCCTCTGTTGAGGGCTCCAGAGCTGGATGCAGTACTCTAGATGGGGTCTCACTAAAGTAGGGTAGAATCGCCTCCTGCTGGCCATGCCTTTTTTGATACAGCCCAGAATACAGTTGGCCTTCTGGGCTGCGAGTGCACATTGCTGGCTTATGTCCAGTTTTTCATCCACCAGTACCCCCAGGTCCTTTTCCTCAGGGCTGCTCTCAATCCCTTCATACCCCACTGTGTAGATATGGGGGGTTGTCCCAACCCATGTACAGGATGCTGCACTTGGCCACGTTGAACTTCATGAGGTTCACACAGGTCCACTCCTCAAGCCTGCCCAGGTCCCTCTGGATGGCATCCCACCCCTCAGGCGTGTCAACCGCACCACTCGGCTTGGTATCATTGCCAAAATTGCTGAGGCTGCACTCAGTCCCACTGTCTGTGTCACTGATGAAGACATTAAACAGCACCAGCCCCAGTATGGATCCCTGAGGGACACCACTTGTCACCAATCTCCATCCAGACTGTGAGCTGTTGACCACTACCATTTGGATGTGACCATCCAAGCACCTCTTCGACTGCTGAACAGTCTCCCCATCAAATCCATACCTCTCCAATTTAGAGAGAAGGAT
>VXBW01004056.1:18493-63404 GCA_013400375.1 Thinocorus orbignyianus | reverse complement strand
AGTGCCGTGACGTCCCGGCGAGGCGACACCCCCCCGCCTCCGCCAAGCGACCGCAGCTATTGGTCGGCCGCTCAGCGAATCAGCTGGCCAGGTCTGTTCCCGCCGCCACGCGCGCCTGCTTTCAAACAGGCAGCGGGGGCGGGCTCGCGGCGCAGCCCAGCGCGACTGG
Source organism: Thinocorus orbignyianus (assembly GCA_013400375.1). Taxonomy (NCBI): domain Eukaryota; kingdom Metazoa; phylum Chordata; class Aves; order Ciconiiformes; family Thinocoridae; genus Thinocorus; species Thinocorus orbignyianus. The sequence continues at coordinate 63,235 of VXBW01004056.1, read as the reverse complement.
GGCGGGGCGAGCGCGTTCCGCCCTCCTTCCTGCGCGGCCGCAGCGTGCTGTGCTTGGCGGTTGGTGGTCGCGGCTGTCAGTCAGGGCGGCGAGCGCAGGGTTCGGTTGTGATNCCCCTCCAGGGATGGGGCACAGCCTCGGTCGCTGTGAGGGGGCTGAGGCGGCGCCTGAGAAGCACCTCCGTCCTTTCCCGCCGCGCCGCGGCCGATGGCGGCTCTTGGAGGCCATGAGCTGGCGCTGCCTCCTTTCGGGCGGTCGCCTGAGATGGTGGGGCTGGGGAGGGCTGTAAGGAAAGAGGAGGGGGCGGTGTCGGGAGTGCACAGCCCGTGGGGGCTTGGGAGAAGGTGAGTGAGCTGAGGGAGGTGTTTGCAGAGGGTCTCTGTGGGCACTCCTATTTGGGGGTTGCACAGAGACAGGTACTTGTGTCGTTAGGACTCTTGCTCCCTGTATCAGAGAGTTTCCTTGAGTATCAGGTCCTCTAAACACGAGGAAGTAAATGACACGATATGTCTTTTAACTCATAGAATCATCTAGGTTGGAAGAGACCCTTGGGATCATGAAGTCCAACCATCTACCCTACTCTACAAAGTTCTCCCATACACTGTATCCCCTAACACCACACGCGTCCAGGGATGGTGACTCAGCCACCTCCCTGGGCAGCCTATTCCAATGCCAGACCACTCTTCCTGTGAACAGTTCTAACCTAATGTTCAGTCCAAACCTACTCTGTTGGAACTTGAAGCCGTTTCCTCTTGTTCTATCGCTAATGACCTGTGAGAAGAGACCAGCACCAACCTCTCCACAGTGTTCTTTAAAGTAGTTGTAGAGAGTGATGAGGTCTCCCCATATATTCCCAAACTTGAGAATAACGCTCTTGTAATGTGCAAGTGAAAACTTTATACCAAGTGAAAACTTCAGCATGTGCTGCGCCTGCGTGCCCAAAGAACGTGCTGTACTGTTCTGTAAAATCTACATCAATCATTTCTAGTTCATAACGAGCTGTCAGGAGTATCTTCATCAGGGCAAGCACGTGTGGGCTAGCACTCGCACTGTATCTTACTGTGAACTTGCTGCTCAGTGTAGACAAGTCCTCAGGAGTCTTAAGTCTCTTCATTAAGTAGTTGGATCTGGAACTGACAAGGCACGTCTCCTATTTCCGTGGTGCTTTTCCTATCAAAGCAACTATCCAAATGTGCAAGCAGCAGCATACGTTCAGTATTTAGTACAAAATATAGTTATTCTCCAGAGATAAATGAAATAAGATTTAAAAGATGACATAACTATCCATGTGTGTCACAGTATGTGTATAACATACACTGTTTAAACTTGAAGAAAATAATGACTGATTGTAAATGAACTTTGATGATTTCATAATATTAGTATATGAAAAGCCTAAATAATCTGTTTTAAATGCTAAAGTCTTAGAAATTAGTAGCACTGGATATACGGAGAAACAAAAGCTCAAGTGAATGATACAGATAATGTGCAATGCCTGTTTCAAAAATATTTTGTGTATGTTGACTACTTAATTCAGGAGGTTGGGGTACTACTTTATGGTTCCTCCCCACACTTTTACTCATGTGTGTTGGTTTTTTGTGTCGCAGTAGGTTTTGCTGGATACTCGAAGTCATTATTAGAAAACAATGTCCCTTGACTTTGATAGTGGAGCTCTGCAAACTCAACACGAAGATGAAGATTATGACCCAGAGGATTATGCAAGAGAACAAGAGGTGAAAAAGAACAAATTGTTTAATCTGAAGGCTTGTGTATCTGGCTTCCTTTAATTTTTCTCTTTTAAGTGTTTAAGAAAAGTTTTGTGCTATCTCTGTTAAGAGCAAAACAGTGCAGACTGTGCTTTGCAATAGTGACATGAAAAGTAAAGATACTGAGATACTGTGTCGTAAGAGCCTTGAAATGGAGTAGTTGAAGGATTTTTACGCCTAGCCAATGCAGTAGATGAGATGCAAGAGGCTGTTGTCACCTACATTTTGTGGTTTTTGACAGCTTTTTCACTTACTACAAATACTTAGAAAGCAACAGCTCTCTTTCACTTGAAAATTTGGTTAGCTTAGAAAAGAACGAGGAATCAGAATTTTAAAATTCTGATTATAAATTACATTAGCCTGTAGGAAAAGATATTCAAATGTCTTGGATTTGGGGGTTTCTTTTTTTTTAGCTGAAATACTTTGGATGTTTCTGATCTTCTTGTTTCATAAAGAAAATAGGCAAAATGGGTGTTTGACATGAATGTGCACGATGGTTTCTTATGGGCTGGTAAGTCGTGTTCGTGTCAGCTAACCTACCTCTCATATTCTTCAGGGATCACTGTCTGGAGTGTAGGTAATGTAAAGATATATGCTCAAAAAACGTGCAGTAGAGCAAAAGCTGTTCAGCTTGAAAAGATGCTATTGCAAACAGTGTAGGGAATCCAGTGTTTGCTGTGCTTGTGCAGGAGAACAAGTAGTGAAATAATTGCAGAGTTATTACATTGGGTGAGCGAGGGTGCATAAATAGGATCATAAGTTCAGAGTGTTGCAGGGGGACATCTTTTCTATAAGGAGAGGCTGGGAGAGCTGCTGCTGTTTAGCCTGGAGAACAGAAGGTTCAGGGGAAGTCAGATCCAGAAGGGAGGCTGTAAAGACAATGGAGCCAGGCTCTTTTTAGTATTTTCCAGTGACAGGACAAGAAGCAATGGGTACAAAGAAAGCAACCTCTATGGAATAAGTTAGTAATAATCCTTGTAGGTTGTGCACATTTGAACTGGGGCAAGGTGAGATTCACAAAGCTCCATGTAGCGGATACTTCAATGGGATGTGACTTTTGGGCTGCTAAACAGCAGGTAAAACAGGCTCTGCTGTATTCCCTGGTCAAGATGTAATTTAAGACTTTCTGTGTTAGTTTTAAGTTTTCTGCAATGGCAAACCAGGTGGGGTTTTTTTCTTGAAAATGTGAGATGTAAATGGTAGGAGAGTACTTTGGTACTAATTCAAGAATTGGGCAATCCTTACCCAGATCTGGAGGTCTGTGCTGGTTCTAGGCTGAGTTTGCTTTAAATATGAACTCTCATGATGATGTTTTGTGTGCTGTGTATGTTCTCCTCTCTCTTGATTTTAAGTTTCCAAAGCAGTGCAAGACCCGCAAAACTTAGTGTGCTTCAGTATGTCCTTGATTTAAAGTAGGGCAAAAGGAAGTGGATTTTTAGTGAATGATGATGCCTTTCCTTTCATGCTTCATGGAACTGACATCTAATAAATCTAGAGAGTGCCCTGATGGTACGGGAGCTTCTTTGTGCCGCTAATGAATTTCTAGGAACAAACTTTTGGTACTCTGTTGTTCTGTAGACATTTAGAAAGAACTATAACTTCTTGCCTATTATTTGGTCTGAGAGAACATCTAAAATAGCAGCTGAGGAAACATGGTGTCTTTAAGATAAACTTTTTGTAGACTGTAGTCTGCATTTCAGGTTGTTTTGATTTTCTGGCTGTGGGTTGGTTTATGGTTTTTGTTTTTGTTTGGGTTTGGGGTGGGTTTTTTTTGTAACAGAGGAAAGCTACTAAGGTATTCAACATGGGGCAGCTAATGTTTCTGCTCTTACTAACGTGGTTCGAGAGTTTGGAGAAAAACAGAGTTAGGGTTTAGCAACTGTACATAATAACTGAATATATTGTGTAGTTCTCAAGTCACCTAATAAAAGGGGAGTGTGTAACTTAGATCTGCAGGAAGCCCAATATGTGGCCACATATCAAGGCCTCTATGAAAATTGGAAGAAGAGATTACATTCTATATGGGAATCATTATGACAAGTAAGTTCAGGAGTGTTTTGGTGGAGGTGGGATTTTTTTTTTTTCTTTTTTGTGGTAGAACTGTATTTCCTGAATTAGAAGTGGTGATATTTTTCTCTGTGTCCAGTTGATTGGTGACTTCATCTGAACACACAAGCAGAATACTAATTATTGCAGTGATGACTTCTTGCACCTAGTAACACTGGCAGGCAAGTTCGTGTCCGGATTTTGATCCGGACTCCTCAAAAAGAGCATGTTTTGAATGCTCCCTTGCTTATGGTTTAGGGAGGGGAAACCTTGGCATGATTAGTTTGCAAATCATTCTTCAAAAGTAATCTGTTTTGGGGCACATCTGTCTGGTGGTGTTTTCCCTATCGCGTTTTGATGCAGCTCTTTTCTTAACAAGATTTTACCGGAAAAATCGTTAGGTTGGTACTCTAGTTTATTAAGCGTTCTGTGGTATAAGTCTCTCTGAATTCCACTGTTGTGAACTTTTCAACAGAAAATCTTTTTTAATGCAAGTGACCTATTTTGCCTGTCTTTGCCTCTTTGGATTGAACTTGCATGCATTCTTCTGAAAAACATATAATGCATGTTGTTTGTTCTATTTCAGTTGCAGCAACTACTGACAGACCTTCCCCATGATATGCTGGAGGACAGTGGAGACCAGCTCTCCAGCTATTCAGACTGTAGCATTCATGAGACTGAAGAGCAGTAAGGCATCTTGCTCCTTTTTTTTTTTTTATTACTTATGTTGTGCTTTTGAGAATACAGCAAAATCTCAGCCAATGAGCTGTGTAAAAGCAATCCAAGTAAAAACAGAGCTGCAGAACAGTCTGCAAGGATGGTTTGTGTTCCATGAGAAACAAACTAGATGCCACTTAATTTAACGAAGAGATAGTTTGGGTTTTTTTGTCCTGAAGCTATAAGTACGTCGCTAAGCTGCTTGTCTTTCTTTAGGTCACATGAGCCTGGGAAGCATGATGGAAGATGGAATGATCATCCACTGATAAGCGAGCCTCAAAATGTAAGCTTATATGCGTAATGTTGTAATTATTAGGAACTGCTTGTTCATAATAACATGCTAAATATTATTTAAATTCATTAGAGAAATAGTTTTCATGTAGGTGATGTGTTTTACTATTCATTTGAAGTATTTCTAACTTGAGGTCTGGTAACCCCAGAAAGAGGGGTAGAGGGGAGATCTGAATTTTGAGAGAGCAATTCTAAACCTCTTATCCATTCATAGGATTATGAACAAGGACAAAATCTGTACCCTGAACAATTCTTGCGTGACCAGCAAAATGATCATGTTGAAAAGCTTGGAAAGAATTGGAATGGCTTACATAACGATGAAGAGAATAAGCATATATATGACGTTAAAGGAGATTACTGTGGCCAGAATGGTCAAGAGGATCTTGATGATGTGTATCTTGATAGAGATGAGTTTAATGCTCCAAGTTGCTACCAACAGAACAATGTGTACCATCTTCCTGAAAACTTCAGGCCATATACAAATAGCCATAAACCAGAATTTAACAATCAGCAAAGTAAAATAATAAACTTTACAGATGTTCCAAAGGAAAATCTTAAGGTATCTCAGAAGCTGATGCATTTTTCAGTCTGTCTTGGAAAATTTTCACAGGTTTTAAACTATTGGTTGTAATATATCTAAATGTTTTCAGTCTGTTATTGTCAGTTTGAACAGTGATGGGAAACTTCTGTAGTTTATTTAAAACAATGAAATATTAAATAATTGGATTTTCATATGTGCATGTTATTATTTTTTTTATATTTTTTTCTTGCTCTTATTGGCTAGGTACAATTCCATTGGGTAGAATGAATGTGATTCAGTGAAGTGTGTGCTTACTGTAATGAAGTTGACACTTCACCACTCCTAAAGTGGAAGCTTTCATGAAAATTTCTATCACGCTTAAATGGTGTGCTGGATTGGAGCCTCAAAATGAGGAGCTACTAGAGCTCTTCTTAATGTCAGTCTGTAAAAGGAAAAATATTTTCATCAAGCAAGACTACTGCTGTAGTTCTAATTCATTTCCTCTTCTATATATTGTCAAAACAGCAGTTTGTTGCATCTGATGTTGTCAGTGGCCAATCGCCAGAATCTTACAAAGTGACTTATAAACCATACCAAAATGGCATACATCAACAAATTCCAGTAATCCAAGAAGGAACTAAAAGAAATGAAGTGTTTGAAGATTTGCAGCATGAATTCTTGGGCAGTGATGAAAGTAAGTGTTTGTTGTTTAGACTTGAAATAAAATTCTTTGAAAAGTCCACCTGAAATCAGCAACAGAAAATGTGTTGATTTCAGTAGATTTTTAGTACAAGGACAACTAAAAGCATATTGATGTATATGGTCTTTTGTTTTGCTCTAAGCCTATGTTGGATAGCCCTGTTTGTTTATTTTTTCCTCCCATTTTTATCTAGAAATCAACTCTTCGATCAAGGCACTTGCATTTAAGGCTATTAGAAATGCAGCTTTGACTGATGAGACTGTGAATTAAGTTATTTCTGATGGCTTGGTCTCAAGCCTTGCTCGTGTGTTATCTTGTTTGTAATATTGGAAAATAATGACTTGCTATACCCTAAAGTATATTTTGGTATACCCTAAAACATACTTTGCTTGATGCCACATTTGGCTTTCCTGCTAACTGCACTTCAAATGACAGAACTACTTTGCTTGTTAGACATCTTGAAGAATTATAGCTGCCACAAAGGTTTACGTGCTGTCAATCCACAACACGTAAACATTTATCTGGGCTTTCTGTCAGGTTGAGTTGCATTGGTAGTTCCTACAAGTCCTCGGCCATCACTGCCGAAGCAAGCCAGGTGATGTGAATCAAACATGGATTAAAAAATGATGCAATTTTGTGGACCACCAGTGAATTTGGCACTGTATGAAAGGAGTATCTTGGGGCAGGAATTATTTATGGTGATGACTTCCTTGGTTAGTTGGCTGTGCTGACTTGTCTGAATGCTATTTGGAATTTGGCAGATCCTTCAGAAAATATGCAGATTCTTCAACTTCGAGTTCTAAATAAAGCAAGAGAAAGACAACTGGAAGAACTTAATGAAAAGCTAGAAAAGAGTGCACAGCAGATCAGATATTTGAGTCATCAGCTTTCAATGGTCACAGGTAAAATGTTTTGTACTGACTCTTAGGTTTTATTTGTCTCTAGCAACTTTTTCATTCTGAACCTTTGATTTAGGTAGTGACTTTGACAGGTATTGATCACGCTTATATACTTGATTTGGGATTATATGGACCTAATCCTCTACCCCCAGCATTGTTCTAAAGAAGATTCTCAGGATTGCTGCCTCACTGCAGAGCTGTCTTAATTTTGACTACAGTGTTGCTGCTCACTTCAGTGTTCAATCTGGCCCAAACCACAACAACTCCAGAGTCTCCCCGTGCTAGGTTGGGGTTTTTTTGGTTGGTTTTTTTTTTTTGTGCTGTCCAGCTTAACAAGCCAATTCCTGGACAGTATGTGGGGAGAAGCTCTTCCAAAATGATAAAAGCTGCAGTCAAGACTGGTGCTGTGTCTTTATCTCCCATTTCTTATAGGAACAGACTCAAAAGAGTTCTGACATTAGAGAACTAAGAATATAAATTTTTTAGACTTGCAAAAGGAGCTGTCAACAATTATGCCATGTCTTGGTCATTCCTTCAGGAGAATGACTTTGTTTCTCCCTTTAAATGGTACAAGGGATGATGCTTGTTCCTTGTGCGGACAGAAGGGGACTTGTTTCCACTAGGGCTCTGAAGGCACAATGTGTCAAGGTGCTTCCAGCTACCAGAGGGAGAAAGTGGTTACTGGATGGAGACTGACTGAACATTTTTGTTCTATCTTCTGCTTGTTGCCCGCAGTATGAGATGGAGGGCTTATAGCAGATGGTTCTGTAAAGCAGGGATGCTGAATAGTCACATTCCATGAAGTTGTTGAGTGGCTGGCCATGTTTCTTACACAATTATTATGTCTGTCTCCTAAGATGAAAAGGATGGTTTGGCTGTTAGTCTTCGTGAGTCTCAAAAACTCTATCAGAATGGAAAGGAACGGGAAACGCATCTTGAAGGTCAAATAAAGGCCCTTGAAACTCAAATTCAGACTCTTACTACTAATGAGGAACAGGTACTTTAAACATTTTTAAACTATTTATTGTGGAAAATCTCTACAGTTATATTTGTGGCACATTGTCATCAAGAATAAGTGCTACTGTCTTGAAACACTGTTCGTGATTGTTGCAGAAGCTGCATATATGATGAATGAATAGGATGCATTGGTGGAAAACAGTTTGTATTAAGATCCAGGCATTATCTAGTCTTCTAGCAGCTCTTGCAGAAAAAAACTGAACTGACATTCGGAGTATTGGAGCAAAAGTAAAATGTATGTAACGGAGAACTGCTCATAATACTGTCCCTACAGATACTGAAGCAATCCAAAGTGGCAGAGGTAGCCATGGAAAGTATGCAGAAGCAGCTGTTGGAACTTCAGCGATCAGATGCCCTTCAGAGAGCCAGAGAACAACACGAGGCTGTTATTTCAGCGCTAAAGCAGAAGTATGAAAAGCAAGTATTATCATTAGAGCAGAAACTTGATACTACAAAAGCTGCACTCCAAGAGCAGGTGAGAAATTATGACAGGATGCTGAGTACAGTACTGGAGAGGCTATAGAGCTCCCCATGTTTCCTAAACTGCACTTCTTGAACTGTCATTTTAATAGTTTCTAGAAACTGCCAAGCAAATAGAAAGAAAATTCTATGTAAGTCTCAACATTACAAATCCTATGCAGTATGTTTTTGTAAACATCTCTAGGTAGTTGTGAGCTCAAATTGTGAGTTGGCACATGGATGCAGAGGGGGCAAGTATTCATTGTCTTAGTTTCTCTCCTGAGCTTTTATTCTGTGTACAATCTCTCTTTGAAAGAGTACTGGCAAATAAATCTGTGAAAGAAAAGAACTAATTAAGAAATTATGTGATATTCTTGCTGCAAGAAAATATGTGTATTAAATAGCCTATTGCCAAGCTTTAGTCTCAAAATGATTGAGAATGACTAACCACCGAACAGTTGCTTATTTTAGAAGTACAAATTTAAAAGGGGGCAGAGGGAGATGCTGGCTTTAAGGTGGAGTTTGATCTGGATTGTGTCACATAGTTATGGAGCTTATTGAAATTATTCTACCTGACTTTATGTAAGAGTCCATTATACTATAAGAAGTATTCAAGCAATGTAGTCTAGGCAAGCCTTAATAAATTGTCATTTGCTTTCACGTAACAGAAATAGAATTAAATTCCTTTAATTCTAGGTCTGTAATTCTTGTATCAACATAAATAGGCATAAAAATAAATGCGTTTCACTTTTGAAAAAATAGCTAGAACTTGCTTGTAAACAGGAATACAAAATTTCTCTCTTAATACCAAAGCAAAGACAACCAAGTTTACACAGCTTTGTCTCTACTGCAAAAAACCTGTTTTTTTTTAAATGAATGTTTGAGGTATTTAAAGAGAGGTTTCCTGTTCCTGAGAGAAAATGGAGAAGTTGAAAGACTTAATGATGGGGTACTGTGCCTCCCAGATCTGTGTAGATAACTGTAAGTAGTGCCATATGAAGGTCTATTTTGTATAGCACGAGGAAAAAACCCTATAGTTCCTCTTTTACAAAGCATTGGAACTTGGAGCTTGACTTAAGCTCAGTTAAACTAAATTGGGCTAAGCTCAAGCTTAATATAAATAACATGAAACAATCTGAATAGCAGAACTTGGGTATCATAGATCTTATTGTGTTCTAATGTGATGGCTTACTTGATTTTTCTGCAGTAAACTAAGTATATGTATTAATTACAAAGGGTAATCTGATACACTGAAAACTAACTGCTCTAAGAAATATGAAATGGTTCCCATCTATGTATGTTTGAGTATACATACTGTCTCCTAATGAAAACTTAACTTTGATGCCGTGAGAGATGACTTGTCAGCCAAGAATAACATTCGATCTGTGATTGATTTAGCTTGCCTCTGCCCCTATAGGTATCTGACTGATTCTTTTTCTCTTGCGTGTGTTGACTCCTTCTATATCCAAAACTGTCCTAGATGGCTAGGTGTTTGTAACACGAGTAAAAACAATCTCTCTTCCTAGAAAGAGCTTTGCAAAGACCTGGGAGAACATGTTAAGCAGCTTGAAAAAATGCTGGAGGAAACGAAATGTGAAAAAACTGAAATAATAAATCGACTGACAAGAAGCCTAGAAGAAAGCCAAAAGCAATGTGCTAATTTACTGCAAACAGGTCAGCTTTCCTGTAATACCTTATCTTTCTTTGCAGAAATGGCTCCAGTTTTTTGAAGTATGAAACTGCACATCTGTGTTCCTATTGAAATGGAATCAGCGTCAAACTAAATGTGTACTAGACCATTTCCTATGCAGTACATTAGTCAGACTTAAATTTAGTGAAGTCTAAACTGATGTGTAAAAAACCCAATAAAAACAAAAACCAAACTCACTCCCCCAGTATAAAACTTTTTATATGCATTTTGTGCTGCATGTGTGTAAACTTAGGTTTGGAGTAAATAACAACCTTTGGGAACAAGCTACTTATTTTTATATTAGGTATTTTCCTTGAATTGCCATTCTAAATTCAAATCTAAATTGGAAAAGAATTGCTTTTGTGACTGGAGGCTAGTTCTTGGAAACTTGTGTCAGTAGGAATAGCACGTGAAATATTCTGCTCTTTGTGTATTCAACTTGTGCCTACCTGCACAGACTGAAGTCTTATAATAGTAATGTATGTCTTCTCATGGAATCCAAACATCTGAAACAAAATATCTGTCTTCCTGGATCCAAGTTTAAGGGCATATTTTGTTTGAGAATCGTATTGTTATACAAGAAAAGTTTCTCTATAGAGTGCCTGATTATCAGGATAGAGAAGCAGAAAAACTTTATTGGATCTGTATTATGTAGTAAATGCATAATTATAATTGTGGTAGGATATTTAAAAAGAGTGCAACTGTTAGTTCAAGAAATGCTATGATTTTTCTATGCTGTATTAATCAAAATATATTAAATTAGTAATAAATTGGTGAACTGATAAAGCTAAACTTTTCACTTGGGAAAGAGGGGAAGGTGGCCAGTTTTTCAATGTGGTCCTGTTCCTGCTAAACTTCTGGCACAGTTACACAATGTCATTTCTTGCTTGTGGTGAGCTACCAGGAAAGCAAACACCTGGCACATCTTGCTCCTCATGACATTTATTTTAAAGCTACTATTAATAATTCTGAAAAAAATAAAGCTACTGTAGTTCCCAAAGTTTAAAGCAAACTGCAATTTAAGTTAGCGATGTGTAGTAATCTTCACCTGCTCAATTCAGGCAGAAAAATTCTTTCCTTCATTATTTGGATTTTCTGTTAGTGAGCTCAAAGAAATAGAAACAGAGCGATGCCTGTTACCAGAATCAACATTGTTACTTGTAACAGTCATCTTTTTTTCAGCTTATGTAACCTTTCTTGCGTATTTGTCACTTGTTCTTTCTCTCCCTTTTCTTTCCTGCAATAGGCTCGATGCAGGAGACAAATCAATTACGGTTTCAATTGCAACAAGCTCAGTCTGCACACATGATATGCAGCAACATGAACAAGGCTTTGCAGGTTAATTTAATTTTATTAAATATTTTACTGTTTTGATTTTAGGGAGGCAGGCATTATAGCTAAGAAGTTGGTAGTCGAAACTCTATTGTTGGGGAAACAAAGATGTCTTCTTTCAGTAAAGGACTACCCACTACTTCATCTCTCAGTGTTGCATGTTGGACACTTTTTTTCTCTTTTTCTTATTTGAAACACAGTGGGGCATATGTGTTGGCACACATCTGATACCATACATCTGTCCTACATGATGGAAAAAAAGAATGTAAATTCTGTTTGTTGGTGATCTCGTAACTTATTTAGGCGGTACGGGTGGTTAGAGATACTATGTCCTGAATTTTCCCTTTTCACAACAAAAGGGAATGCTAGATAGTCCTCTGTAAAATATGAGTGGAAATCTGTGTTTCCAGTTCATTTCGTACATTTGACATAATTTCCAAGTCAAACTTAAAAATCCCAATCAGTACTAGGCTAAGAGGCTAAGATTCTTCCCGCTCTATGTACTTTTCTACTGTCATTCACTTTACTACACGAAGGCAGCAGGAAAGAGGAAGTAAGAGCAAAAGAAATAATGTTTAAATTCATATATGAACTGTGATAGGAATGATAGGGAATATTCTGTGCTACTCAGTATATTTTAATTAATTTGTAGTTTTAACATCTGCTTTGCTAGAGATATCAAGACTGTGTAAATAAATAAAACTAATGCTAGATGATATCATGGTTGTGATGTGTTTCCTTGGAGTTCCTCTGCACAGTGTAATTTTTTTTCTGTCTCTTCCTTTAAGGAAGAATTAACGGAACTGAAGGAAGAAATAGCTTTGTATGAATCTGCTGCCAAACTTGGAGTATTTTTGAATGATGCAGGTGGAGAGCTGCATACCAACCCAGGTGATTCCTATGTAGATTTGGGAATTCAGAAAATCACTGGAAAGAAACCAAGGTTCTACAGGTATTTAGTGATTTTTTATTTATTTATTTATTTATTTATTTTTTTAAGAAAAATCTATAATCCTCATGGAATTATACAAGTGATGTGTAAGAGATGGTCTTACTAGATCAACACATAGGGGTTTTTTTTGGTAGGTGTTTGAAATACTGCTTGCATTGCCAGGTAATCTGGGAAACACTAAACTGGACTAATATAATAAATTGGATGCCTAATTGCTGCTTAATGCATCTTCAGGTTTTTTTATAGGAACTATGTTGCAGTTCCTCGGATTGTATGGATGAAATGCATGGATACCTTTTTGCTCAAAGATTCCACACAGTTACCTAATGCTAAAGCTGTCTTTTAAAACAACTAAATTAATTGTCTCAAAATACCCCACATCATGTAAGAATTAATCTTTTGGGGAAACAGCTCAATGAACAAGTTTTCTGTATGTTAATTGCAACTTGATGAAAAAGCATATGACTCTTGTATTCATGTTCTCTCATTCTTTTTACTGTTACCTCTTAGATGTTTATATTTCTGGTAGTATTATTTGCTCTTCCCTTTGCTACTGCTGCCTTTCGGATAAATGTTTTTTGTCTTTTAAATACTGAAGTGATTACGTCTTCCCTTGATAGTGCAATACAGAACAGAGACACGGATAAAGAGCTCTCTAAAGATGAAATTATTGTAGAATTAAAAGCTGAGCTGGAACGTTTATTGAGCAGTAATAAAATGAAGAGAAACCAGGTTACTCAATTACAAAATGATCTTAAAGATTGCCAGAAGACATTAGAGGAATACAAGCAGCTGTTGAAAGCAGAAAAAGCATCGAAACAGTCAGAGGTTTGTTCTTTTGTGCTTTTTTAAAAGTAAAGGTGCACTGGATTCTAGTCAACAAAACCAACGTTTAAACTTCTTATGAAAATGGACCAAAAGAATTTACTATTGAGTATTCATAGCAACTATGTAAATCTGTCTGTGCTCTTAAGGAAAGTACTGTCATTTGGATGATACCTTGTTTTGTATCTTTGGTGAAAGAGAAAGAATCTGAATAGTGCAATTTGGTTGGCATAGGCCTTAAATGAGTTCTAATGTGACAGCTTACCTGCTTGATAGCACTTAGAGATCACTCTGCTTTTTTTCAGAACTAAATTTCGTTGCATAAAGTAGGCTTTCTTTAGCCAAAAAGATCTTCTAATTTCTCTGGGAAAGCTGACAGTATCATTAGGTTATACAAATGGGACATGAAACAGACTGCCTTCAGAGGACATTCACTGTGTAATTTGATCAATAAGCAATCTCTTTCATATTGCATCTCTCTACACCCCATTATTAACTTGCCTCTATAAATTGATCAGACTTGTAAAATCTGCTTTTGTAGTCCATATGTTGTGATCTGAATGTGGGACAAGAATATAATGCGCTTGAGAAGTGTGCTCTCTATTGGATAGTGGTAGTCATTTAGCTTGCAAACACAGTGTTGAGTGTGTGCTTCTTTAAACTTCTGTGATGCTGTGAGTTTCAAGAATTCTTCAAAAATAACAGTGATACTGTCATGTCTTGCACTGCAATAATTTTCTCTGGATTTTCTTATTTTTTTCTAAGTAAAAATTTTTATCTGACAGCTAGAATTTTATTTTTTTTTAAGCATCAGCTTTTAAGTCATATCTTGAAGGATATCTTAATTTTGTTTATTTTTAGCCTGTCAAAAGTGAGAATGATACTTTGGTGGCCAGTTCTTCAGTTTCTGATAATCTTAAGGAAGAAGTTCTGAGACTCAGAAAGGCTAATGAAACTTTGCTGCAAGAAGTTGAGGTGAGACAGAGATGCTGTTTATCACTACAAAAACAAACAAAGGGAAAAAAAAAACAAACAAAAACCACAACACCCTACCCCCTGTGCTAAAACCTTCAATTAGAAATGGTTCTTTACAACCCACTTGTTACTTGATCCTTGTTTATCCAGGACCATACTTCGACTATTGAAGAGCTGAGGGAAAATGAGGAAAAACTGAAAAGCTTAAATCAAGATCTCTGTTGTCAGATGAGAAAAATGGTTCAAGACTTTGATCAGGATAAACAAGAAGCTGTTGCCAGGTAAGTTTGTTGACTCTGTTTAGTTCCATTTGTGAACTTCTAGCCTGCATGAATGATCATCAGTGAGCTTTCTGGCACAATGGGAGGTCATCATTAGAAAGCTAGCTTCTTAATAAGGAAATATTGAACAGTGTTTTAAAAGGAGGGGTGGTGGGGTTCACCTAGCTAGTCTTTTTTTTCTGTCTTGAAATCCTAGGTGTGAAAGAACTTACCAGCAACATCATGAGGATACCAAAGCACATTTTGAGAAAGACCTGATGGCACAGTATGCTGCAGAAAAGCAGCAGCTTATTCAAACTTATGAAGAGACAATCTTGCAGTTAAAGTAAGGCTTACTGTTTGGGGTTTTTTTAACTTTTACCATAAATTTCAAGTTTCCAGTCTAGCTTTTTTTTTTTTTTTTTTAAAGCAGACTTGCTGTCCTGTGAGTGTAAAGACTAATTCTTAATAAATAATCTGTTCTTTGAAGGGCAAACATAGAAGAACTGAATAGAGAGATGACTTCAGTGAAGGAATGTTACATTGGCGTCTGTGGGGAGAAGGACACCTTGGAAGCAACTTTAAGGCAAAAATTTGAGCGAGAGCAGCAGCTGAAGGAAGAAAAGGTACTAATGGGAATACCTGTAAATGATATAATCTCAGAACTATTTTTAAGGTATAATATCCATTAAGTGTATTTAACTTTGTTTTCAGAAGACACTTGGAAGAGATGCAGATATATCAGAAAGCTAATACATGTGACCTATTGGTTGTTAAATTCACCTGCTGTCGTGTCCTAGGGTTTAAAGTATTACAGAAGTAACCCTTTCCAGTACCTATGCATTTTTATGTAGTCAACTTCAATAATTTTGACTATTGAGGACCACTCAATCGGTAGTGAGAGTTTTCACATTCCTGAGACGTTTTCCAAAAACCTGGATGTCACTACAAGTTTTCTTCTCCGTATATAAAACTGATCTGAAAATATGGTGGTGTTTTAAAGTAATAATTAATTCAGACTGCTATATTGATTTAAAGCTTTGCTTTTCTGAAGGTATCAGTATGAAATGACTAAAGTAGGTCAACTGTCTTGCTAAGCAGATATAGTAAAGAGATGCAGCTCAAAGTATGCCTGGATTAAAGTTTCTTGATAAGAAAACTTATGTTAGAACCATAGGCTATAATAACCTCTGATATCACACCTTAAAAGACCTCCTGCCGAGAGCTGACTCTCTTGTCCAGGTGTCATCAGTAAGATCAGTGCACAGGCTCTTGACACTTAATCGTGTGTCTCATGCATTCTCATCATTTTGTACCAGAGCAGTTTGCTGTGCCTTGGAGAATACTTTAATTTGATTTTTTTTTTTTTTTATTTTCTATTTCTCGTAGCTCAAGCAACAGCTACTAGAAGGAAAAGAAGACTCTCTTAACATTCTGAGGGCTGAGCTTGAAGAGAAACACAGGAATTCTATGATAGCAGCAAAGAGGCAGTGGCTGGAAGAAAAAGAACAGCAGGTTGAAGAGGAAATTGCATTAGCTAAAGTTCATTGGGAGAAAGAAGGAAAAGAGGTGTGGAGCTTAAACCAGGGAGTTTCAAAATACTGGGTTTTTTCTTGGGTTGTTTTTTTTTTTTAAGAGGGAGAACTTGTATGTAGGTGGACTTATGCACTTATGTTCTGCCATTTGAAGGGCTTTTAAGAATCTGTCATTTTACAAGCCTCTGAAGAAGTCAGTAGGTGTTACACATGCTTAAGATTTTGGGGAAAAAACCCAAACACTACACCTTGTAAAGTAAGGAGCAGAATGTTGCAGCTGGTAGTATGCTGGGGTTTTCCACCCTGATCCCTGGGTGGGTGGTTACACCTTTTATTGTTTCATTCAGTTATCGTATAAAAGTCCTTTATCCTATCCCATAGGAGAAAGCTGTGATGAGAAAGAAAACCCAACTAAATCTTTACAAAGCTCTCTGCTCAGTGAGCATAGTTTTGGTCTTCTCCCGTTGGGGAAGATTATTGCTGTAAAAAGAGTTTTGCTTGTTAAATACCAATGAAGTTTTAGTTACTTGGACACTGGGGAGATTTTCTTAAAAAAATATTCTTTTCCTTAAAATAAAGAGCAACTCTTTGCAAAAATGGAAAGAGAATGGCAAAATAGGCAGGAAGAAATGAAAAAAAACCTGAAGTTGAATGTAATGACTGCAGTAGCCAAACTGACCGAGTAACAATTGTGGATGAAGCTAAAACTAGGAAGTTAGAAAGGGCTGTTGAAGACCAGAGGCTGCAGGTCCGGAAGGCTCTGAAAGAAAATATGGCTTCTGAAGAAGCCTTAAAAGAATTTGAAATAGAACTGGAAAATAAATGCTGCAAAACTTTTGCCAGCCTGCTAACAAATAATTGTTCTGTCTGCCTGGTGTCTGTGAAACTGCTACATGCAACTAAGTCATCTAAGAAAGAAAATATGTTCTCTTCCACTCGCTTTCTCTTGAGCACAGTAGTTGATACTTGTTACGTTAGAGAGAGATTTAAAAAAGTTCTGAAGAAGCTGTAGTATGTAGCTTGTTTTTCTAGCTGTTAGTTTTTCACACAGACAAGTTTTGCAGGGGTTTTGAACAGAGCTGAGCAAAATTGACTTAGTTTATACCATTTTGTTAAAAAAAAATAAATTTAATGTTCATCTTGGTATGGTTTTTTCACCACAAAATGCATCAGATGCTGTTGGTCTGATACTTTTAATTGCTGTAAACATAGGCAATCCGAAGTGAAGTCTGTTCTTTCACTGCTATGTGAAGGTAATAAAAAGAAAGGTATTTGGTGGTGGTGACTGAAGTAGGTTTTTTATCTGCTTATAGGTAGATGCAGCTTTAACCAAAGCACGTGCCAAGTGGATGCAAGAATTAACAGAGCTCAAAGAGTACAAAGTAAATCTAAAGACAGAAAAAGAAAAATGGGAAAAAGAACACAAAGAAACTGCAGCAAAGCAGGTAGCCTAAAATACTTGTATATGTGTAGTGATAAACAGTTCAGTCTTCCCAAATCCCACATATTACTGGGGAATGAATGCAGACATAGGTGGGGAATCATTAAGGAAAGATGTCTCTATACTCTTGTTCTGATCCTTTTTTTGCTTATGGGATTATATTTTTATTAAATAATTTGAAAAATCTCTCCAATATGTTGATGATGACCCAGGGTTGTACTTTATGTAGATATAAGTGTATGTATATATTTATAATGATTGTGTTATATACTCACCAGTTAGCCCTAGTTCTCTCAGCTGCTGAAGAGAAATGGAAGAAAGAATATGAGAATACAGAGAAATCTGGACCAAGAATGAAAGAACTTGAAGAAAAGGTAATTTCTCTCAAGAAGGAATTGGAGCTAAAGAAAGAAGAAATCCCTGCAACTATCAAAGCAGAACTAGCAAAAGCCCGTGTTCAGTGGAACAAAGAAAAGCAAGAAGAAATCCTGCAGATACAAGAGCAAAATGAGAGAGACTACAGATCATTCTTAGATGACCATAGAAACAGAATTAAAGAGGTACTTGCAACAGCAAAGGAGGATCTTGCAAAGCAGAAGAATGATCTCTCAATTCAGAAAGAGGCAGAAATTAAGATGTTACTTGACCAAAAGCAGCAAGAATGGAAGGCTCAGGAAGCAAAGAGACTGCAAGATGAAATAAATCGGTATGAGGAGAAGACTCTGGTTGAGCTTGAGTACTTGTTGAGTGAAATCCATGAAGAACTAGTCAAATGCACACATAGCAAACATTCTTGGAAGGATGAGTGTTTTGATGCTCATGTTCAATTAGGCTATAAGTGTGAAGACAAGCTGAAGGTTTGCTTGCAGAAGGCCTACAGAACCACAGTTTACACAATTCTGGAAAAGAAAGAGCGAGAATGGAAAGAGGTAATATTTCTGTAAATCATAACACTTGGCTAGAAAAGATCTTTGAGAAATCAGATTCATACCTGTTTTCTCCCAATATAAAATATCCATGTAGTCCTGAGAGTCAGAGAATCCAACATTTCAGTTCATTGATAACATTGCTTTTAAAACTGTAAAAGAGGGCTAAATCTACCATTAGCAAGTGAAAAGGAAAAAGATATTTGTAGCTTTGATGCCTTTAGACTTGAAAGAAGAGAAAGTCACATTAGGAGTGTCACTCTTTAATGATGGGATTCATACATTTGGGAGACAAATCCAACATCATAAGTTTGGGATCCTTTTGAAGGCCTGTTGCAGTTTGTGACCTCTTACATGGGTTCAGTCATTAAGGCCCATGTTAGATTTCTGCATAGCTGTTTACTTGTTGTTTGTTTTTTTTTTAATTCTTTTGAGAAACATATCAGTCTGTAATAGTGATTGGATAGTGATCCTGGATCATGTTATTCTGTTCCTCTTTCCCTTCCACCTCACCCCTTCTGCTAGAAATAAAGATGAAAACAATAAGTCCTTTCTGCAAATTATGCAGAGTAGAACTGAATAATTGACAAACTGATCTGTCTCAGGCTTAACGTTATTGTGGCTCTAAGAAATCCTTTTCAATGTGCCTGCCCAAATGAGGAAAGACATCCTACCCTCTTCTAGAAGAGTTTAGGGCTAAGGAGAACTCTGTCTAAAAGCTTCTGTTGCTGTTGTTTTGGCAAATTCCTCTTTTTGCGATATTTATGCTTGTAGTAAGTTTTTCATTATGGGGAGCATCCACCGGAAATGCCACTGCCACCCAGCCTTTAGCAGCTGGGGAATTAGCAAAGAATAAGACCGAGAAAGAAACTGTCTTGTTTTAAAAGAGAAGATGACAACAGCGGGGAAGGGGCGGCGGGAGGGGGGGAATGAGTATGAAGTGATTTCTTGTAACAATGTAGCTCAGTTTTCTTTAGGGGTAATATGTTTCTGTTTAGGAAGTGATCCTTTAAGGTTTACTTTCCATAAGTTATTTCCACAATAGTAAAGGGAGCTAGAAGGTTGGGTTTTTTCCTATGCCTGATGTGTCTTTTGTAGTAGATACAAATGTTTTTGGGTAAACTGTTTTTAAAATGCTTCTGAACTTCAAAGCGTTGATTGGCTTGAACCAATTCCTCCAGTGAAGTCTTAGTAATTTCTTAGTGATGTCTTCTCTTGTTCTACAATAATAGCAATAATTATTAATTTTAATTATTAATTAAATATAATAATATATTTTTCTAGATTACTTTCCTATCCCTCTGTTCCCCATATTTATGAAGAAATTCTAAATGGGTTCAACCCCTTTTTCTGTTGTATATGCCTTTTTTAAGAAAACAAGTTAGCTTCACCTATTCAAAGACACTATAGTTTTTCAATGTCAGGGGCTGCTGACATTTCCAAAATAAAGCTCAAGATAGCCAGGTACTGCTGTTGCAGTGGATTATGTCAAGTAAAGCTTCTGTATGCTAGAACCTCCTAATTTGAGCTGTAATCTAGAGTTGTGTTGCAAGTTTAGAGCACTTTGTTACAATGACTAAAGCTACTTGGTGGGCAGTGTTGCTTGTTTTATGTATAACATGCTATGTACCTACTTTAGGACAGCGTGGAACACTTTTTTTTGTTGTTGTTGTTATGTGTTGGGTTTTCAGGAAGTGTTTTTTCAATTGCAGAAATACGAAGAGCTACTGAGTAATGTAAATAAAGAAGCATGTTCTTGTCTGCAACATGGTGAAGGAGAAACTGGGGATGTGGCAAGACCTCTTGTGTGCCATGTCGGACACCAGGTAGAAGCACAAAGGAGGCTAAGACAACAGCCACCCTTGCAGGAAACTGGAACAGAAAAAGGTATTGTGTTGTGGTTTTGGTTTTTTTTTGGGTTTTTTTTTTTTTTTTTTTGTTGTTTAATCTGGCAAATTGTGTATCATCCAATGAAGCTTGTTAGTAGCAGTCTTTAATAGTCAATGTCTTATTGATGACTCTAATGCAAATTTAGTTAATTAGTAGGTATTTGGGTGCCAGAGGGAAGATGTGGTTCTTCTGACTTAAGGTTGTTTAATGTTGCATTATCTTGTACTATGTTAGAGTCACAAACCATATAACAAATGGTAATGGGCTTCAGCTTAGTGATTTAATGCTAGACTTAGAGGTTTAATTTTATTAAATGCTAGGAATTTTCTACTTTTTCAAGTCATTCTTCAGGAGTAAAGAAATAGCCGCCATATCAGCTGCAGTTGTGTATACTCTTTGGGGGCTGTAGACATGCAACCAACCTCTGGTGTTTAACAGCTCATAAGCAAACCCGTGTTGATCATGATTATAGAATCATAGAATGGTAAGAGTTGGAAGGGACCTTAAAGATCATCCAGTTCCAACCCCCTGCCATGGGCAGGGACACCTCCCACTAGAGCAGGTTGCTCAAAGCCTCATCCAGCCTGGCCTTAAACACTTCCAGGGATGGGGCATCCACAACTTCTTGGGGCAACCTGTTCCAGTGCCTCACCACCCTCACAAGAAAGAATTTCTTCCTAATATCCAATCTAAATCTCCCCTCTTCCAATGTAAAACCATTACCCCTTGTCCTATCACTACACTCCCTGATAGAGAGTCCCCCTCCTTCCCCTCCTTCCCCTCCTTCCCCTCCTTCCCCTCCTTCCCCTCCTTCCCCTGTAGTATGGCAAAGCTAGAGACAGTGTAGCTGGGGGAAATCTTCATGGGAGGCACAAAAGTCTCTCTGGGGCTTTCTGTTTAGTTTGAGATCTTATGCAAACAAAAAACATAAAGCAAGAAAACCCAAGAGAGTCCTTGGCTTTATGCCTATAGAGTGGCTTAAATTCCTTCAACACCAAAATAACAAACCATCTATAAAACACAAAACAATACAAGCAGTGCGGCTCTTCTGTCTCTGGAGCTCCCTGTCCTGGCCATAGGGACCAGCCGTTGCTCTCCTGGAAGTAGCCCAGTCTTTGTGAATTTCTTAACTAGACTCAGCCGCGTGTGAGGTTTCCCAGCTGGGAGAAGCTCCTTCAGTTCACTCCTAAAGATCCTGCTTGGCTCTTGGTTTGGTTGGGTTTTTTTTTCCTTTAAAAAACCCAAAATTTGACTATCACTGACTGACATATCAAACCATCACTGATGCGAGTGCATTGAGACTCTGAGGGCTCAACAACGTGATAGATCCTGCGGCACTTCCTATAATGGTGTTCCAGCCTCTTGTGATTGTTTTAATTACACTAATTTGCTATATGCTTTCCAGTAAGAGAAAGACTAAGTAGAGCACTGGAAATAGTAAGGTTGGGCTTGGTTCTTTTTTTTTTGGGTCCCATGATTGACGGGTAACTTCTAGCAATTACTGTTGCAGGTCAGAAATGTACAAAAAGGAACCTTGGGTCTCAGGAAGTGTTTTGCTGTGAATACTGCTGCCGGGAGCTTGAAAAGAGAGAGAGTGTGCGCTAGGACTTAAAAAGAGAGCTGGAGATAGTCCACAAACATCTTAAGCTTACTATGAAGGAGCATGAAGCTAAGTCAGAGCAAATCCAAGGTTAGGATTGTTAGTCACCTAAAGACAACTTGGAATCATTTTGCCTTACTGGCTGCACAAATCTTTTATCCGTTGCATCATTTAGTTTTCAGTGGACGGAATGGATGTGTGTACATACTTAAACAAGCAAATAATCCCCTTCCTAAAAAAACCCCAACAACCTGACAAGAAACAAACAAGCCACACAAAGTGACCTGTCTTGCCCAAGAAACGCTCCCTACCTTTTGGCTTAAAGTTACTCTCCTTGTGTATCAGGAAAAGAATAGAAGAAAACTGAACATGTGGCGGATGTTCTTTGGATATGTGTGCATGTGGATCCTGTTGCTCCTGAAGGTTATAGAGACGATGCACACCTGTGCACTGTCAAACATGTGTTTATAAATCTATATGAGTCAGTGAGTTTTTTAGCTGTCTTCTTTACGCTTTACTGCTGCTACGCATCCCCCCATGGTGTGAGTATAAAGAACAGAGTGCCCCTAAATGTTAGCCAGTTCCTCTTGGCACAGCAGTAGTAAGCCATTGACTGCAGTTTTCTTGTACTTTCCTGCAGTTAATAATAGTTTGAAGCTATAATTCTGTTCATTTTGTTTCCTTTGGTTTTTTTTGTAAACGTTGAAGTAGGTTTTAAGTAGGTTGTATTTACCACCTTTGCCTTTTAAATCAAGATTTTTTTTCCCTTTGTCTGTTTAAAATGAGGATTACAGAATAGATAACTGAGGAAAGGTCTCCTGTTCTTAAATCTTTCTTTCCTATTTGATGACTGTCTCTACCAATGATAGACATGAAATATCTACTCTGTTTTTGGAAAAGTCACTGAGAGGAAGGCTTCTATCTGCAATATGGAAATAAGAATCTTCTAAAGCTATTTGTGATGGAAAAAGATGATGCAAAGTAACTTGCTTGAGATTCCTGTATTTTAGGAGACTGCTTCTAATTAATTAGTCGTTTTTTCCAGTACTCTTGTTTAATACAAAGCCCACTAGCTGTGGGGTAGTGTTGGTTTGTTGTGATTACCTTCTCTTTGCTGTAGGAGGAACTTTTTCTTTCAAGCTTGAGCATAATGTAACATATGGAGCATAGTTCCCATTTAGTTGGCATCTTAGGAACTTTATCCCCTCACTCAGCTGTATTGAAGTCAGTAGAGGCCTTTGTTTTAAGCAGCAGAACAGAGAGAATTATATTTTCTCTGAAAGAAAAACATTTTGATAATTGAATCAAAGGATGGTTCTCCCTGCGGTGTTTTAATCAGTTGAAGCTGTACGCAGTAGCGCTCAGGGCTTTATTTTTCTAGGATCACCTTAGAGCATGGCAGGAATTGGGCTTGCTGAATTCCCTGGTTCAGGAGAGGTCTCAAACTGCATCCTCAGGATCAGAAATTCTGTAGAACTGTTTGAGCATGCTGCACTGAAAGGTCACTGTGACCACTGTAAGTGGGTTTGGCAAATGGTCAGTTTGGAGAGAGCAGATGTGAGGTAGTAGGCGATATCCAGTGACTAAATAGTCTTGCTTGCCAAAGGCAGTGGTTTGTGTGTTGTGTGAGGTGGGTTTTTTCCCTTGTGTTTTTTCTTCCAGTGAAAAGTGCCACTTCTGCGCTCTAAATATCTTTGTGCTCAGCGAGGAGTAAAATGCTGTATGATTGTAAGATTTATTTTTTTTTGACAGCTTGCAGATGTGTGAGCAAAGGCAGGTGGGTAAGTTGCACAGATTTGCTTATTATTTCTGTGCTCTGTTGTCAACAACTATATAATATACAAAGTTTCCTGGGGACTGAAGGAAAGATTGAAGAGCAAAGGTCAGCATGGAAGTCCAGCATTTCTCTGCAATGCAGGCTTTTGGGTTTCAAAAAAAAGAAACAGAAATTCCACCACAAAACAGAAGGCACAATTGCAAACCTATGAACTAATGATTGTTTTCCAATGTTTGTCAAAACAACTCATGTTATTTATTTTTTCCCCCTGTCCTTTCTTTACACATATACTTGATATATCTGAAGTTTTGCCTCCAGCATAGGGTTAGGAATAACACGTGAAGGCTTTAAACTTATTTAATTACTATATGAGCTTACTTTTATATTTGGGCTTCATTGAAGTGTGTTGTTATTGATTCCTGTGTGCTTGTTACTGCAGCAAATACAGCTGTACACCTACTGATTATGCTTTGTGACACTGAGCTCTTATACTAGAGACAGCAGTTTGTGTAATAAATTCTGTTGAACTCAACTTGAATTTGGAGAAGTACAGTGAATTGATGGTTTGTTTGTTTTGTGGTTTGTTTTTTTTTTTAATAGAAAATGAGAAGGTTCTAGAAGCTGTCATTGCAGAAAACTCCGAGATGAAGAGTAAACTGAAAGACCTAGGAACACCACCAAGGTATTAAAAAAAACATCTAAAGAGTCTGATAGTTTCTGTAAGATACAAGCTGCTTATGGAGTGTGACTTATGTGCATTTCAGGTCACTGTCAAAGGGAGAAGTCTCAAAACCTTGTACATCCTGTGACTCTGTAAAAGTGCTGGAAGAAATGCGTGCTCAGTACATTAAAGCTGTGAGCAAGATTAAGTGTAAGTACTAAAGTCTTAGCTGAAAAGTTAGGAGAGCAAAATAATTTACTTTGTCTCTTCCTCCTCCTTCAGCCAACTTGCACAGGAATCTGATAGCCAAATTGCATGAGAAGTATATTTTTCCCTCTTATTAGAGTGAATGTGAGAAGTGGAATGGTCATTATCTTAGACAAGATGAACTGTGATGGCTGAAGCCTTGTTATGCCATTCTTGCTTTGTTGCACTGCATAACATCTTTTAAAGTGGTAAAATGTTCTTTGAGAACTGATCCTCCAGAAAACAATCTACCTATCTTGCAGTTTGTGTTGATGGCAAATCTGCTTTTCTTTTCTGCTGTATCCTGCCTTCTGGCTTAAGCAACAACCTTCTGGCTGAGCAAAGAGGGTTAAATACTGCACCACATCTTACTGAGGTGCAGCAAGTCCCCAAATGCTAGCTGTACTGCCATTGAAGAATGCCTAAACCTGCATTTTAGCAGCCAACAATCTTCCCAAATGCCTGCACCTAGTGTTTTCTATCAGTGCTAAAGATGCAGAATTGGATAACTGAATTCCTGACTGATGCTTCATATTGACCTGTTCTGGTCTTCAGTGGCATTTTTCCAGTAGGTAACGCTTGGCACAAGTATTTGCATCAAGAGCACATCAGGCCCTTGCTGACTTGCTCCAAGTCTGCTAGGTGATCCCAGCTTGTGGTGGTTGTGGTTTTTTCTTCCCCCACTCGGGAAAACTGGTACTAATGAAGTGTGTTTGTAGGTGATATGCTTTGTTATATCCGTGAAAGTAAGGAGCGAGCTGCTGAAATGATTAAAGCAGAGGTTTTAAGAGAGCGCCAAGAGACGGCACGGAAAATGCGCAAATACTATTTGACATGTCTTCAACAACTTCTTACTGATAATGGGAAACATGAAGGGTAAGTTCAAGTATATTTGGAAATTACTGGTGCTTTTGAAAGAGGTGTGTAGATGTTAGTCTGGTGTTTGTTTGCCCACCTTGGAGGAAACAGTGTCTGACCTAAAATCCTGCCAGTCTGCTCAGCTTGGCATGAGGTGACTGCTGAGCAGTCTGCCGTACTGACTTCTCGGTATTCTTTGACTCTTGCTAACATTACCTTGAAGTAAAATGCAGAATTGAAAAGGAATTACCCTTAAACTTTAATATTTTTTTTCATGTTCTGCAATTCTTGGCAGAGCTGAAAAGAAAATAATGACTGCTGCCAGTAAGCTTGCTACAATGGCTAAAGGACTTGAAACACCTCTTCGACACATTCCCCAGAACAAGTCTACCCGCACGGGTATGTTGGACTGCGTAGCTGTTATTTTCTTGATCATATTGATCTAATGCATGTTGTAATGAAAATGCAAATGGAAAGTGAAGCACTGTTTATTTATTAGCTTGGTAATGGATGTAAATGTAACCTGCATATTTTGACAATGCCTGCAATTCTTCAGTGAAAAAAAAAAAAAGACAAGAGAACATAGTTTTTCTTCCACTATTAACATTTCCTTCAATTAATCTATTTCCTTCCTTCCTTCCTCTCATAGCTCTGCTATTAAATTCTGATCTACCACCTGGAGCAGAGTACTCAAAAAGAGACCGTATGCTTCAGACTAGGTCAAACCATATGGAAAGCAAATCATGTGGCAAAAGCATTATTGAAAAAGCCAATGGTAAAGTTGTTCAAAACCGTGTAGCACATGACTTGAGACAGCAGTTTGATGCAGTGCAGACTGAAACTCGACATATGCTTCATGAAACAGTGACTTCAGATATTCAGAACGGGAATAATTCTAAAAATCTGGATGGTGCTTCAAGCGATACTCTGCCACGGTTTTATCCAAATGAAGATGGAAGAAGAGAAAAATATGGCGCCACTGTAGATGTAGACAAAGGACTCTTGTGTGCTGCTAGTACCACAGCCCATCAGCATGCTCATCCAGCTGCTTGCCAAGTAACATTAGAAAATATGCATGCACCCAGTTTTACAAATGGTCATACATACTCTGGGCCAACTCATCATATACTTAAGAGCAAGAATAGAAGAATGGTCTTAAATAAGGACAAATGTATCCAGTCACGTGGAAAATGGAAAAGTAGATCCAAAAGAACTCAGGAATTTGATTGTCGAGAAACTCCAGAAAGGGATGAAAGAAGCTGCAGTGAATGGAGTTCTGTGAATGGAAGCCTGCATCTGGATTGTAGCGGTATGCCTCTCTTGTATTCTGAACAAAAAGTTAGTACTGATGTCCAAGCACAGACTGAGCTCTCTGAAGAGGTTCCTCATATCAGGTCATTTTCCCCTGCAGATGAAAATGTTACTTCTTGGAGAGATCTTCCTAATGGCGATGGCAAAACTCTCAGCACAAAAAGCAGCACTGAAGTTTACAGTAGAGGCCACCTGACAACAAACCCAGAGCATGCTTCATTCCTCAACTCTGAGAAATCAAATCCTGCTGGCGCAGAACTCAATGTACCACCAGATTCAAAAGTAGGAAAATGCTGCAACAAATGCTTGGAAAAAAATGATATGGGATCCCCAGTCTCTTGAGCAAGATAGTCGTTTTGACAGCTCACTTTCTAACTTGAACTAATACCAGCAATTCCTTGTTTGAAGGATAAAAAGGTGACTTGATAGTTAAATAAGTGTGAGGACTGGGAAAAACCTGTTCAACTGTGTCCATTTCATGATCCGTGTTACACAATTTGAGTGTTACATAAAGAAATTCCATAAAATTACTTGAAATATTAATGCAGACTTTTTATCTTTGTAATAACACTTTCATAATTGTTTACAGTGTACTATATACAAATTTATTAAATAGTATCTATTTTTATATTAACTTCAGCTTGCAGTGCAATTTTTATCTAAAACAAAGCTACTGTAACTTGTGGTAATCTTTTTAAGTGGTTAGGAAAATTCCTTCAGAGCTCAATGAGAGATGTTTTATGATTTATTTGAAGTATTTTAACTGACTTTCCTATTTCTAGGGACTCCATTTAAACCTCTGTGTACATCTCCACAATAAAAGCAAACATACTTGCATTTTTTCATTTAATTATTATAACAAATTTCAAGTATTCTTCCCTTTGGTACAGCAAAAAGTAGTTTGTACTGGGCAGAAGAAAGATATAAATTAGAATAACCATGTTTTGCAGGTGTTCCCTAAATAGCATCAGTTATCAATGTAGGTTGAAGATGTAGTGATGTTTCTCCTGGTGCTTAGAAAGCTTCTGCTTTAAAGACCAGCTCACATTTTGAAGCAGTTATGGAATATACCTTTTATCTAGATGTTTTGCTATCCTTAGGATGGCACATTATCTCTAGTGATCCTGTGAGGGGAAAAAAAAAGTGGCTTGTTGCTAGTGGTGTGATTAAATCATACTTCTTGCAGTCAATAGTTTGGCTATGGGCCAGCAATTCACATCAACAGTAATAACGAAAAAGTAAATAAAAAGGTTTTGTTTGATATTACTGTGTGATATTAGAAGAAGAAAAAAGACTGAATATTCCCCCACGATGATGTATATGCGTTTCATGTGTAACGACGTTTAACTGCTATAATGATGCTCATTTGGTCTTTCAAAGTTGAACAGCACAGTCTAGTCTGAGAATCTTTTCAGTTTTAAGAGGAAAATGCTACACGATTCAACAGAAATCTTCTGAAGAAAAATGTATTTAACTTCCTTTACAAAACCATCCTCCCTGTTTATGTTTCAGGCCAACTGGCAAGGCAGAATGCATTACAGCTCTTGGTACGCAGGACTGGTTTGTGACTTGAGACTCTCGGGCAATCTAATGAGACACTTTGGAATTTCTTGGTGGCCTTTAATGTTGCCCATAAATCCAGCCCCGCTTCCTCTTTAGTGAAGGTGGGGTTTGTCATCATCAGTGGGAGCAAACTGAGGCCGCGAGAGACCGCTTGTGCCTAAACAAACATGGGCAGCGGTTAAGTTCAAGGGCCAAATTCCGAGCTCTTAGCTGAGGAAATAGCTGTGGCCTTGTCTGCAGGGGAAAGTTTTGTACTACTTGTCCTGTAAGCCCCATGTGGAGGCTTTTTTTTTTAAAAAAAAAAATGTTGAGTGGCTTTTTTTGGTCAGCTTAAACATTTTGCCAAATTGCACAAGGTAAAAAAAAGCGTGTTTACTGCCAAGTGAGAGGTACTTGTACAAGTGCTTTAAAAAAATTAATCAGATTAATGAATTGATTTGGCTTGTCCAGAAACCTTCCCCAGCTGAAGAAAGCCTGCATCTGTAAAAGTAAAAATGGAGCTGTCCTGTAGGACATCCCTGACCATTCAGATAGAGCAGCTGAGGACCCATCCTCTCATTGCTGAGGACCAAACACACTTCTCCAAGTACTTCTTCATCCAAGGTGGGTTTGAGGGCTTTTCTGTAGTTGTTCCCCAAAACGTTCATTGGCTCAGCCTCAACATGCAAACCACTCAAAATTGTCCTGAAATGTAACTTTTTTTACAATACATTTTTATTTCTGCTGCCTTATTTGATGTTTGTATGCGTAATTACTGTCATGTCTCTAGCTTTTAAAAAAGTTCCTGTATTTAAAAGCTCAGTGGTTTCAGTGCAGAATGAAGTACTTAATGATTCTAGCCCTGATAAAGCTTTGAACAGCTAATGGTTTCTATGTATTTAATTTAGAAGCTGGGGCTCCCACACTGATAAGAAGAGATCTTCTGCATTGCTGACTGTTTTGGAGAAAGCCAAGGGTACAGCAGACAGGAAACCAGGGGAGCTTTCTTCAGCATAGTCTGTAGCCTGATGTGAGAAAAGGTTCTCTTGTGGGTGTCCTTCCTCTCTTAAGGAGTAGATGTAGATGGGGCAACAGAGGGAAGGTGGAGTGGGAATCTTTCCAATTCCATCTAGTAAAAGGGAGAATATTTAAATGTGGGCATTAGGTGCGCAACTGGATTTGGTTGCTATTTCAGTCATATCATATCACATCATAGTACTGGGCAGTTTCACTGACCAAAATTGCAGTGTATGTGAGAAGGTGGATGTGGGCAAAAGATTTCAGTTAAATCCTTGCTGGCCTAATGTTTGTTGTGTGTCTTGTTGCATTGACAACTCCAGAGAGCTCCCAAGGGGATTTCAAGTTTTTCTTAATGAGAATCAACTGCAGAGGCCTGGAGGGAAGATCCATACCCATGCTACAGCAATCATTCCCTGGTGAGTAAAGTTTGAGGAACAAGGAGATATTTAGCCCAGGAATCAACAACTCCTAGTCAAAAGCATTCCTCGGCCCTCCTTCAAACGTCAGTAGGAAAGAATGAAGCAACAACCAGCTAGCATAGGGGGTGGCAGCTCCTGAAACTGGACAGCTGACACCAGTTGGAAAGCGGGGCGTAGTGTTGCAATACGTGTGGTTGGACTTCTATTGTCAAGCCAAGATTGTAACAGAGCCATTAAATGAGTATCTTAAAATACATTTGCCATGTATTTTTATCCACAAAGTTATACCGCTTACCGATATACAGCTTACCTGTTGGATTTAACAATTCATTACCTGCTGTTACGTCTTTTTTATTCAGATGATTCTTTGTTTTAATATTGCATTTATGCTGCAGGAACCAGCTCTAAAATTACTCTAGTGGTGTTGCAGTTCAGCATTATTTAGCTTAAACTTTTTTTAATCCCATCCCCAAAGTAGCAGAATGCAGCCGTACTTTTTTCCCTCTGCTGTGTTTTTGTTCTTTGTATTTTCTTTAGCTGATTTGTCTTACAGGTATAGTATATCTGCTTAGAGCAGCCTCTTTGTAAAACCTTATCACTAATTCATACTAAAATATCAATAGGATAGAAGCTATTTCCAAGATAACTCTTTCATACTATGTTGAAATGGTAATTAAAACTTACTCTTTTATATCTTAAAGATCTTTTATATAGTTTATCATGCACAAGATGCTTATATGTGATGTACAGAACACCAATGCACAGGTTTTGTCTGTAACTTTTGTGTATTTTGAGTAATTTATAAATTAGATATTGGTCTCAGATTGTGGTGTTCTAGTGTGTCTCTTCAGTGACCTCTTTCAGCTGGAATGAGCAACCCTTGTAGCTATTAATGAAAAAAAAATTAAGAATAGGTCTTGCAAAATTATTTAAATTTCCACATTCTTTATTTTTGGTAGACACATGCACATCTGAAACGTTGTCTCCTATCACAGCAAGCTGCTGTGCCCAAGAATAGTTACCTGAGTAGGAACTGAGGCCATGAGAGGTTAGTTAGGAAGCCTGGACAGAGAATTAAAAGAAGGTCCTTTAAATCTTAGACCAGTACTTTAACCACTAAATTACCTTTTATTTCTGCTTGATGGCTTTACTGTGCCTTTACACTTCCTTCATTTGTCCTCTCTTCTAGTCTGGTTTATCCCATTGTACTACTTTTTTTAATTCCCTGTGCTTTTATATCAGTCGGTTTTCTTTTCTCTGGCTTTGCACTTAGCCTCTTTTCTTTTTCTTTTTTATTTTTTTTTCTCCTGATTTTAATGTTGGACTCTCTTTTTGGCTTTGTGTAGACTCTTTTTTCTTTTTCTTTCTCCTCTCCTTTGTTTGAGCTTCATGTTGTTTTAAGAGGTATATGGCTCCCCCCATCCTCTTGTTCAGCCTTTGCTGGTGGGAAATAGTTTCATCTTTATGAACTTCTTTTCCAGAGCAACAGATAACACACACACAAAAAAAGTATCTGATTCGTTATGTTTCATGATATTAATGAATCACAATTTACATAATATCACAGGTCTTCTCCACCTTTACCTTTCTAAAAAGGTTACACAGTCTTTATTTCCTGCTGCAAGGCAGAGTAAGCTATGCCAATGTTGGTCCTAATTGATATTTGTCCAGTGTGTTCTGAAAGATCTCCCATAATGGAGACTACAGCTCCCAGACACTTCCTTCTCACTGTTATCCTTACTGCTGGAAGGCTAATACCCATTCCCTTTCTGTCTTACCTGAACTGTTTTGCTGCAGTTTAAGTCCATTAAACATACAAAGGACATGGAATAGGGATTTATTTTATGTCATGCTTAAAAACCGCTATTTTCCTCTTCAATTTTCTTTAAGTACCACCACTTCTTTCAATCCTTCTTGTATAAAGATATTTTAAGATGTATAGACCTGTTACATGCAAATATGGAAAGAGTCCAAAGGACAGCAAATGGTAAATAGAAAAAAAAATTAATGCAACAGTCTTGGTTCTACCATGCTTGATAGTTTTCAGACTGGTTTACCTGGTTGTCTCTTCTGCAGAATTTCTATCATCTCTGCAAAGCACTCTGTGATTGTGAGAGCCTTTCAAGACTGCTATGACTGAATCCAACCTATGGACATGAAACTAAGGAGAGCCCTAGCTTGCTTGCGTTCCCAGGATATCCTTACACCTTTGGAATTTCACATCTTGTTACCCTTACCACTTGTTTTATCTTTGCAGTTGGTACTTTCCACTGAAGTTTGGAGATCTCCTTACTACTGTATAATGTCCCTTTTCCCATAAAATGTCAAGCTGGGTATATTTCCAGAAGTATTGAGATACACAGTCACATAATATATATTTCAGTCATTCATCCTTAAAATTTGCTGTCAAAGCCATTCTTCTGCTGTTGGAACTCTGTTCTCATGTTTCCCTTTGTTCTGTGGGAGTTGCTAAGATTTCCCATTGAAATTTATTTTAAATGTTTGCTCTTTTGTGCGGATTCACTGCACGGTCTTGTCTCCCACAGTGTAGATGGGTTACAATGGAGACGATGGTAACCTGGCAGTGATACAGGAGCACATTACTTGCAGCTGTAGCAAGATTTCACCCAGCATTCTGATGTAGAGTACTTCACACTTCCAAATTAATCATGCTTCTCTCTGCTCTTGTTGCTTGGGTAAATATTTCACTGTTGTGCAGACTTGGGCAGTGATCTATGTGAGAACCAAGGCTTTGGGTTCTCTGCCTCTGATACATGCTTACCTACAAAGCTGGCTTTTAAGCCTGGTGCCTTTTTTACACTTTGGAAAATGAATCTGTTTCCATCATGTAGCATTGCTTCTTTGTAAATCTGAATACAAGTAGAGAAATTCATGTCTATTGCCAAATGTTCTGGCTGAACGCCATCCCTGGTGTTCTGGCTTCATCCAGATGACGAATGTTCCCTGTCAGCCTGCAGCCTAGTGAGAGGGGACAATGGTACAGAAATACTGTAATTATCTAATCAACTTTGCTTAGAATGTTAAGCAAATGCAATTCTTTAATACTCTGGTTTGACTATAGCTGTTAATTAACATGTGCAAATGCAATTTGTACAGCACAACCAAGTAGAGGAAACATGCACTTTTAAGTTACTTTACTCCCCTCTAGTGGTCTTATATCATACATACTTTCATATAACACTTCAGCAGAGTAGATTTAAGAATGGTGTTAATATTCTGTAAAAACCAGAAGCCTTCTGTGAACTTCTCCTTTTTTCTGCTCATCTTCTCTTTCTGTAGAGAAACCAGTTCAGTGACTGGGATTCTTGCCAGTGTAGCTCCCTGAATGAAACTGTTCTGTGTATGTTGACTTTCATTAAAGGCCAAACTGCACCTACAGCTCTAAAATGGTACGTATAAAAAAAAAAAATTCAATATGTGTACCAAACATTTTGTTTTCTGTGCCCTCAAACCTGTTCGCAAGGGGTGTTAGTGTCAATATCATGGTGACTCAGACTGCAGCCAAGGCTGTAGAAACATCAGCGGAACCCAGTCACATCTATAGCACCGCTATATGTTTGTTCTGTGGGCCATGCCAATTTTGGTGCGTGTCTAACACTGTTTGGGCCTGTGCAAGTTGTGGGACATACAAAGAGTGTCAAATGACTGGGTTCCTCCTTTAAGCTTGCCAGTTGGCTATTTTGTGTAGGATGTGGCTTCCACTGGCTGGAAAATAGATGAGAACCTGCAGGATCAGAATGGAAACGTCTACTTTTCCAGTAATCCTCTGGTTCTTTGCTCAATTTACTGATGTTGTAATAAACACTACATAGGTGTGCAGCACAGGCTTAATTTAGCAATAGTTAATGGGTAAGTTCTTGGCTGAATTTTTCTTTGCTTCCTGGAGTCTGTATTTTAAAGGTTTTGAAATGACTTACTAATACGGTGTTCTTGGAGAAGACAGGGTACCTACCTCATAAGGCACTTGTCTCCTTTCTTCTTTTTCTGCTTAGAGCATATTAAGAGAAGCATAGATCTGAGGATTCGCTTTGCAGAAGCTAGCTGCTCTTTTCAAACTACCCACTCGTAACTTTTCTGCTTTCTTCTAGAATGCCTTGGACTGGTATTTGGAAGGAAAGAAAGGAGAATAAGAGGGATATAGAGTCAATAAAGAAAATGCTGACATTTTCCCATTTGAAAATACAGTTCTCCCAAAGTAATTGACAAAATTGTGTTTGTCTTCATCTTTAGTTATGGACAAAAAATTGAAACATTCCAAGAATCAAAATACTTTTTGAGTGGAACCTTTTGTTTTAAAATGAGGCTTCGTTTGTAAACTTTTGCAGCTCTGAAAAGTCAAAATTGAAATGAAACAGTTTAGGAGATCCAAACCCAGCCTTTTTTCTGCATAGTTTTTCTTTTGTGGAAAACTTAAGTATCTCATTTTCCTTCCAAGCTGGAAGGATACCAAACGTGAGAAAATCCTTAATAAAATGTAACTCCTGTCTTCCTGCGGTGCTCTTACAAGAGATTATTTGCTTCTGTCAGCAGTGCATCTTATAATAACCAATAGCTGGGGAAGCTATGTCCTATGTTTCTCAAGATTGTTCCCTTTAGGTCATTAGCAGATAGTTCTAATAAACATGAGCCGAGCCAGTAGAGGCTTTGACTCTATTTATCATTGCGGATGTCTGAGCAGTCCCTGTGGGAAGCTGTGACCAATTCATCAGCCAGGGAGTTTAACTTATTCTTAACTCTTCTCTTGAACAGCAGTGTCAACAGTAAAGCTAAATCAAAATCATTCATATGTACACATGTAGGAAAGCAGGTAAAATGTGTAATGTTCAAACAAAATTATCTGTATGGCTGTAAAAAGCACACAAGCAGGCAGCTAGTGCTTAAATCTCTTTCTCAAATATACTGGCAGGCCCTGCCTTTGGGTATGCAGGTAGGGTCATCCTGCCTAATACCTGGCAATTCTGCAGGTGGTCCCGTTCCAGCTTGGCCACTCCAGCACTGCTGTGTGAGCAGTAGTTGAAACAACTTTCCCTGCCACCCTTGGTGGTATTGCTGTTATTTTTTTTCTCTGTAGGGTCAGTTTTTTAGCTCTCTGCATCAAATCTGTGTGGTAGTCACATAACCTTACAATTTCAGGCATGCATATGCTCCAGTACCTTCCTCTAAGAAACAGATGTGGTTATTTAAGTGCTCTTCAGCTTCACATGTGAGTTAAAGCAGGACTTCTGGGTTCTTGTGCTTAGAAGAGGGAACTTGGCCAGTATGGATTCAAACTTAATGATTCTAGATCTCCAAAACAGAGAAAACCTATTGAGACACTGTGCCCCAGTAGAAGTATCAGAGTAAATGGTTGAGTAGGTCCCAGTATGAAGCTCATGGTGCCTGTAACTCTTCAGGGCACAGAATCACAGTTGCTGAGGCTGGAAGGGACAGCCGAAGGTTATCTGGTCCAACTCCCCCTACTCAAGCAGACCCATCTAGAGCTGGTTGCCCAGGATTCTGAGTATCTCCAAGGACGGAGACTCCACTCCTCTATGGCACAACCTGTTCCAGTGCTCACTCACCTTCCGTTAGGTTTCATCTGTGCTAAGAATCCACCTGTTGGGGATGTGTGAGGTAAGGTAGGTTCCTTTTACTCTGCTGGGCCCACTTAGATTTACTGAATCAGTTTGTATCAGACTCACGGAATCAGAACTGTTGAGGCTGGTTGGACCATAAGCAGTTGTCCAACCCCTAACAGCTTATGCCTTATTCCTACATTCCTTATTCCTACATCAGCATGCTTCCTGCCCTTGAAGTATATGTTGAGCTGTTTTTAAATTTATATGGGAAGCACAGAGAGGATGGGGAGGAAACAATCATAGGGGAAAACCTACTGTCATGACTTCAGCTCACAGCAGCCGTAGTGAAAGGGGAAGAAGAAATCTATAACCATGTCAAACAATTCCTGTGGATTGCTGGATGTGACATGGTACTTCAAAATGCTGCTAGATGTCTTAATTTCTATTAGGAAACTCGCTGTTGTTAAAATCCCTAGTAACAGGGTCACACATACATCACACCCCCCCCAACTAACCTCACCCTTTTTTGTAGTTTTGGGAGAATGAGACTGTCGACATGGAAAACAGAATTTAAAAATTACTATGCAAGTGATCATATCCAAAAGCTGTAAGATCTAGTTATGGTAAAAGAAGTTCTAGAGTAATCCTAGAGATGAAGTTGGAGTACTTACTGCACATGTTTCTGCCTTGCTGTAGGAGTGTCTTTCCACCACTGCTGCTGCAGTTTGCCTGGTGACCTGGTGTTGAAGGGCAACAGCTAATTGCCTGGAGCTTTCCTTCTGAGCTTTTAGTATAGTGCAATAGGGCCACGGCCTCACTTGGGGATTCTGAGAGCTTCTGGAATGTCAACAATTCCATAAATTAAATCACCACACTGTCTGCTGAAGGTTTTCTTGCAGCAGTGCTGGCAACCATGGAACATTTTGCTGGTCATCTGAAGAACAGCAACTTAGACACCTGGCAGTTGTCAGACAGTGTTTTCTTGAAACAAGGCTGTCTGCTGATAGCTCAGGGGTAGGGTTGAACAGTGCAGGCCTGGAGAGGTTTATAGCTGGGATTTGCAGATTAACACACTGTTGTACTTCCCAGCATCTTCCTGGGCTGAATCCCACCTGCATTCTGCTTGAGTGGAAGAAGCTTCTCAAATTTTCTTTCTCCACTGGTCCTTCAATCACAGTTTACAGAACACAGGATTTCGTTCTAAATGTTAAAGAGCTTTCTTCTCCAGGATGGGGTTTGATTAATCACAAGGCTGCCCCTTTCCATATTATGGAGTTTAGCCAGTGGCATAACTGATAATGTTTTCTTAAACATATTGAATTTTAATTTTTACTTTTCTTGAAAATGATATTATACAGTTTTTGACCACGGGAAGAGGAAGGACACAGCTTATGAAATAAATGTGTCAAAACAGGATAAGTGGCTGCTGGGGTTCCTTAAGTCAACTTACCCTTAAGATGCAGTTTGATACCACTGGGGGGGAGGGGAGGAGGTGGAAACCAAACAAAAAGAACCATAGAAAAGGCTTTCAATGCTGAGATACCCTAAAAAAAAAAAAAAGCTACTTTTTTTTCCAGGATTCCATAGGGAATGACCATTGTCACCACATGCCTATCAGTCATCTACTGAACTGGTATCACGGTGCGGTTGTTTGTATAACAGATTTAGCTCTGAATTTGTCACTGTTCAACATGAGCACAATACGTTCTTGAATTCTAAAAACTTAATTTTATTACAAGTTGGAGTAAATTCAGAAAGCATTAATTTCTTGTTTCAGACAAAACTGCCAAGATTTCTCGTATTTTCACCATGCAGTGCTATGAATATTTATTCAGCAAGACTGCACAGACTTGTTGCTGTTTTGCTGTTTGTGACAAAAACTGAGCCAGGTAGGTAAAGAGCCTTGTGTATGGACCGAAGAACAGTGAGAATTGCGTATTTTGAAGAGGAGAAAAGATTTTCTAGTTTTCTAGCCAAGTGTATGCAAGAAATTGTTTTCAGTTCTCTATAATGAATCAGAATCCATGTAATATGCTGTTTTCAGAAGCTTCACTGCTCTAGCTTAGTTTCACTGATGGAATAGTGTCCTCCACACTGAAGTCAGGGTATGCTCTGAAGTCCACTGAAATAAGTGTGTGTGGGGAGGAGTTATCTCAGGCTTTGGACTAGGCTTCTATTGTCAAAGGAAGTTCCTCCAGATCATTGCAGTGCAGGGAAACTCTGTTTTCACAATAGTTTATCATAAAACACGTCCAGACTGGAGCCTCTGAAAGATTTCTTTATCTTGAGAAGGCAGCATGAATCTCCTTATTTACATCATCCACTGTTTCATCCATAAAATTAGACTTCCTTCATTTTACTGATGAACAGGAGTGGGAAAAGTTAGCCTTCTATATATCCATATATCTATAGATAGATAGATATAGATGTCCTTTTTCCCAAGCATCTCCTGCCCATGAGTATTTTTCCTTGGCTCTCCGTTATGGGTGTCAGATGACATTTCCTCTGCTGGCTGTGTGCCCGTTTGACCCCTGTTCTTATTTCTCTGAAGTTATGTGGTATCTCTTTTTTGTATTGAAAGGAGTTCACAAAGCTAAAAACAGTTTGCAACTTTCTTTTATTTAGAATTTGTAAAGTGTTAGAACCTGTCCCTTTAAAAAAGAAATGTAGCAGACCAATCTCTTCGGAACTCCACCCCATTCATCACAGTAACAGCAATTTTGGGTGGATCTGGTGTTGATAATTTGCAAACCATTGGGGATGTTTTAGAGGCAGTCGTTTGTTTTGGGTTTTGTTATATTAAAAAAAAAAAAAAAAGGGCTTCAAAGATTTCTTTTCTTAATGTTAATTTCTTAATGCTTCCCCCAATTAAATTGGAATCTGAATAATTTGTACTAGAAATGCTGGTAAGAGTTGTATTTCAAATGATTTAAGTTATAAATTTTACATTATCTCTATACCTTCATTCTCTGTATAGGAAAGGAAAAAAAGGTTAAAAAACCCCAAACCAAAACATGCAGAGTTTTCTTCCTGTCCCTTCTTCTCACTTTGAGCCACACTATTTGGAATCTATTGCAACTTTCTATTCAAATAGCTTCCTTAGCTTCATTAGGTTACTTGTAAAATGACTATATGTTTCAATTAACTGCAGTTACTATTTCCTGTTTCCTTATAAAGAAAGGCAACCTGATTATTTGCATTATTTCTATGCTTTGTAGCTATTTGCTTTAGGACACAATCAGCTTGCTGCAAGTTGAGTCAATATATAAATAAAAAAGGGCTAATAATGAAATGAAATAGAGTTAATGGGAAGTTTCCTATTGGCTTCTGTGGGCTGAATACAGCCAAGCAACAGTACTGAAGGCACTGGATGCAGTATATTAAAGATGTATGCATTATTCTGTCTAGCATACTGTATAAAGGACCTTGCATCTGATGGGCATTTTGAGGCAATGAAGGCTGGCTGCTGAAATTTATGAACCCGATAAAACAATCTCTTAGTGATTCTCAGTAAGTAAATTTTAATACTTAGGGAGGAAGGAAAACCTGAAAAAACCCCAAATTATTTTATACCCAGCAAGAAATCACAAAATTTAGATGAGATTATCTCAACTTATTGATATTTAGAAAACTTGCAGAAATTAAGTCAGCCTTTGGAAAGTTACTGAATAAAGGAAAGTGCAGGTCAGAGCTGTACTGAACCAGTCCCTGGCTGGTGACTCATCACTACGGCATGGCAGTCAGCCGTGCGCCCTTGCAGTGATGGTGGCCAACTGCATACAAGGGTGTCTTGGTGGGAGTGTAAGCAGGCAATGAAGGGAAGGGATTCTTCACCTCCTTGGTACTGGAGAAACTGCATCTGCAGTACTGTATCCAGCTCTGAGAACCCTGGTACAAAACAAACTCCAAAAATACTGACACCTGAAGTAAGCCTGGCAGAGGGCCACCAGGATGGCTAGGGGCTAAAGCAAGCCTCTCTGAGGAGAAGGGCTCATTAAAACTTGAGAACCAAAGGTTAAGGAGGATCTTACTGCTAGATTTCGAGCACAGAGAAGATAGAGTCTGACTCTGCTGTGTGGTGAGCAGTGGCAGGATGAGAGGCACAGGCACAAATCCTAACAAGGGAAGCTCCTACTAAGTATTAAGAAAAATCAATCACAGTGCAGGTTGTAAAACAATAGAGTAGGTTACTCCAGAAATGTAGAGTGTCCATCCTTGGAGATACTCAGAACTTAGCTGGATAGGGCCTGAGCAGCCTGCTCTGAAGTTGGTCCTGCTCTGAGCAGGGGACTGCACTAAATGACCTCCGCAAGTCCCTTACAACTTAAATTCATCATTGGTTCTATGAGAGCCGTATGCAATGCTCTTATGAGAGTGTTATTTCTCAAAGGAAGAGCCTTGCAAATGGAATGTGGTGGGTTCAGAGTCTAATCCCTGGTCTCTTATTACCTATTTTATTATTTCAACTGCATCATGGGGCAACTCCCTATCAACGGAGACATCTCATAGCTAGAGGAACACTGGGATGGAAAACAGAGGCAGAGACACCCAGTCCCTTGCTGACACAATCTTTGAAGGAATGTAGGGCCTGATTCAGCCGTCTTTGTTTGAGTCAGTAGGGAGTTCTGCATAAATGAGAACTACAAGAAGAGGCTCCTAGTTACTGATTTCCACCCACTTGGAATGTATTAATTCTAATAAAAAGCCATATCCGTTTTGCTCGATGTCTTAGCCTGAAAATTCACCCAGCAGTTGGCATTTCATGCTAAGCTATGAAATTTGGTTTCACTTTGCTTCTGAGCTTACAGGTGGGATTTAAGAGGTCATCTGGGACAAATGTAAGATTGAGGAAACTCGGCTTGCAAACGTTACTCTGGCAAAGTTCCCATTAAATTTGACAGGGTTATAGCTGAAAGAATCAGTAGATATATTTCCTTTTCTTGCACTAAGGCTGGATTGAAATGTTTATTTTCAAATCAAAGAAACAATTGCTTTTGTTAAACTTTAGGTTTTCTAGATATGCATAGAATTAAATATGTCGATGTATGTATTGTGTTAGACTGGAATTTAAAAAAAAAATGAAATCCGTTTCACTGCACTGTAGTTGTATTTCTATTCCACACTAGTATTAGAAAAATAAGTTGTGCTTCCCCTTCCTGGAGGACAGAAGTCATAGGACTTCTTCTGGATTAATCCTTTCTTCTTTAGGACCCCCATGAATAACTGTTAATGTAATCTCGTATATCTTCAGTAAACACAGACGTAGTATAGTGGTTTCCTTCTTACTAGGTAAGGATTGATTTAAAATGAGACCTAGTTTTAGAAATGAAAGTAGCTATGAATGTAGTACAGGACAGTACTCAAAATAGTACTGAGAAGGAGATGTCTGAATTAAGG
Organism: Thinocorus orbignyianus; assembly: GCA_013400375.1. Taxonomy (NCBI): domain Eukaryota; kingdom Metazoa; phylum Chordata; class Aves; order Ciconiiformes; family Thinocoridae; genus Thinocorus; species Thinocorus orbignyianus. The sequence continues at coordinate 22,587 of VXBW01004056.1, read as the reverse complement.
CATCTCTTGAGTTTCCTTGTGCTTTCTTTGTCACTGATACTGAAAATCCAGGTATTTCAGAGGAGTAAGAACATCACTTTCATTCAGAGTTTAGTAAGGAAAAAATCCAATTATTGTTCGACTTCTGCAATTTTTGGTGGGGTGATAACAATATTTGTCCTACTCTTGTAAATTAAAGGGATTGTTTTGTTTAAAACAATATAAATGCTGTGCTAAAACTGTTCCATACAGGCACAAATATGAGAGACATGTTCTGAATCTGTATAAAATGTAAGAAGTTTATGGTCATCTAGGATACAACTGAGATTAAATACTGGAGTGTCCCCAGAAGCACATAGGCCCTTAGTGTCTGAGCCAAGAGAGACCTTCTTTCAATTCTTATAATATTACAGAAATACTACTCCAACATTCTGCACAGTATCACAAATTAGGGAATTATATGCTAATGTAGGTTGGATTTCCTCCTCCATCTTTATAAACTCAGCTGACAGATGAAAACTTCAAATAAAACCATTTGTAATAATGAAGTAAAAGTCTTAAATGAAATTCGTCCCCCAAAAACTATCATTAATAGATTTCATAACTAGTTATCACAGCTTGTGTGAGCAAACAGCATTAAGAAAGATGGGTGATAGCTTTATTTTGAGTTACCTTTATTTATTTATTTGTTTGTTTTTAGATTTAAACCAGTTAATTGGTTGTCTGGATGTAATTACTGTTTGTGCTTATACTATACTTAAAAAAATACACTCACCAAAACTTTCCCACACTATTTGTTTTCATTGGCAAAATCGAGGCTTTCTTAATAAGGTAATATGTAAGATGGACATACTTATTTTTGCTTACTTGGGTTGGAGTAAATTTACAGATCAAAAAATACAATTATTATAGAAGTTCATATAAATTGAAACAAAAAAAAAACCCAAAAAACAACAAAATTAAATGAACTCCCAACTCTACCACAGCACTTACAGTGGGAAGATTTTTTTGTTGCTATTGGTTGCAACAGTTTGGAACAATTTGTCTAAAATTACGAAAATGCTGATAAACTTCCTACAGGGGGAGAGGAAGAGACATTTGTGTAAGGTCTGACTTTGCAAAGGCTAGGAAGGAGGAAGACCAGTTCTTTGCATCACTGCTGCTGAACACAAAGATCCTCAGCACTGAAAACTTCAGTTCAATGTCTTTATGAAAATGGGATAACAGGACAAACAGGTATTTCTCCGGCAATCAGTTAAATGTTAGTAATTTGGCCGCTGTATAAAATGATTTCTATACATGGGGTTGGTAAGCACAGGGAGGTGCACTAAGGCATGGCCAGATACGAGCATGGCTTTTTCTAGAGGAAAGTACTGTGTTTGATTGATTGAAAGTTCATTTATGTAGTTACATAAATATTTAGGATCACTGCTTCTAAGCTGATACCTAACCGCAAAAGGTAGTCTGTCTTCTCTATCATTCCCTGATATAATCAATCTACCTATAATCATCCTCCCCCAAATTTTGGGCCCTGCCACCACAATCCATGCCATCCACATCCTGTTAGATACAGCTAGAAGATCCTCAAAATCATCTGGAAGAATCAACATTGTGGAAAAATAGTTGCTTATGTGTTATGGCAAATTCCGTTATACATGTAGCAATGATGGTGTACACCTTGTTCTTGGTGTCTCTTCTTTCTGGGTTTGATCAAGGAGCTAAAATGTCACTGAGCTTCTGGATTTCAGTTAATCTAAGAGTTCAGCTTTTCATTTGCCATGGGAAAGGGTGATCAACTGGATCCTCAGAATTGTTTCTTTGGTTTTTTTCTTGAGTGAAACTTCTGAGTGGATGACAAGTGTTTTGGAGGCCATATAGGGATCTGTTTGTCTAGATGTTCTTCAGAGTCCAAATGTTTGCACAGGCTGAAGTGGCTGTGGGAAAGTGTGTGGATGACCCCTATGAGTATCTCTGCTCAGCAGCGGAGAGCAGAAGTTGTTTTAAGTCTCTTCCTCACGACAGTGTATTTTTCTAGTGATTTGAGAACCCAGGTGGGCAATATTCTAAGATGTCAACAATTTAAGTACTAATATATAAGCGTATTCTTTAAAATGACACACCAGAAGTTGATGATGTGCTACATATTTCACTAGATTAATTAACGGACAGCCCACATATCATGTAACATTACTTCATACAGTGTAATCCGCATTTCTGCAATTCTGCAGGATACCAAATAATACCTCATAAAATGTCCTAGAAGATATGAGAAAATTATCCCATTAACCTGTGACACAGACTAGATACTTTTCTGGTAGCTCATCCAGAAAATTAAAGCGGTTGAAACAGAAAATGTTGAAACCGAAAGAATGTTTAAGTAAATAGTAACCCAGAATTCCTTTCATAACTCACTTTTGTTTACTGTAAATTCTATCTGACAGTTTTTCTGCAGTGTTTTGGTCTAAACATATTTACCTTCTATATTCACTAAATAAATATTTAGATTTTGCTGTACACATAGATGAGCGTGAAGGAAGCACACTGTATATCAATGTATGGCACGTCCTGGGTTTCTTAATAGCAGGGACAGTTACTACCACCTTTATCCTGGTCTCTTTTCTTTTTTGAGCAAACTTCCATTTGCTGCTGCAAAAGAAATATAAAATCCTTTACATACTGCTATCTTGTCTGTTCAACAAGCATAAGCATAAAAAAACCCACTTATCTTTCTCTGCTTATGTGGCAGACAAGCAAGAATAACTTTGGAAAACCAAATTCCTACTTATCCATAATTTAAAAGGATAATGCCTATTTATATCTATAATGTAACACATATTATAAACCCATTCAAACTATGTATTTCAAGTAGCATCTGTCATATTTTGTGTCACCATTACACTTCAGCTTTAAACAGGGATTGGATAGGAAATCTTCCAGTAGGAAGTACCACATATTAGTGGTATATAATATACCATGCATTTATCTTTGGGCAGTGTGGTCTGGCAGCTGTTGTGGGTGGGTGGTCAGCTGCTTGCTAATAAAATTGTGCAGCTGAGCTCTTGCAACATCAGTTCAATAGTACAGAATCATTCACCATTGGTACCTGCCTGAAATTAACAAAAAATTAAAATACCTGAAATGAAAATAGGAAAGCCCACATTTCTGCCAAAATATTTGTAAGTGAAGATTAGCACAATGCCTAACTATAATTTACTTTCAGTCTAATGTGTTGGGTGGTTTTGGTTTTTTGTTTTTTTGTGTATGTTGAAATGGGATAATCCCCGTATAGAGCTACTTGACTGGAGTATATCATCTGGGTTTGAGCTCGACCTATTAACTCTCCTCCCCCCACTCCAAATTATTTCAGCGTAAAACTTTCTACCTCTCAAGGGCTGGTAGTGGTTTGCTCTTCTTCAGAATTTCTAAATCAGCCTTAGCAGAGGTGGTCATGGACAAAACCCCAAAAAGCGTAAGTAAAAACCGCAGATCTGTATTTTCTTTCCTTGATAAGGATGAGCTGTGCATTTGTTCTAGAGCTGGCCGTGGAGATTCAGGAGGATGTACAGAAAAGCTTGGTGCATCAGTGTCTGTGCCATGCCAGTTGCTAGAAAGTGCATTATTGAGTCTGCAGCAGCCTCCAAGGTAAAGCCAACATCGTTGCTGTTTTGCCTTATAAGGGAAATATAGTATATGTTGCTGATTTTTTCTTAAGCTACTACATCGAAAAAAAATCCCCACCCCTAGGACATATCTTTTATTTAAAACAGAGCTACAGGTGCCCATTTCCTTCAGTCCCCCCCCAATCCTGTGTTACACCCTCTTCTGCTTAGCCTTAAGACTAGCCCAGGGGCTGATGCTTCTGCCTCCGTAGGAGCCGGGGTCCTGCGGGGTAACCTGAGCAGGCAGCGCTGCCCGCCCGCGGCAGAGCCCTCTCCGCCCGGTGAGGACAGCGGGGCCCGCTGCGGGGCAGAGCATCCCCTGGCCCCGGGGCGCAGGTGACCCGCCGCCGTGGCCGCCCCGGAGCCCCCGGGGTGGCGGCTCGGGGGTGCAGGGACATTTATATCCCCTCTCTCTCGCGAGAAAGTGTTGCGCGGGCGATACTTGAAGAGGAGGGG
>VXBW01004056.1:0-18151 GCA_013400375.1 Thinocorus orbignyianus | reverse complement strand
CCGTGCTGTGGGCGTCCCAGGCGAGCGCCGCCGGGCACGCCGAGGGGGCGAGCGCCAAGGAGAGCCGGGCCAGCCGGGCCAAGAGGCGAGGGCAGGGCGGCGGCGGGCACGACGCGCTCAAGGGGTGAGTGTGGGGCCGGTCCCCCCGGGCGCCGCCGTGCGCGGAGCGGATCTGTCCGCGGACGCGCCTGTGTGCATCTGCATCCATTGCCCCGTTGCGGTGGGAGCTGGCGGGGGTGGGAGAGCTCCCCGACGCTCTCTCCCCCGTCCCCAGGGACAGGGTGGGCTCGGGGGGTGCCGGACGCCGCCCGCAGCATCGCCAGGGAGCGGCGGGGCACGGAGCGNTCCCCCCTCCCGGTACCCCGGCCGGCTGCCGGCGGGGCAGGGTGGGGGGTCCCCGGCGTGCTGCAGCCCTTGCCTCGCCTTTTGGGTGGATGATGCTTCGTGAGAATGAGCCGCTGTAGCTCGGGGGTCGCTAATTTAGTTTCTAGGAAGGACGTAGATGAAAGCTCACTGTGGGCTTGTGCATTCCTCCCGCGTCCCGTACTTCTGCTTTGCATAAAGCAGAATAGCGATGAGGCCCGGAGACCACGGCATGCCCTTTCCATTAGCTGTCTTCCCTCATCTCCACCTTAAACCTTTTGCAATGTGCATCTTTTGTGCTCACGAAGACTGTTTTTGCTTCTCTGGTCTTTGTGACCTGGGGATGGCAGCGAGGAAGGGACAAATAGACACCACTTTTTTTGTGTCAGAGCTATCTAGAACTAGTCTGAGTGAGCCCAAGTGTACGGGAATTTTAAATCATTATGAAACATTGTGGTACGTGTTTAGCAGAGTGTTTTTTTAAAGGGTAAATCTTTGTCGGGGAAACTGTTTTCCAAATTCTAATGGAACACCTTTCCAATGCAAAAATAGTTGTTAAGTCAGCTGAAAGGCATTGAATGTGTGCAGTTGAAAACTTAGTTCACTGCAGAGGTGAAAAGCTTGCAATACTGGAAGAAAAAATAAGTTTCCTTTTTCAAGTGTTCCAATACATCTTTTCAGCCTATAGCCAGATTTTTCACTCACCAGACAGGACAAATATAGCAAAAATCAGATGAAGATAGTTATAGTTTAATAAGGGATGTGAGATTCTTTCTTTTCTTGATTTCTTCTAAAAGAAGCTACTACAGCTTTATTTTTAGAGGCCTTGATGTATATGTTTTAATTTCTTACTATAGTTCCTCATACTTGCATAGTACTCTTTATTTATATTCAGATTTGCAATCTTGGCATTTTTTTATGCTTGCCTGATAGGAAAAGGTTTATAATTTTTAGGCCCCTGTGCTGCAAAAATAGATTCAAGCTGTTGATATTACTTTTCAAGGATAAGGATGTTTTAATAAACTTTCTCATTGTAGATCTCTGGGTTAATATCAGACTAATACAATTTTCTGAGCAGTGTGCCATCTAGCACACACGTACTGACTTGATGGGAATTAGAGGCACATTAGTCGAAGATAAAATTTCTTTGGTGATTGTAACTGTTAGTCTAAAACTGTGCTGTTTAGACAGTAATAATATTGCATCAAGAGATGATATTTCAAGTGTTAGTTATTTTTGAATGGATTAGGGTGTGTGTTTAGCCTTATGAGTAGATTCTTCGTTTTAACAGAAGCCTTCAATTTGTGATGTACTTTGCAATGATTCTTCTTTTTATTGTGTATTGCCTGTGAGTGATATCTGCTTAGTAATGCACAAGTCTACAGACAATGGTAATATCAGTTTTAGGTATTTCATGTCTTGCTCAATTTTTTTGAATATTCCAAATCTGAATGAGTACCCTTGGAAAGCAAGTTTTTAGCAATATTATCATAATTTGCCAGGTAATCTGAGATACAGTAAAGATAAACCGGAGTATTAGTTTGGTTGCTTGTTAGAACTTTTTCTGTAACTCTCGTTTGAGGCTGAGCATTAGCATTCCCAAATTGCTTGGAGGAACTGGTTAGCACACAGTCATCTTTATCACTGCTGGGTGAATCCTGCTGGATGTTTCCAGTTTAGAAATTGTGAGCACTTCCTTAGGTGTGGTACAGTACTGTACAATATGAATAAAAAGAGTTGTCATTTTAACAGACAAGGCTGGAACTGATTCTTTGGAAAGCCAGATGGAAAACATATTTTGAATGTACAGGAACTGTATATACATTAGACAAGGAGAATTCATTGTTATTGAAGGACTAAAATGCTAAAAATATGATTTTACAAGAAGACGTACTATTTTTTTAACTTGTTCATCAGTACAAATACATTTGGGAATCTGAGAGCTGTAACAAGTCATAACAGATGCTGGGAAACTTCATTTTCATGTTATTGTAGTTGACTAAGACTTTTTCTTTTTGCAAAGAACTCTTGCTCTGATTGTAGGAGCATGGAGATACGTTTTTAGAGAAGACCTTTTACATTTAAACTTTTTGTGTGCTTGATTATAATGACTATTGACAGTCTTTTAGTGTTTAAAAGTGTAGAGGTTGGTCTCTGTGTGAATACTGGTCTTGTATGTTAAAATGAAGAAGCTCAAGGTCTGGTTCAGTTCTCATGAATTTTCCCACTTAACATTTTTTTAGTGCAAGCTGTTGATTGCAGGAGATGTTTGCTTTGTCCTTGTGACCTTTGCCTCATTATTTATGCCAGTGAGCTGTCCGAAAGTGATTCCAGAAGTATATTTGAACTTTAAAATTATAAATTATTTGAATTATTTGGAAATGCCTCTTATGTACTCATTTTAAGACTTTAACCTTGCTGCTCAAGTAGTTTGAATTGGTCCAGCTATCAAGGCATTAGTAATCAGTGATTAGTCCTTGTAATGCCATCCGTGTGTGGTCTAAGCCAATGTGTGTTTATGTGCTGGTGCCTCTAAGTTATCAGAAGGCAATCAGAACAAAGGCAGTAATTATTTCAAATTATAACTAGTTTCTCCATTCATGGAAATGTTGCTAGAATCCATAGTGATTCAGGAACTTAAAATAATAAGCCATTACTGAGATACTTTTGTCCTCTGGATCCCCCTAACTTTAATACAAATGTTAATGAATTAAATTATAAGGTGTCGCGCCATTATCTTCATCCCCTTTAAAATACTTAAGAATGTAGCATCAACTTCTGAAGAAATAAAACCTACAAAATTGGCTATGAAAGGGGAGTTGTTTCTAAACAATATGTGCTTGAAGTCAGTCATTTATATACATTTCAATCATTTGAATATAAAGTAAAAAATAATTTACTGGTAATATGATTGGTGCTTGACTGAATGTGAACAGTAGAGTGCTTAAAGATCTTACAATTCATTATGTTTTCCCATTTTCTGGTGATGATCGAAGACTTCAAACACTAATGAGGATCAATCAGTTCTTAATAATATATTAAGCAGTGTTTATCAGTCTATTCTCACTATAATTGCCAAAACCCCAATTATTTGCCTAACAAATAGCACAGAAGAAATTTTAAAAGAACTAAGATTTCTTCAAGATAGCTGAATTGGGACATGACTCTAATTAAGACACTAATTAAATGCATTTGTGCAATAATGGTTTAATTTCTTTGTTTTTATTAAGTTGAAATGATGGTGAATATTGCAGAGCAGAATAGTTGGCTTCAAAATGATTCATAAAACTCTTGGATTAAAGCTATTCAACAAGAGATTGAGGGGTTTTGGACCAATTTCTTTTGGTCATCCCAAATGAAGTCCACAGGTTTATTGATATGATTACTTGAGTAAGCTCGGTTGGATTTGACCTTTTTAAGCATTGCTGCTCCCTGAAATAAAATAAATCTTGTAATCATAGTTCCAGTATTCAACTATATAATTAAGGCTTCTGGTTTTCGTTTTAAACCAATATTTGCCACTAAAAGCCTACTGAAGAAAAGCAGACTTTCTGTACTGGTAAATATTGGTTTATACTGAAAAACCTCAAACATTTTTCTTACCACTTTTGGTCTGCACACCTCTGGCCAGCTGCTGGTCCCACACCTTGTTCGTGTCACCCTGTGAGCAGGAGGCAGCCTGAATACTTGGGAATAAAAATCTTAATTAGAAATATATGCAAGTAGCTCTAATACCTGGTGTGCTAGAGCACTCACCTGGTTCTCAGGTGGTGTGGCCGAGCTCCTGCCAGTTCTCTGTGCCTTGCGGCCTAAAGCCTGCATGGAGGACGAAGAACTTTTATGCCAGTGCACCCTAATGCAAAACCTGAAATCCTTGGCAATTACACATAGCATTAAGATTCTGCATCTCTCTGAATTTATTTTCCAGCAGTCGTGATATTCTTTTTTATGTTTTGTTATTACACTACCCTTGGAAATCTTATTCTAGAGTGAAATGAGTTCATAGATCTTGGCACTGTGTCTCACGTACATGTTTTCTTTCTTTCAGTAGGACTATATGAAGTGATCTGATGTAGCTGTGACTTTCTCTGGGGAGCAGGATGTATGGGTGAGGAAGAGGGAAAGCAGACAGAACCAAGCAAGAAGCCAAGCCAGCTCAGAATCCATTCTGTGGCTGCCATTAGCTGTTATTAACAATTGCTATGGGGAAGTATATTAAAGAGGGAATTATTTTCAGTTCGGATCATATAGATGTCTTCCCCTTGCTGCCACAATAGGTTTTAGTTACACTTTGCAATATTTAGATACTAGACATAAATTTTTAGACGCATTTAGTGAAAGCTGTCTGACAATAGTCTGCACAGGATTGCTTTATCCATAGCCAGTAGCAATGCAAAGCTCCCATGGTAGTATTCTTGTTATAGTTTCATGGTGGTCTTCAGTCTGAAGAAAACCAGTAAAAAGTAAGTAATCTTCAGGCCTATGTAGTCCTTGTACTCTCCAAATCCTGTCATTTGGACACTATGTCTTTAAAAGGCACGGTCTTAATCCCATTTCTGGTTTCTGATTTATGGGGGTAGACTTTTGGACTGGCATAATTTCTAGTGCAGAATTAGGACTCAATTAATTTTTGGGCATGCCAGTGGAAAAACATGCTCTGGTTAAAACTTTTGGTGGGTATTATTGTAGTCTCCCTTACACTGGTGAGTAACAAACTTGATTCTGTTACCAAGCACTTAGCCAGTCTTCCTCTCTGTGATCTTGTATTATATTGTAGCTGGACACAGATGATTTTGGAGCACCATGTGTCTGTTATCAGAAAATTGAATTGAACACCCTCCACAAAATACATTAAAGGTACTTTTTTTCTGATCTGGTGGTAGCAAACCACAAATAGAACAAACAGAGGAAAAACGCTCCAGCAAACAGCATAGCAGCATTCTTGACGTACTGTATGAAACGTGGTGTCAGAAGTATGGTAAAATTGGCTCAGAGGACTCAGATAAAGCAGGTTTTCTGTCACCAAGCACCGCTTTGCCAACGTGACATATTGAAGATCAGGAGGGCAGGACTGGATGTAGCGCTTTTCCTTTCTTCCCCTCTTTATTTAATTTTCTTATTTTTAAAATTTATTTTGGTCTACGTAGCTCATGGCTATATCAGGCTGGCCTGATATGCTGACTCAGATGCTGTAGGATGTGTCACAGCTAGGTTGTGATGGGTTTGTACCTTTGTGTGCAGAGTGAGTGGAGAATTTCACATTGAGTTTGCCACTTTGTATCCCATCACAGGACATCCCTCCCTGCCCTTCATCCTGAGGGGCTCTGTGTAAGGCTGACTGGGACTATGACTTTATTGCTTGACAGGTTAGAAACACATTTATGCTACAGCTCTTACTCAGAAAGCGTGAGATGTCATGGACTGTGCTTTTTTCTTGTGTTGCAGGTGATGATTTTCTTCCTTGGATATGTGATGGAATTGTCTAATCTTTTTTACAGTGTTGTCTTTCTGAAAACTTTCTGAACTCAGTTTGTGGGTGTTTAGTTGAACTTTCATTGAGGGGGTGCTCAGTCTTTAGAAGCTGGAGGGAAGAACAGAAGAACAGAAGTTGGGGAGAACAGCACCTGCAGAGAGTGCTTCTGGCTGCAGCAGGGTACAGGCAGGTTTCCAGAGAGAATTGTTTGGAGGGGGCAGAAGAAGCCTGTGGCACGTGGCTGGGACTTTAACCACAGCTGCACTTTGCTCAGTTAAAAGCCCACTTATGGTTTATAAAAGTAGACTTCCCTGTTGTTATCCAGCGTAGGATACATTTTGTGTTCAGTGGTTCTGCAAGTTGTTCACCAGATTCAGCCTGTTCTGGGTATGTTTGTTGTCTTAACTGGGTAAGCCACTCTATGTGTGACTTCATACTGCTGTGCCAGAGCCTTGGGGCTATGCTAGTGTGGTGGTGTGCTCATGAGGATGCAGACTTGAAGTAAATAGGGCTGCTCTCAGTTTATTTGGGGAGTAATGGGAGGCTCACTGGGTTAGGATTTGGCAGGGACAGTCCATCTGTCTGCCTCGTTTACAGTGATCCTTATTGAATAAAATTGCAGCTTCTGTTTTCCTGTATGCTTATTTGCTTTTCCTGTTGTGTGTTGCTCAGCGGGTCTGCTCACTTAGGACAATCTTTTCCATTGTCATTCATCTTCCATCCTGCAAACTTGGATGTTTTACATATGAACTTCAATACAAGTTTTGACAAGGGTCACTTTAAATATGTTCATGGACTCCACAACTTGTCATCATTAGAATAGTATTACCCCAAATGCAAGACCCAAACTATTTAGCCACACAGATCACAGGAAAACTTCCTCTTGATAGAATTGTAGTAGACATTGGTGAACAGGAAGACATCTCTACTTAAACAAGACTTTAGAAGCTAGGGATCTTTGAATATGTACATATGGAAATAGTAAGAAATTAATCGTTAGCTTTTTTGCTTTGCAATCAGCTTTGCAAACCTTCCATCATATTCCTTTTCTTCATCTCCCTGCTGAACCCTAAAGATGAAGAGGATATAGATGCATATGTGTTGCTTTTGGTCTTACTCCCCAGACTCAGTAAATATTTTTGTAGAATGGAACAATTGTGGCCTGGAGTGTTTCTGATTAACCATCACACTGTGTTGGAAAATACATTTGTAGTTCTTCGGTCTTGCATTGTGGATGACTCCTTTGGTTGTTTTCTCGTCCATTCTGATGTTCCCACTTCCATTTTATTTATTTATTTTTTTAGAAAGAGGATTTCAGACCTGCTGAAGCCTTATTCATGGTCAGGTTGATGTGTAGATAATTCCCTTTTTCTGTGACAGTTCAGTAATGTCGGGGTTTTTTGGAAGGTACACTGAGAGGTAAAATGTAGCCTGTTGAACTAAAACCTATGCCTTCTGGTTTTGCTTATATATCTTCATGGAAGTATGAAGGAGTCCTAGCTTTTATCTGAAAGAATATTTTGAATGTTGATTTGCTGGAGAATCTGTTGTTTTCCCTTCTACTTCTCATTTTATGAAATGATTCATGACCATTAAAGCCTCAGAAATACCAAATGAAGCCACAGTTCTTTTGTCTACAGCCTTAATCATTTTCATCCTCTTTTTCAAGCTTCCCTCTCTCTCTTGTTTTGCTGGAGGACATTGGACTATCCAGTGATGTTTGGCTGAGGTTTTAAACTAAAATTTGTTTCCTTTCAGGAACATTTTTTTCTTGTTTCTTTTCTTTGTGTTTTTTTTTTTTTTTTTTTTTTTTTTTTTTTTTTTCCTTTTTTTTTTTTTTTTTTTTTTCCCCTCTGATATTTCATCTTTTTCTCTTCCCTGTATACAGAGTAAATTAGTGGTGGCTGCTAGGGACAAGGTTAACTGAAACAGTGGGGTCCATGCGAACAGGGTTTTCCTGTTGCCTTAGGGCAGGCATGCAGTTAACTGGCCTTTTGAAAAGACAGTATCACCATCCCAGCAAGGATAGGTAGGAGGGTAAGCAGGATACAGCGTGTTGAGAAGGGAGGAACAGAAATGCTGCTCTTAACTAAATCTTCCGGTAACCTAAAGGAGAAGGCTTTAAAACGCAGGTTAATAGCATTGCTTAACTTACCAATACTTGTCAGTTAATGCAATGCTGCAAGTGTCGAGACTCCCTAAATGCTTGCAGTTGACCCAAGATGGGGACAAGTGGGTAGCACCAGCTCATCCCACAGCCTCAGGAAGCCTTACCAAGGGTCTGACTGGCCTTGGGGCATGACTGGCCAGCGTGCCCTTGTGCTGCTGCTCAGCCCAGTGCATGGTGTGGGCTGGTGAAGGTTCTGAGGGTTGCCTCTGTACTTTCTCTTGGGACATTGCTAGAGGTCTGCCCCATTGACAGGAGGTACAGGTGAATGTGGGCAGTAGTGCAGGAGGTGTAACCTGTTCTCTCTTGGTTCCCCTATTGGAAGTGACATTTGGAGAGCTAAGCATTGCACTAGCCCACAGCTACATCTCTTTCCCGTGCTACCAGGGAAAGTACCTGCTGGATCCCTCCTGTTATCAGCCGTGCTTGTCTGGCCCAACAGATAGTTTTTGTGGTGGCATAATTGTTCTTCAGATGTCTTACACAGCCATGGAGGTTGGGTGTCAAACTGGACCCGCTGTCATTCTTAAGTGGAACAATGAGGGAATACGTGCCAAAAACTCGTCTGTCCCTGGCTATGAATGAGAACAATGCCTGGCTGTCAGGTTAGATGAGTCTGTCCCTGTGAAAGACACAGTCAGATTTTCAGAGCAAGTGCGGAAAAACTCACATAATGTCAAATGCTGTTGTTGGATTGCTGTTTTAGCTGTCACAGTGTGATGGAAGTTGGGGTTAGAAAAGTCTTCAGTGGTGCTGCAGGAAACTTGCATGTCGTTTTGAACTCTTGACTTGCACATAGGCCAGAGCCAAAGACACCCGTAGAGCTGTTCAGAATGTTATTTTTTTAGTTGAACTGAGCCAGGATTCTGGGACAGCGGTATCCTTACTGTCAGAGTGAGAAATAGTTATCATATTAGGTTCTCTGCATGGCACAGACATCCAGGCTCACTTACTGCGTGGTAAAAATGAGTACATCAGATACAAGCCTTTGTATGTAAAAACCCAGACTTTAAAATGCATGCTTATCCTTTGTAGGATAAGAGAAGCTAAATTCTGTGTTTGCTATCAGTCTAGCATTGTTTCCTAGATATTCCTCTTATGAAATTGAAATAAATAGCTTCAAGAGTCCTCTTAATAATCTTCACGGAGAAAGAAAGGGCACAGTGACTAACAACATTCCATTTTCTAATATTTAGCTAAACAACAGAGAAACAATTCCTGTTGAAAGTGTTTGGGATACCTGGAAACGAGGCCTGTGCATGTTAAATGCAGACCCATTTGTGTATTTTTGCTGTATCCCATCCATAGTTAAGTTTCTCAGTTTGTGGATGTGCCCTCTGGAAGTGGTGAGGTTGAAGGACAGTTGGGCTTCTTCACTGTGCTCGTGTGCAGAGTGGTATGTGCCAGGGTGGTGGGTGGCTTGGGAAGGCTGCCATCCCAATGGGATCTGGACCTTCCCTCTGTGGTTCCACTTTGTGTGCTTCTCCTTGGAGGAAGGGGGCAGGCACCAGAGCAGCAAAAGGAGATGCTTTCAGTATCAACCTCTAATTTGTGCACCAAGTACCTGGCTTCTGTCATCTAGGCGGAGAGGGACCTTGGAAGGCCATGTGGTTCAACCACAGGGTGAACTTAAATCAGGTTGTTTGTGGCCATGTCCACTCGGGCTTGGAGTATCTCTGACAATGAAAATTCTTGATTCAGTCGTGATTCAGCTGAGTGAAGCTCTCATGGAGTCAACAAAACTGGGCCACTCCAGGCTTTTAGCCTTTACTCTGGGATGCTGAGGAGTTAGGGAAGGTACATAAAGCTGTATTACAGCAAAAGGTATAGAGCCGATTGTATGTCACTAGAAAAATGACTAGTAAAAGTTATTCCTTCTCGCATTCTGGAGCCTTAGGTACTGTTTCTTAGCAGGTTGGTTGTATTCAGACTTTGAAAACCATACTTTAAAGACCAGGCTACCATTTTTTCAGGTGCAGTTTGTCATTCTTTTTAACTACCAGTGCAAGCTTGGAAACTTTACTCCAATTCTGTTTGGAGATGTTCAGCAAATAATCCTGGGTACGTTTTTAGCAGGACTTTAGCAGTACACCTAAGAAGAAAATAGGCAAAGGCTTCTCTAAAAAAACCCGTTGACTGCTGAAGCTGCTTTAAATTGTGTCTCTTCTGCCAGAGAAGGGTCCCTACATTATGTTAAACATATGTTAGCTGCTGCAGCCAAGTAGTTAATAGAAGTCCTTTATTAAACATTTTGTTGTAAGGAAGAATTCCTGTGTGTTTTCCTAGGGAGAGGAAAAGTGAGTTGAGGGAAGGATTAGAAATCCTCCCTGGTATCCCTGCATCTAAGCTCTGTAACTGGTGGTCAGCTGTCTCTCTTACTCTCTCAGGCACTCCCTGCCCACTCTGTCTGGTCTCTCCATCTAATTTATTTGAAACCCACACTTTGGGTTTGATTCAGCCTGGGTTACGCCAGTGTTGGCCAGTGCATGGCAGTGCTGCTGACAAAATTTCTGCCTGAAGCCTTGCTTGCAGCAATGCCAGAAACTCTTCCTCCCGTGGGAGCTGCAGATGGGCAATGCTTTCTTCGGAAGAGGGCTGTAATTTCCTCGAGGGGTCACGGGCAGGGCAGAGCCGGGATATACGGAATTAGCATACCCCCTGGGTAGGCTGCAGCATGGGGCTCTGGCTGTGGCCCTGTCAGGCCCTGGAGGGGGCAGCCACCATGCTGGACCTGCCCCTGCTGATCCTGGGCTGGGTGGTGTTCCCTGTTGCCAGCTTTGCACAGGGCTTTTGAACACCTTGCTTTCTTCTCTGTCGCATGTCCTCGCTGCCTGGTTACAAGAAGGTGCTTCCAAGCTTAGCCTGATTTGCTTCCCATCATTTTGTGTTTGTGTACCTGGTCCACAAATCCCCTCATTAGTAGTTGGGTAATGGCACGCAATTCCGGAGAGCTGGGCAACCAGATGTCCTTGCTGAGATGGGGCATTGGGAGCAGGGGTAGCAAGAGAGGGATGGGACCTGTTGGACCTTTTTGTGAGATGATGCTGCCCCATCGAGACAGGAGAGCATTTATTTCAGAGTGTGCAACAGGCAGAGCTGTGCTACTGTACCAGCCTGCGAGTACCAGCGCGGTGCTGAGCTGGGGTGGGACTGCCTGTCTCTGTCCGGGCTCCATTTCCACATGGGCAAAAAGGATAGACAAAGCTTTGCTTCATAATGAAGGCTCCCCATGGTTCTTCCTGAAGACTATCTTCTAGTTTGCGTATGGATGCTGTGAGCCAGACCTATCACTCTCAAGCATTAGTTATCAGAATTTCCAGATAAGCTTTTTTTCTCTCTGCTGTTCTTAGACTTTTCTAGTTGATGTCTAATATATTTTGATAGCTACTCAACTCATTTTATTACTGAATTTGTACTTGCATATCATGAATCGAAGACATAATTTCTTGTTTATTTTAGACGTATTGGATAGAACTCTGGGCATCAGTCATGCTGTCTCTCATCACCATACCATTACAGAAATCCTTTTATATATCACAAGTTTATGACTGACTCTAAAATACAGTGAAAGACTTGTCTTTTTTAAATTGCAATGGCAACAGCTTTGTTCCTTAGGTGTCCTCTGCTTCCTCAGATTTTGGAGTGAAAGGAGGTGGACTTGCTTTGGCAGGGGGGTTAGACTAGATGATCTCCAGGTCCTTTCCAGCCCCATATCATTCTGTGATTCTGTGAAGGTGCTGTGAGCCCTGTGCGTGGCTTGGGCTGTGTAGATGCAGTTTTGCTTATTTTATTGTTGCAAATCAGGTTTTGTAGCTGAATTCTGTTTGTTCAGGAAAACAGTTCTATAAGAATATAAAATGCTTCATTAGTATTCATAACATATAATATCAACAGGAAAATATGCTCTATTAAGCATAACAGCGGGCAACTGTTTAAAGTAAGTACCATAATAGAGCCTTTTTGATTAAGTTGGTGCTTTCCATGATTTTACATGAGGTAAATTGTTATTCCTTTGAATAGTTTATTTATTTATTTATGGGGATTTATTGCTATACTGTCTGATCACTTCATAAATATCAATTAATTTAGCCTTCAAAAGTAATTAATTTCAAAGACATTTTGCATATAGGCACAAGTAAAGAACACTCCCTCCCTCTCAAAGAAGTAGCGTTCAGACTTTAATATAGGTTTCTTTTATAAGCTAGACAGCAGTTTTCTGACGAAATAGTGTTCCACTGGAAAATGCACTTGTCAGGCTGAAACTATTCCATGGAAGTACAGTTTGATGACTTCTGTGTTTTTTTGGTTTTTTTTGAAGCTAAGCATGCTGCATCTGAGCTGGAGCTTCTTGGGTGTACAGCTTAGCCTACCTTGTGGACAGACTGAAGAAGGCTTCTGGGGTCTCTGACTTCAGGGTTGCTGGCACATCTAGGTTTTCCAGAGCCCCATTTTAGAAAGATATTTTTAAAAACTGGGTTTCCCCGTAGCACAAAAATCTGCTCCTGACTCTTAACTTGGACCAGATGGTCCCCAAAGCTGCATACTTGCTGAGACCCAAATTTAATAGAGCACCTAAACATCACTTTATGGTCAGCCATTTATAGATTCTTACCAGCCTGAATCGGAAATGGGTGGTTTATGCCTGTAGGCTGTAGCAGGTAGCAACAAACTCATTCTGTCTGTCTTAATAAGTTCCATTATTTCTTCTGACTGAAGAAGGTGAAAAGCAATCTCGCTTGTCTGCTTGCCAGTCTTACTTGGCAGATGATCATGGAGCAACATTTGGCATTGATGAAGAGGGGAACTCTAGGAAAGTTACATGGTTATAGCCCTGCAGGGAAGTAGCTGACATTACTAAAATTGAATACATTGGAATTATATGAATAAGATTTTGAGCCTGTAACACCAGTTGCAGGAAGGGAAAAGGGTCCTGCAACAAGTCAAGCTGTGTTGCTCACATTCACCTCGGTTACTGCTTTGTAATTAGCCAGAACCAGTGGAAGATGAGGTAGTGGTTCCTTTGACTTAAATACTTTCTGGTCAAGCACTTAATGAAAATGGGTGTGACCGAAATTGATGTAATCAGAATACTTGAAATTGCTTTAACAATGTAGATTCCTAAATAAATACAGTATAAAAGTCTCTCGTTAGTTAGAAAATGTGCATAAATAAATGTTTGTATATATTGAAATTGTTTGTCTTAAGTTGCCTCACCATATGAGGTAACTGTTGTTTACTTAGATATTGCAATACTGGGGATGAAGAACTTTCTGAAAGACCAAGGACAAAATAATAATAGAAAACCCTTCCTAAAACAATAAACACTTTAAATCTGTCTCTAATCTGTATACAGTATTTTAATAAAGCAGTTTCTATGAAGTACTGCTTTATAGCTAGCTTTAGCTGCATTAATTTGTTGAGTAATTGCTCACAACATTAATAGGGACTGTAAGATTTTTCCTTTGATAAGATCATTAAATATAAAACAACAGGAGGCATGTTTTACCATTTTTGAAGCTGTTCTTACTAGCTTTCTTGCATTAAATAAATAGGACAAGTTAGATTAAAAAAAAAAAATTATCTGTGAAGGACATAGAACCATTTCACCTCTTCTATTTTTACCAATAAAATGATGATAGGAATAGTGCCACGTCCTGTCAGTTTTCTTTGTAAACTCTAGTGATATAGTTACTTGAAAGGGTAAATATGGATGAGAGGAGTGTGTTGGAAAGAAAAACTCCTATGGATCAATCATTTTAGAAGTTCAGTAGCCCTTGCTCTTCACAGGATCCTGTCTCTCTTTGTGCACCCACATCCTTGATTTTTTTGATAGGAAGTTATTTTTGCTAATAAAGCATTTACGTATTTTGGCTCATTTGACTAATGTCATGGTTGGTATGTTTTACTCATACATAGTTTTGTTCGTGGACTTAACAGGGAACAGTGTTAGTGCTTTAAAGTAGAGAACAGAAAGCTACATGAATCTTAAAAATTCTCATTTAAAGAGTACTAGATTTCCTCTGTGCTCGCTCACTCATGATGACGGTTGTGATCCTTCATTTTGTGTTTAAGTGGAAGTTTTGCTCAAAACCCCTTTATGCTACTTTTTCCAGGTACAGAGTGATATGAGACAACCGCCCATTCTGTTGCGGTTGTTCAGATGTTACTGATTTGATTTTGTGTTTATAAAAGAATCTTCAATTTGTAGAGGTGTATGTTACCTAAAAAAACCAGATAACCAGAGGCATACGCTTCTGCTAAAAACGTGCAACACTTGTAAATTTAATTATTGAAACGCATATTGCAATGATTTACATTTTTGGTTTTTATGCCTTTACTTTTAAAACACATTTCTGAGTAAAAATAAGAATTCGTCCTCTTTTTTTCCCAGGCCAAATGTGTGTGGATCACGTTACAACGCTTACTGTTGCCCTGGATGGAAAACTTTACCTGGTGGAAACCAATGCATAGTCCGTAAGTTAATCTAGTTCTGTGTTACAACTGAGGTTTATCTTAGTCTCTCAATGTCAGGGTATTTTTAATTGTGTACCAGAACTGAAATATGTTTCTGTATGTTTTCAATAGCAGCTGTACATTTCTTTACCATTTTAAATATATTAAGCTAATATACAAAGTTCTGTGGGTACAACACGGTGATGTGATACCAGTATTTAACAAAGGATTAATCTCATCCATATGTTCTGTTTAAGTCTGTGGTAAAGGGATCCAAGGGGTGTGTGGACTCTCAGGAGTGAGTAGCTGTGGAGTATGTTAATCTATTTAAGTAAATGGAAGGAGGCGACAGCATCGGGCCAGAAAGTACATTTGCTGTGCTTGTTTGGACCATATCCCTGAAATATATATGGATGAATATAAATATATACATGTATACGTCATACTGCTGTATGCATATCCATGTGTAATGGTACAGTGTACCAGAAATAATTGTTAAAGGCACTGCCTAAGGCTGCTAAAACGCTCTCTAGAGATACTGAGGCAACGCACTGTCAGATATGGGAATTACTACGCTTGTGTGTGTGTCTGGGACAAATATAAAGGGAGCGTTGTAATGCTGCCTCTGTGACATCCTTCCTCCAAGAACAGTTTGATAAAATGGACCACAGCTTCACTTTTCTAAGGAAGTCTCCCTATATCTTGTGTGGCCTATAGCATGTTCACAGACCTTCTTATAAGAGATGGTGAAGGTCTAGGTTTTAGTTGTCCATTCTAGAGATGCTGATGAACAGGAGGAACTGTTCTGGAATCTGTTGTATGCAGTTTAATGAGTTTGTATGTATTTATGTTATGGGACTGAGTGTATTTTTTTTTTTTTTTTTTTGTCAAGTGTTTTTTATGTGTTTGGGGTTTTTGAAGCATATTAAAGACATTTATGTTTTCTTTATAGCAATCTGCAGACATTCCTGTGGGGATGGATTTTGCTCTAGACCAAACATGTGCACATGCCCAAATGGTCAGATAGCCCCCTCCTGTGGTTCAAAATCAAGTAAGTATTTCTTCTCTAATTTTGATATTGCTCTTCTGAGTCTGTGAACTTACTAAGGTATGTAAGATAGTTCAGTGGTCAATATTTAAGACAAATAACCTCTGAGTCACCATTTGTACTTTTACCGCAGGAAAGAAAGTGTAGCCTTCTATAATGAGACGGAAGAATGACTCAGAGAATAGCTATTGGTGATACTCTTATTTGCCAGATTAAATCCAAATTAGTTTTATTGGAAGGTATATTTATTTGCCTGTTTGTAACACTAATTCCAGTCTTCCTTGCTTTCTGGAAAATGCCGTATCTCTATTCAATGCTAGACATGCACACATGTACAGCACAGATGTAATGATAGATAGATAACTGTTTACAGTTGGCTTTATAATTCTACTCTCATTTAGGTGTTACTAAGGCAGACACTATATTTTATATAAATAGGCCAAAAAGTTTTATAGTATTTCCTTGCAAGGCTTATTACATATCTTCTGGATCTAATGTTGCTGTCCTTATTCAAGTGATACTTCTGTAGGTACAAATGCTTTGGAAATTAAACTTTTCAGAGAGCTGGTTCTTCCTAGAAATATTTGGCTTTCAGGTTTTTAAGGAAGGTTCTCCAGGTATAAAAGGAAAAAAAAGTAAATTCATTCAGTAAACCAGATAGCTTAATGGTTAAACATGGGGGGGGGTATCTGATACAAAGTAGGATTTTGTTTGAGACAGTATCTCAGTTGATATGTGAGATGCCTGCTGTAATCTCCACTCCATTCTCATTGGCTGTGGTGCTTGTCTCTTAGAATGTAGAAGATTTAGATTTTTTTTTTATATAAAATGTGAAGTTTCTGGGAAGAATTCTGGGGGAAAGTGGTTCCCACAAATGCCATTAACTATCTGAACAACATATTAGCTGAAGTCATTGGAGGATGCACTCAGCTGAGGTCCATAATATTATGCAAAATGATCATCCTTTCAATTCTGAGTATCTTTTCAGATTCGGTGTGTGGTCTGCTTTGCCCCTGTATTATTATCTTGACATTTTTTTGCTTTCATAATTGATAAGAGTTTTTCCACATAAGTGACCACTTCAGCTTGTGGCTTTAGCATCCTTTTCGTGCAATAACAGTGGAAAAACAATAACAACCATGGAATGTAATGGAATGGCATGTACTAAAATAGTAAATATTGTTCTTTGTGGTTCAACCCCTTTCTCAGGCTCCTGTGATGTCTGTCAGGGAGAGGCCAGCCTGAGGAGGGTTTGGAGCTATGGAGCTCCCAGAGAGTGCTGCAGGGAGGCAGGGTGCAAAGTGCTGCACAAGCACATGCGATGGTTTGTCCCTGCCTCTCTTTGCAGCTGTTGTTTTACCAGGTGCATATGCCTTAATCCTGTAAGCCAGTGAAGGAAAGTATGACCTTCTCCTGGGTGCCCTTCAGGGTACAGAAGGAGAGATAGATCCCTACATCTGTTAAATGTTTTGGCACCTTTGTAAAAGACAGGAACGAGTGGGCCTTAGTATTACCTCATGTTTTTTAGGCCACACTGAAGTATGTTATGAGTCAAGACTTAAAAGGAAAATAGAGTATGAATAAAGTTGCCATTCTTCTGGTGGTTCTTTTTCTGAAATATTCTGCTGTTGATCTCCATTGTTAGAGCTTTCATTGGAGTTGCACAGATAAATGAGTGCAAAAGGACTTTATTACAGTTTTTAATCAAGCAGCTTCTAAAGCCTATATGCCATAGCTATTTTGGTTGTTGACATTTACTTCTCCTAGATATGAATATTCTACTACTAATAAACTTTAATCAGTGCTCACGTTATATTCCTTAAATTGCCACATAGATTTGCCCGTTTTTAAATGTTACTTTTCTGTGTACAGTGTAACACTTTACAAATAGAATTAGCAGTTGACTTAAAAAGATAATGTTTGTCTTGTTTAATCAGTGCAATAATTTAAGATCCATTCTGCGCATGTAGTCAGGTCACTTTTATTTATCAAAACAAACCAGTTCTAAAAGCAAGAGTGTCTTGAGTTGGTGTAGAGAGAAAAGACTTATTGGCTCTGTGCGCTCTTGTGTAATAATGTTTATGATCCAGCACCTCATTAGGACTTATAGAACATACACTTTCTGTAAGTCATTTGCTCTGTTGGCATTGTAGACAAAACCCATGAATATGTATTTACACAATAGGCCACAATGACTTAGATCTGCTGTTAGGAAACAAAGTAAACATAAACATAAAAAAATACTGTTTGACATCAAAGGGTTACTGTCAGTTCCCATTAGTAACAGTTAATATTTTGTCAGAATATGCATTCATAAAACCTTATTTTAATTACATGTTTTAACAAATAAAACCCCCCTCATACTAAAATAATAAAAAATAAATCGAAGGTAAATAATCCAAGCCTGTTACATCCAAAATGCAAATAACAAATATGAGTGAAATGCCATGATTTCTCAGGATTAAATGTATGATTTCTGATATGAGATGTGGCTGAGTTGTCTTTTGGACGTTTGAAGCTATGTCTGTCTTTAGTTCCTAAGGAATCTGTTATGAGCACAGGTTTTATAATATGGCGAACAATAGGCAGGAACGGAATTAATGGTAGATCTTACAGACTGGATTGTCTGCTGGAATCATAGAATCAT
>VXBW01004055.1:180386-206128 GCA_013400375.1 Thinocorus orbignyianus | reverse complement strand
CCTTTCTCATTCTCAGTGCTTGCTCACCACATCTCTTATGCTTAAAACTGAGAGCTGTCTTTACTGTGGACACAAAGTCCAATATTGCATTATTATGAAATTTCTGCAGACAGCTAATAATCACATTCTACTTAGTCCCACCAGGCAGTTTAGCTGTAGGTATTTAAACTGTACAAAAAAAAAATAACACATGTGAGCCAAATACTTAGGCTTTTAAATAAAAATACACTGATTATAATTCTTCATACTATGTAATAAATAATCTCTAAGTAAAAACCTTTACTTAGTAAGGTCACTGCAAGAAACAGGAGGTGTTTGCCAGAAACAACTTCGACTGCATTTCTCAAGATCTATCCCAGAGATGGTAGAACAAGGAAAGTAATCTTAGATGTAACACATTTCAGGCAGCATTGAGACTGGTCTTCAAAATTTTATGATGTGTATTGTGCCACTCCTGCCAAAACTATTTAATGTGAGACAAATATTTTCTGTTGTACTGGATAAATTATTGTAAGGAAAAAATATGGATCTTTTTTCATAGCACATAAGTGAAAATAACAGTGTTAAGATAAACATACTGTAGGTCAGTAGGCGCGGTAATATCTTGTCAGGCTTGATTCAGCTCCTGTATTGACTAATAAGTACCTGACTACAGTTATTCAGTCCGAACAGAAGAATTCTTGTTGCTGCTACTGCTGCCCTTGCTCTAAAATATTTCAAGCAGAGAAATATTTGTTGTCTGTATGGCAACTAATCCAATTATTTATGATTCCTAGAAAAGGTCACAGAAATAATTTCCACTCTATCTTTTTTTCTTTCATTTCCCCTCTCTTTCCTCTCTAACTGGGGGAACTATTGCCAGAACTTCTGAAATAGGAGAGTAGGTTTATTTTTATGGCCAGCTACCGGGATTTTTGTTTCAGACAACCGAAGTCAAAATCATGGGGAAAAAAAAATGTTATTTAATATTTCCTGTTTGACAAAACACTGTTTGCTCAGTAAGATGTTCACTAATTAATAAAACAGAATATATGTGGAGTGTTTGGTTCTATTTTTATATTCTAGACCAGTGCATTTTTCTCTTAGAGCATATTTTACTACTACTGTTAGTATCAAAAACATACTACAATTAGTCTCAGTCTGAAATTATTACATAATTTTTTATGATTATCATAAAAAACATGAAAGTGCCTGAAAACGAAACAACCAATTTAAACTGTCAGGTTTGCTGGGTACCCTAACACACATTATGCCTACATTAGCAAGTAGAAACCTCTGCTAGTTACAATACTGCATTAAAGGCAGTTCTGGGGCAATCTATTTCCTTTCACAAATCCATGAGTTTTGAGAATGATCAAAGATTCAAAGTGTCTTAAGTGGAAACATTAATGAATGTGCTTGAAAATGCACTCCTGATCCTAACTGAAACACTGATGAAGGCAAACCATTTTAAATAGTCTGCAATTCTAGCAGTCCTGCTGATTTTAGAAATAACATTCTTGACATGAAAAAGTCTACCATTTGCTGTGGAAGAAGTATAAAGCTTTGTCCAGTAGTAATTAGCGCATTATATTAAAAAACAATATCTATTTAATAACTTACATGTATTTCAGTGCCACCAAAAATAAAATGAAACCAAATGATATATTGGATGTGTTGCACTGGAATTTGATGTAGCACATATCTGTTGTCAGGTTGAGTGCAGAGTTCAGACTAGGCCACCCACTTAGAATAAAAGGAATGAAACTGGCGTAATTGCAATAGGGGATAAAGGAAGAAGGCAGAAATGACAGAAAGTTCTGAAAATGTTAACCTCAGCTATGTTCAGCCTCATTGCCACCACAGAAACTACCTTATAAAGCAAGCTACATAGAATGGAAAAACATTACCTGTCACCAGGCTGCACCTTAACAAAATGGCGAAGTCCAGAAAGAAACTGGGACAACTACAACACCACCACAGATGTATCATGGTAGCCAGTGCACTTTTTCCTCAAGGTGCTATGTCTGACTCTGTGCACATTGTAAGTCATGTTTTCACTCTGAACACAATTATTTTGTGTCTGCCTGAGCCTCACTGACTGTGGCAATGGCAGCAAATCAGACTCAAGCAAAATCAAGAATATGGAACACCAACATTTTTTTCGCTCCATAAGAAAAAGATATTTTAATTTCTGACTGGATCTCACAGATGTAATATTAGTCGCGAATCTTCCAATTTTTTGTAACTTTTCTTACTCGTATCTTCACACTTATAAACATCACACCAAAATAAAATCTTTTGCATAGCCACCAAATAATGTAAAGGTGATAGGATTTTTAAGCTTCTTCAAGTTTTTCTGCTAAATAAATTGCCTGGTTTTCTGATTCATTGGTACAAGTAACACAACTGACAACAGAAAATTTGATCAGGGCCCTATAGCCAATTTACATTAATCATTTGATGATTAAGTGTGTAATAAAGATATAAATCAGCTGATGTCACAAATAAGACATCCCAAATAAAAATCATGACCACAATTGGTGAATGAGAATTTTTTTCTATTGTCTTCTAAGTAACAAGTTTTCATTTGCCAAAAGATTGGCCAGCATCCTGCTACAGAGGATGAAAGTAGGACTAGTTTTTGTATAACTTCTATGTCTTAGCTACAGTGACATACACAGGGCATGATAAAAATACCACTAACCAGGTTAAAATTTGATACAATTAAAGGAACCATACTAAAATCTTTTGCATTCCCAAAAGTTATTGCAAACAAAGCTTTGTGTTGAGTGCGTTGTCACACATAGCATTCCCAAAACATCCAAGGGGGTTACAGTTCAGAACAGGTCTTAAAAATACCAACAAAGTTACATACAAATGAGCTAAAGGCTAATCTTCATAGGTGGTTCAATAACCCCCAAAAAATGGTGCAGACTAGTTAGTAAAGCAGTTAAAAATGAGCAGTGTAGCAAAACATTGCATCTCACGCACATATTTATACACACAGCCAAACTCACTTTTTTTTATTCCTTTTCAATGGTAAGAGAAGGGAAGAAAAATTTGTGCTCACAGCAGGTTGACTGCCCCTCAGAATTTATTTAAAGCAGATATGGTTAACTAAGGCACAGGTTATCCAAAATCTAAACCATCTTTTCAGAGGCTGGCACTGGAACAAATCTACTGATTTCGACTGAACCATATTACACTAAAGAATAGTGATACAAAACTCTGGCTGATTGTCTTTAGCAAAGGTCACTTAGGTAAACCACCATGCATTACTTTTTAAGTGTATTATTGTGTTAACAAACACAAGAAGCAATTATTATGTAGAAGTTAAGACAGGCTTTTACATTTCCTGATGTAAATTATGTATGATACAAGATATGTACATGGTTTAAGAAAATTCATGTAATGCACTGCTACAAGAAATACTAATTCTAATAGCAACAGATTCTTCTTGAAGACTTATGAATAACGACTTGATCTTCTAATCTTTTTCAAGTTAATGAGCAGGTGAAACTATTAATAGATTGAACCTCAGTGTAATTTAAAGGGCAGGTATTTCATCATCACTATCATTTACTACAAAAAATGAGGATGAGGACTAATGGACTAGTCAGAAGATGAAACAACATGTATCTTCCTATTGTTTAAATATAATCAAAATCTCTGCATTCAGCTCACTGTCAAAACTTGCAATTATTTCAGGTTTAACCACTCCTGGTATTAGCTTTCTACACCAACTAACTTCTGTTCAAAAAGTCTACAAGCAAAACCGGAATAGCTTAGTAGCAACCTTGCTCCCCTGCACGCTGCAAATACTATAGAACTCATTGTCTATACTGTAATTGAAAAATCAACAGTGAAGAGTTAATAGCTCATTAAATACCCCCCTGCTGATTTTTTTAATGCTGAGCAACAACTATCTACCTTATTATTCTAAAAGTAGCATATATGAGAATAACTTCAGTGTTATGACTCAAATTCCAACAGTGTCTATTATTTAATATCATAGAAAGTTATATTTGTCCTGAAATGGTTCTAAAGCAAGTAGGCATGAATCAATTTAAATTATCTCAAATCCACTGTGGTGTAAAACAATAAACCAGGAACAGTCTGATAATCATTATTTTGACAATGACATTTCAAAGATATGTCAGACAAAATGTACAAAGTAGTCAGATATATCAAGGAACTTCGATATTTCTCATCTGCAATGCCTTAAGATTAGAAGAATTTGTGTTTTTTAATGGAGAAAATAATATACACAGTCCAAAATTATTCTAAAAATCCTTTATTTAACTGTTGTAAGATTTTATCTGGTGAAAGAATGCTAAGTTCTTGGGTAATGACTGTGTAGATAGAACTACCCAACACTTGGCTTTCTTTTTGGAATCCTTCTTCAGCCAAAGGCAAGAAAGTGATGCACACTGTAACTCTGTGGGCAATAGCTACAGTAGTCTGATGTACCCTGCACTGAAAGCAAGTGCACCTTCAGTCAACGCTAACCCCGTTGAGCTACACAGAAAATAAGCCCTTAACCTCTCCTCTCATAAGAGCTTTTTTTTTTCAAAACTTAGCTTAGCAAAAGAGGAACCCCATTGATGAAATATCCATGCATATGACAACAAAATATTCAAACTAAATGAAGATCAGGTTTTCTGACTCAATGAAATTCTTGGCTAGTAAAATGTATCTTTATTTCCTACGCTGCAGGAGATGGTTCTCATTCATCTGTGGTTCTCATTCATCTGCTCTTCTGGAAACTTCCTTTTCATTTAAACATAACTAAGTCCAACTACCCTTCCATACATCCATTCTTTCATTTCGGCTTTGATTTGTACAACTATCCAGCTACTGTGCTCCTTTCTCTACAGCTCTAGTATGTTTAGTTAAGCCACCAAAAAAAGAGTGGTATGCTTTTTTAAAAGTTCATTGGATCCATAATTTCATAATATTACTTATGTATTAATCAAAAGTTAGTAGTGATTTATAAGTCTAACATAGAAAAGAAACAAGAATATAAGATAAAAATTGGGAATTGACTGAAAACAAATTTTAAATTAATTATCTGCCCCAGAAATAAAGGTCAGACTAAATGCGCTTGTTCATAACGAGGAATACAAAGCTTGGTCTTTATAATTTTTTTTTTTAGTTATTTTTAATATCAATTTCATACTTCCTCCAATCTGAAAACATGGGAAAAAATTTTACTAGGCTTTATTGTAGTTCGTTATATTATGTTTATTGTCAGCTTTCTTTCCATTTTCTTTTTCTTGAAGCCAGTATATAGGTAACACCAATTTTATGTTCTCCTTTCTGGCATGTTTTACAGAGAATATTCTCAACATCTTTCCTGGAAATACATTCTCAAAATAGCATACATAGATGATGCCAGGGTTAACACATGCTCAAGGATTCGAATTCCAAAAAGTCTTATAGAGTACGTAAACTTTAGTATCTTAAGTAGCTCACAGGACTATGCCAGTGAGGAAAGGCATGAAGTTAAGTATGCAGTAATTGGACTGTGATAACAATGTATAACCCTTAAAAGATTTTCTTACAGTAAATTTCTGATTATGTAGTGAGATTCTATTGGATATATATACAGAAAAATGTAAAACTTTTCTAAACTTAAACCCAGTAACACCTATTAACATAGGCAAGTTGTTCAGTGGAGTATCAACTAAGTTAAAAGGAGTCCTAGTTTGAAATAGAGACTTATATATTTATTATTATGCTGTTCAATTACTGAATCTTACTGAAGAGAAATGCATCAACATATTTATTTAATAAATGGAATGAGCCTTCCACTTAACTTGATAGCAATTATTCTGGAAATTTATATGCTTCTGTCAGAAGACACCAATTCAAGAAAATTAATAGACCATCTACTTCTAGCTGGCTTATATATAACTGTTAGAAATTAGCACTGCTTTGGCAAGCAGGCAGCACTTCATTGATTGCCTTTGACAGGTGTAACTTGTGGATGAACTGGGAAAATTAACTAAAGGATTCAATAAGGAACTTGGTGTATTAAACAGTATGATTGTTCTTATTTGTCTTTTGTATTTTTCTCTAACCTTTTAAAAAACACAGAAATGCATTTTATCTACTGGCATATTACTAACTCAAACTTTCCATTAAGCAACAAATATCTATTTCTTCATCTGTATGAGTTTTGTCACAAGTTTATTTTCTTTTATATGCCACATTTTAATCTACTTTTCTGCTATGTGCTTGTACTAGGAACACATCGTAATTAGTCTTTATAACTGTTTTCAGCTTCTTATTGATTTTTTTTTCATGGTGGCAAATGCATAAATCTTGCTTATTATTATGCTTACATTTCTTCTATGTAGTACTTTCTATAGATTAACATGAATTGGACATTTCATCTTTGTGACACCTGAATGGAATACTGGAGAGGTAGCCTCCAGAGTAGATATATGTTTTCCAGTAGGAGAAAGGAGTAGTAGTAGGAGTAGATAAAGCTTATCGTTTTTCATGGGAAAACAACTACTGGTCCCTAAAATAATTTTCTGGAAAAAAAAAAAAAAACCAAACAACAAACAAACAAAAAAAAACCACCCACACCAAAACCCCTAAGAAAAGTTACTCAACTTTGACCCTGTAATTTTGTGACATGTTTGTAGTTCAATGGGTGTTGCCATCAAAGAATTTAACTATCCTTGGCTAAGCTGACCTACAAGAACCTATGTGGCAAAACATCACTGGAATATTTTAATTACATTCTATAAATAAATCAGTGTTATTATGTAGGGTTGTTTTTCATTTCTGTATTGAAGTTATATAAAAAGGCAAGTGATGCATTATTAGCCTCATATTATTTTCATATTCACTTTTAAAATTTACATATGTAGCAAAATGGAACACATTTTATATTAATAGGTTTATATCTGCCCCAGATAAAGGAATTAATCTCTAAGGCTGCCAGAAAGCTCAGCGAAGTCAACACTTCACAAAAACTTTCTTGTATAGAAAAGAGTTTAGTTACTCTTTTTATAAGTGAAAGAAAAAAATTGTTAATATTCACATATTTGTGATAAGCTAGGAACATATGACAAGCTATGTAAATGGAAAGAATATGTTTTACTAGAATAATTTGATATAGCCAGAAAAATTAGATATTAATTTTTTTTTTTAATTTTTATCCAAAGCCTTCTTCAGATCTGAAATAGAACCTGTAAATTTAGCATTCAATAAAAGTTAAGGTCCAGAGTGTAGGAGTTAAGTTAGATGAGAATCAAATAAATATCTGTTGATACAAACTGTGGAAAAGAAGAGGGCAACAGGAAAAGTACAATATTAGTGATTATCTTAGAAGCAGCAGACATACACATAGGTCAGAATATGTGTGGAGAAAAGGTAATGGAGATTGTTTTACACTCCAATTCAGCATGCCCTTTTACTCTTTCATGTTTTGAAAATGACAGTATGTCTGAAAAAAAAGAGGATATAATATTGCTCCCATACCTACTTTAGATTCAGCTAAATACTTCAAGAAGAAAAACATATTTTATATTTATGTGTGTTCATTGCAATAACGCGTTATGAACTCTGAAGATATTACATGTTTTTATGTGATCCATAAAACCACACAGTTTAGAAATAAGAGCGTTGAAAATATTTGTTATCTTTGTTTTCTACAGATATTGCACACATTTTGATGTGTTTTATGTTAAAAGATGGACCTATACCTATTACAAGTCCCACATCATTAAAAACTAATAAAAGAAATACAGTGTCTGCTTAGCATTAAATTGCGAACTCAATCTACTGTGTGTCCAGCAATCACTTATTTTCCATCTTTGCTCAGCTGTATCAAAAATCCTCTCAAAAATGGTTTCTTGGCAGATGTCATCATATATAGTCATTATACATTTTATAAACCAAAACTGGAGCTTTTCACTCTAGTAGTAGAGGTTAAAACAGAGTGTAAAAAAAATTAGCTTTGTATCAGACACGGTTTTTCACAATTGTATCATGAAGCTACAGAAATATTTTGGAATGAGAGAACAGGCTAATTGTCAGGACTGCTTCCAACTGTAAGTAGCATTAATGGAAGAAATGGATAATTCTGATCTTGTAACTTTATTGTTATGTATTCTAATTTTACCTATCTTTTATAACAAAGAAAAAAANGGGTAGGGGGTGGAAGGCAGTGGTGAGATTTTAAGTTTTCATAGAGGGGTTTTGTTACTTAATAAATAAAATAAGAAGGAAATACAAGACAAATAAAAAAATCTGAATCAGATGTCATATGCAAAGCTATGTTGTAATTTTGAGAAATATTTATTACAAGAAAATATAAATTATTTTTTAGGCAGTCTCCACAGGTAAGGGGGAAAAAATTCATAAAAGAGGTGAATATTTCAAATCAATTGGTAATATAAAGCTGTTACTTACAAACCATTAAACAACTGGAAATGTTCTAGAATATATAAATATGCAGATTTCAAATTTCATTAGATCTCTATACATATGATATAGGTGCTTGAATAAGACTGTTGATTAAAATATAATTTCAATAGTGACATAAAGATCTTAAGTCTTCAAATAGATGAAAGCATTAGGTTAGTAATTACAGCTATTGGGTGAACCAATAAGTTGGTTGAACCATCCAAACCACAGAACAGAAATTCTCTTTGACATGCTGTTCAATGCCCTGCAATATAGCATGAAATCCTAGGAAACTTTGCTGAGGACATCTAAAATAAAAAGTCAGTAACGGGCTAATGCATTCTTTAACAACATTAGGTTCTCTTAAACAAATATCGATCATCAGAGAATTCATGAGCTGGATGAACACTAGAACAGAACCTCAGAGAGATCTTTATTTTATGAGCATTAGTAACCAAACTGGTGGAAATGCAGTGAGCCAACAGATTGAAGTAGTTCATAGAGAGATCCCTACAACTGCACTCCGTGAGGTTCAGCAGCTTTACTCTGAAACCACACTTAGCTTTGCCATATTTCCACCATACATGTGTCCCAGAGCTATCCAAATATTACTCAGTAGTTCAGACCATCACCTCTGTATTTTAGGGTGGAGATTATTTAGTAAGCATTGCGTTTTCAGCTTACATTTTAATTTCCTCAAAAAGTAATTTATTTCAGAGACACCAAAATCACTTTGTGAGTGATGTAAAATGACAGGGCAATAATGTAAAATATACTAATACTACAAACTAAAACAAGAATACAGGCTCACATAGTTAAAGTGTTTCATTTTTATTTGTCAGTTAAGAGAAAAACTTAGCTAAAAGAATAGATTGAAACAAGACCAATTTATTTATACTTTTCTTTAAAAGTCTTGCTTTAAGCTGCTGGTCAAAGCTGCAGATGAAGTGGAGTAAGTCAGATGCATAGATATAGACATATGCCATTGACTCCTAGCGTTAGACTAAGAAAAAATATTGTAGTTCCTATAAAGATAAAGGTAAGGTACCAACCACGCAAAGGTAGAGTCCATCAAAGAGTTAGAAGAGCCAAATTAATCTGAAAGCCACATTGATGACAGTAGCACATTGTTCAGTAGCACTGAATGTAAGTTTGTGAGTTTTCCAATTTAGGTTCACGTGGCCCACTACCATAAAATAACAGATAGCTTCAAAGAAAAATGAAAACTGTAATTCACTTAAGAGACCATACTTGTATTATAAACAAGAGAGCACTGCTTGGGCAGGTTTGATACGTGGTAACTAAGCTCCAGGAGTGAAGTCATTAATATAGAACAGGGATGAATAGCATGTATGAAAGAAGAAAAAGGAAAGTCAGCCCTGCTCTTACAAAATATGGCCAAGATGTTCAGAGGTCCTAACACATCTCAAAAATACTCTTTTTCAGAGAACCATAAGAATACAAATCCCCAGTGACCATCCTCCATTGATCATACATGACTTTGTTCTTTCTTTCTTGTATTTCAATCTTTCCCACATCCTTTTCACCATGTCTTCATCACACATGCTTGAACTCTCAATCTGCTCATGATCCTTGTGTCTTTCTGCAACTTTACCATATTCACATCCAGGACATGGTTTTCTACGCTGGTCCTAACAGTTGCCATATTAATCAGTTAAGCGTTGGTAAATCACTCTAACACTCAAAGAAAAGTTTACATCTCTTTCAGTCAACCAAACAGACTTAGAAAGTCAACTTAGAAAAAAAAGGTATTTGAAAATGATCCCTCCTGACATGTATAGTGGAGATATTTAACACATATATCTAGGTAGTTTATGACCTGTTATAAGAACACAGCTTCCCTGTGGATAATAACAGTTATCACTGGAAAATTAATTCAATTATGACTTTCAACCCCCAAATATACGATAGAAGGAGAGGAAAGAGAGGAGAAGAACAAAATGTATTTAAGTTAAAACTTCCAGAAAAAAATTAAAATACCAAATTCAAGCTGAAGAAAAGACCCTGTGCTTTGTAGCTCTTCAGAGAAAATGAAAAAGCTGTGTATAAAACCTTTTTTTAAAAAAGCTGAAATCTGGTTTTGCATATAAATCTTTCCATTGCAACAGATAATAAGTGGCTAGAAAAATAAGATTCAGTGGCTAATAGATGCAAATTAAATATTTCAAATATTGCTTACATCTGAATACACAATAGTAACAAAGTCACTATAGATTCGTAAAATCATAAAATTGCCCATGTTGGAAAGGACCTTTCAGATCACCTGGTCCAACCATCAACTTAACACTGACAAAATATGTGGATAGCCCACCCCTGGAAATGTTCAAGGCCAGGCTGGATGTGACTTTGAGCAACCTGGTGTAGTGGGAGGTGTTCCTGCCCATGGCAGGGAGCTTGGAACTCGATGATCATAGAATCATAGAATCATCCAGGCCGGAAGGGACCTACAAAGGTCATCTAGTCTGACCTCCCTGCAGTCACAGGGACACCCCTGACTAGACCAGGTTGCCCAGTGACTCATTGAGCCTCACCTTGAATATCTCCAGGAAAGGGGCCTCAACCACCTCCTTGGGCAACCTGTTCTGGTGTTGCACCACCCTCATAGTAAAGAAGTTTTTCCTAATATCTAATCCAAATCTACTCTTTTCCAACTTAAATTCATTGCCCCTCGTCCTATCACTGCAGGTGTTTCTGAGCAGACCCTCCCCAGCCTTCCTTTAGGCCCCCTTTAGATACTGAAAGGCTGCTATCAGGTCTCCACAGGGCCTCCTTTTCTCCAGACTGAACAACCCCAGTTCCCTCAGCCTATTCTTGTAACAGAGGTGCTCCAGCCCTCTGATCATCTTCACGGCCCTCCTTAAAGATCAAGCAAAAATAAAATCCCTCAAAAAACCCAAGCCCAGTAGAACACCAGGTATCTTTAAAAAAAATAAAAAGCGAAAACTGACAAGAAAGATAGTTTGAAATTCAGCACTGTAACCTGTGATATATTGGTACAACTGCAGATCATTAAAAATGTGGCTGAGCCACCTTTGTTTGCTTTTTTCTATAGAAAATTATTCCTTTGAAATTGCTCCCATGAAATTAAAGTTACTGTTCAAAATGTTCTTTTATCCTAACCGAGTAAGCAAGACCATACAGTTAGTCTGTAACTATATCAACCACTGTTCACTAATAGGCCTAATCATTTTTAGGATGACTATGTAAAGCTTAAGACTCTCCACACAAACAAAAAGAGGCCTGTCCTAGTCATTTAGTACTATTTTAATGTAGATTAGTTTTGACGGCTTCCCACTTGTTAGATGTTCTGTACTCTAGGATGTTGGCAAACTCATTTAACTAATACAACTGAAGTGGAAATGGAAAAAGAATTCATTAAGCCACACGGCTTGAACAAAGTTCTTCTCACAAGTTTCTATTTTCTAGTCCAATCTATCATTTGTTAGGAATGGGATTCTCTTCACAGGCAAGAAAGAGGACCTTAATCTTCAGAAAGGCAAAATGAGTTGTTGTCCAGTTGGCTGGTCAGGTGTTTTCTTTTTTTCTATTCATTAATTTTTCAATTTTTCGTTTGCACACATTGATCAAGGCCTACAGACTCTGAAAACTCTTTCTATGAATTGTCCAGGAAGACCTGGAGTGAACTTCTATTCTGTTTAATGTTTTCTGCACTGTGATACAAGCCAATTACCATGTAATATGTCAAGACAAACTATGAAATTTATACATCTGTGATCTGAAGTTTTTCAGGTGGACATTCACTGGGTTTGTGTTAGGCCTGCATAGCTAAAATTGTTTCAGACTTATGCCCTGCAAAAAAAAAATAAGCATAATATCACAATTTCTTTCACTATGTAATTATGATATGTATATTCTTATCAGGAAACACATAATGCATAAGAAAGAAGTCCAGGGTGACTAATGGATACACTTAACAATGCATTAGTTAACTCAGAGACAAAGTATAAGTTTCATGAAGAAAGTCTGAAAGTCAGAAAAGTCTGGTTTCAAATTTCACTAAGTCTACTGAACAACCAAATTTTTGCTGGAGCTTTTGCTTCTAGTACAGGTTACCTTTTCTGAAAATTAAAATTAAATACTGACTCAGGAATTGTTAAGTGGCTTCAGTAGGAAGTATTTGTCTAGTATTTGTTAAGATCAGTGTTGTTTTCCAGTAAGAAAGTACATAAAACTGTCAAAATATAAAAGGTAACAGACTCAACAGAAGAGTGTTAGTTAGAAAAAGCTAACATTCAATATTGTTCCATAGAAAATTATGTCAGGATTAAATAAATTTTAAGAATATTTGGAACTCAATGACCTTTGAGGTCCCTTCCAACTCTACCCATTATATGAGATAACTAAATTAAATTTAAAATGTTTTTAGAGTCTGTGAAAATAAGTAAAAACCCTATTAGATTTAATTACTGTATGATTATTTACAAGGCAAATGCTAGATATGCATAAATGTGTTTTAGTCTTTGATAATGTATCATATGTTGGTAGGGATTAAAACGACAAAATACACACTTAAAACTGGAATTTCAGAGGATGCAAATATTGCAATTTGCTTCATAGACAGCTTTAACTTTTACAAAAACTGTGGAATGCACAGTTGGTAAAGTCCAGTGCTGTAAAGTAACAAGTAATTTGCAACAAAATATGAAAGTAGTTCACCTACCATTGTAGGAAGCACAGCTTTTCAAGATGGGTCTTGCAGTGATACCGATTAAAGTGAATCTCAGGAGTTTTGACTAGTGGATTAGTAACTGGCCATCAGAGAATTAAGGTCTATTTAAACAAGATATTTATTAACTAGGAGAAAAGAACAAGTCATGAGGAAAAGCTCATCTAAAAGTACTTAAAATTGCATGTGTGTTTATGTAAATGTTGACATTTTTAGAGCTAATGGTTAGCTGAATATACAAAATGTGCTTGCAGATTTTAAGGAATTGAAAAGGAAAACAATCACTTTAATTCACAGGAATTTTCACCTTAATAGAATATGAAGAGATACCATTAAAAATTTCCCTAAAGCCTCCTAAATGAGAGAAGTAAAAGGTCTAGCTGAAGCAAAATTTCTTTGTGTAAATTTGAGCAGCAATATCTATAATTTCAGTTTTAGGAGCAATCACATGGAAAGTTTTCATCCATTACACAGAACATTCCAGTATGAGAGAGATAGACATACTGGAGGGAGTCCAATGAGGGCACATGAAGATGACAAAGGACTCATACATCACTCATACAAAGGAAAACTGAAATGGCTGGGGTTGTTTCATTTGGAGAAGAAAAGGTTACAGGGGGAATCTTATCCATAGAGTCACCATTCTTGATGATATTCAAAACCCAACTGAATACGGCCCTGGGCCCCCTGCTGTCACTGCCCCTGCATAAATAAAGGAGCCTGGACTAGATGATCTGAAGAAGTTCCTGCCAACGACATCCATTCTGTGATTCTGTATTACTTTCAATAGAATATATATGCTTTAGGCAACAAGAGTATATGGTACTAACTTTTACTCTGAGTGAGTTGACAAATATTGACAAGAGAAATGTCCATGATTTTTATTCATTTTCAGGATAATGAATGACAAGTGGTATGGGAGCATGCAGCCAAACANGAGAGAGAGTAAGTGATTAAGAAATATTTGTATGGTATATGTCATGCTATTAAGATCATTATTGGTGCATTCCTTTAAGCTATTAATATCTAGAGCACTTGTGGTTTGTGTTTTTACTTTTAGGAATCACTTGTAGGTTGTAATAATCTATTTCACAAATTGTTTTTAAATTGCAGTAGTGTATTTGCCATTGTACCAAATCGACCTGCAATACTGGCATATTGGACCTGTGAGCGAAGTCCAGATACATTGTTAANATTACTTTCAATAGAATATATATGCTTTAGGCAACAAGAGTATATGGTACTAACTTTTACTCTGAGTGAGTTGACAAATATTGACAAGAGAAATGTCCATGATTTTTATTCATTTTCAGGATAATGAATGACAAGTGGTATGGGAGCATGCAGCCAAACAGATTTCAGAGCACAATAGGTGAGATGCAGAGAGTTGTCTTTCGACTCATCTTTGTCTCTGCCTTGCCTTCTCTATGCAGAGATAACTTGGGGTGGAGGTGGGCCGCTGCAAAAATGGCTCAGCTCCAGGCTGTCTTAAGGTTGCATCACAAAAGAACTGAAACCCAACGGAGCCTTAACAAACAAAATGCTCAAAGTTCCATCCCACCACAATTCCCTTGACTTTGACTGCTACACATCACAAAATGAGCAACAGAAATTCAGGACCTGTCACACCACCAGTTAAATATTCCAAATAGTGCAATCCACTCAGGCATAATCCTCCACTGCCATCACATCAGGAACTATAAACCGTAAGGAAATCTTCAAACGATACAGCTGACCTGTAGGAGATTCATCCCCACTTTGTTCAGGACACTGTACAGGATACCTGAGAGAGAGTAAGTGATTAAGAAATATTTGTATGGTATATGTCATGCTATTAAGATCATTATTGGTGCATTCCTTTAAGCTATTAATATCTAGAGCACTTGTGGTTTGTGTTTTTACTTTTAGGAATCACTTGTAGGTTGTAATAATCTATTTCACAAATTGTTTTTAAATTGCAGTAGTGTATTTGCCATTGTACCAAATCGACCTGCAATACTGGCATATTGGACCTGTGAGCGAAGTCCAGATACATTGTTAATCTGAACCTCTCAGTGAAGTCCTTTTTCCTTTTTGTCATGCAAGTACAACACACGTCTGTTCAAATACATTGAGAAAAATCTTAGTATGGTGCATTATACTGAAGTGGAAACCAGCATCACTGGTTATTATGTTCTACAGTTTAAGAGGTGTGAATTGTGCAAAAAATGAGTCTTTTGTCTGTGGGCACTGATTTTCATAATTACAGTCACTGGTATGTTGAACCATAATTATTTATAAGAAAGGGTAGGAATCATCGTATTGTTCACCTATCTCCTACATGACATATTCTGTCTCACACAGCATGATTTCGTATACCTAATATTAAATTCAATGACCTGGAAAGGTTGCTTTCAGTCTATTAATGCCAGTAATCTGTCCCTAAAATGTCTTCATTGTCCTAACGATGAAAACAACAATGATAAGTGCTTATATGTATAGTGAATTAGCATACTCTGATGTCATATCTTATGCCCTGCCCCTGATTTTAAAACCTCTGTCAGATGATGTACACAACTCCCAAGGGATGTCACATGTCACATGCACGTAACTGCTTTTGAGTATTAAGTCTCCGCAGTGCCTTGAGTACAGTGCTGTGTATAGGAATGCCTGTATCACATACAACCAGTAACAAAGTAACCCCATAAATGAAAAACTGAGATAATTAATTCTGTGCCTGTGTCTGTGCAGTTTCTGGCTCTAAACCCTGATCTTTGGGATCTGTAGCTTGAGTATCTCTACCAGCCTGCAGATAGCATAGGAGGAATGAAAGGTCTGTGATTGTCTTGCTGTACCTGAGGCACAAGAGGTGGAGAAGGATTTGTTGAGAAGGTCTGGCAGTCAGGAGAAATGGATTTTCATTGATAAATAAAACAGTGTTTAAGAGCAAAATTGGAATAAGATCCATGTTCAGCTAAATATCAAAATTGCCATTCCTGCGTGGGAGCATTTCAGCTAGTTCTTTCCTAGGCTGGAGGTTTTGAGGTGGAAGAGCAGTCCAGTAATCATTACAGGAAGACATTTGACAAGACCCTGCCGAACTTTATTTCGTCATCCTTTGAGTTTGACATAGTCACTCAACAGTGTGAGAGCTTTGGCATGAAAAAATTTAATGGAGCTATTTCAATTATCTTCGCTTTTCTGTAAATTAAATATTAATTTGTAAAAATATTATTGTTTAAAATATACAGTATTATGTAACAGTGTATTATACCCTGAATTTTTTATCATTTATTATTAAATTAATAACTTAAATAGAATTATATTTATTACATTGTAATTCCTTAAATTATCTGTAGAAATATATGTGAAAGAATCATTGGTGAAAGGGAGAAATATAGGGAAACATAGTTGTTTGGGTTTTGTTGTTGGTGGTGGTGGTGGTTTTGTTTTTTTTTTTTCCATTAAGAACCTAGATTTAAGAAGA
Source organism: Thinocorus orbignyianus (assembly GCA_013400375.1). Taxonomy (NCBI): domain Eukaryota; kingdom Metazoa; phylum Chordata; class Aves; order Ciconiiformes; family Thinocoridae; genus Thinocorus; species Thinocorus orbignyianus. The sequence continues at coordinate 189,548 of VXBW01004055.1, read as the reverse complement.
ATGTTATAGGTCCTTGGCTCACTTGATGCAGGAACGTGATAGCCCATTGCATGAACTGAGTTCCACCCTATTGCAAAAAATTGTATAGCAAAGGCATGTGAATCTTGCTGTATCTAAATACAGTTGGTTTTTTGGTTTGGGTTTTTTTTTTTTTTCGAGAAAGATTTATCTAGATTTTTTTTTCCACTAACCTATTGAGTCTTTTATAAAAAGATTTCTCTACTAAGCATTCAACAGCCAACTGGAAGATTCACTTGCTATTTTTTTATAATTTTCACACTATCGTTTATTGCTTTTACCCTCTTTCCTCCAAAATGTATTTATTCAACACATTTCCCCTGTAAATAAGGTAAATTTTATTGCAAAATAGAAGCTTATTGGCTGATTTAAAAGAAATGAAAGGTAATCTAGAAAGGAAAAGCCTCCAATTTGGGATAGGAGTGTAAACCATTTGCTTTGTTAGTGTTATTTCTTGGTCACTTTTACCTTGAAGATGTTCCCTCTATATGGGAGACTAGTACTTCATACTCCATACATTCTTCATACTCCATGTTCAGATATGAGAAGAGAAATAAAAACTATGGATCTCAATGTTCTATTTAGTCCTTGAAGCACTTTCTCATGCTGAAACTGCAACAAAACCCAAAATGGTATCACCATTTCTGACTTTAAATAATTTTTTTTCTTTTTTTCCTTTTTTTTTTTTTCTTTTTTTTTTTTTTTATTTAAGAGTTGACTTTATTAGGGAAATGNGAGATTCTGGTATTTTATACAAAATTGTAAAACTTTATTATATATTAAAACACTTAAAATAAAGCATGGATTTTGATGCCTCTTTTGTGGCTTACTTTTTTATTTATATGCATGCATGTTTACTCAGCTTGAAAAAAACCCATTCAATTCCTGTGTAACCAGAACACAAGGAAGATAACCTGGGCAAAAAAGCACAGATCAGGGCAGACCCGTAAATTACAACAGACAAAATAAAGAAAGAGTATGATTGGAGTGAATATCAATGGAAATTGATGATTTCCCACGCCTAGTATCACTCTAGTAAGGCGAAGCCCTTGGATCACAGCAAATGGCTGTCCAAGATACCTGCCTGGGTTCCAGACTGTAATGGCTTAGAGATCTGCACCCAAAGATTTATCTGCAGACAATCAGATGCTGACTCATTACGATGAGTAAAAGAAAATTAGGTCATCTATTATTAGTGGAATATACACCTGACTATTTGGATGACGAGAAATAAGAAGCTTGATAAGTAATAATAAAATGATATTCAAGTATTCCACTACAAAGGCACAATTTTCTGTCCAATTCAGTATGTATATTTACAGTTATATATTAAGGAACCCAGAGACAGAATAACAGAATGCCAAGCATCTGCCAATAATCAAATCTGTTAGAAAACCTCTTAAACAGTCCAGGAATAGAAGAAGATAAAATAATACTGTAATAATAAGTCTAATCTCAGAGGAAGGAACAGGAATAGAAAAGCAACAACCAATTTTGGTTTGATTATTTTTTTTTCAATTTACATATAATGTGAGGGTCATAATTCTGGTTTTATTTCTACTTGCTGGCAGGCTTCATAAAACACTCTAAAGCAGGTTAGACATCATTAATTAATTACTGAGTGCCACCCAAAATATTTCTGTCACAGAACTGCTTTGTGTAACAAACACATATAAATTATGTGAATCTCATACTGCCCTTGATAACCTTTGACTTTGATTTTCTTTATGTATTGCTAAAGAGTGACAAAAAGATCCCAAATGACATTTAGCTTTTTTTTGGGCAATATTTTTATTNCTTTTTTTTTTTTTTTACTGAAGAGTTGACTGTAGTAGCGAAATGAGATTCTGGTATTTTATACAAAATTGTAAAACTTTATTATATATTAAAACACTTAAAATAAAGCATGGATTTTGATGCCTCTTTTGTGGCTTACTTTTTTATTTATATGCATGCATGTTTACTCAGCTTGAAAAAAACCCATTCAATTCCTGTGTAACCAGAACACAAGGAAGATAACCTGGGCAAAAAAGCACAGATCAGGGCAGACCCGTAAATTACAACAGACAAAATAAAGAAAGAGTATGATTGGAGTGAATATCAATGGAAATTGATGATTTCCCACGCCTAGTATCACTCTAGTAAGGCGAAGCCCTTGGATCACAGCAAATGGCTGTCCAAGATACCTGCCTGGGTTCCAGACTGTAATGGCTTAGAGATCTGCACCCAAAGATTTATCTGCAGACAATCAGATGCTGACTCATTACGATGAGTAAAAGAAAATTAGGTCATCTATTATTAGTGGAATATACACCTGACTATTTGGATGACGAGAAATAAGAAGCTTGATAAGTAATAATAAAATGATATTCAAGTATTCCACTACAAAGGCACAATTTTCTGTCCAATTCAGTATGTATANGTAAACTGCACCTTCATTTAAAGTATTTAAAAAAAAAAAAAAAAAAAAGCTTTAGAAAATAAAAATAAAAATTCTGAAAAAAATTAAGTAATTTAGAGAGTCTAATATAAGAGTTTGCCAAGGTTTTTTTTGTTCCTTTTTCAGAAATATTTCTTAAAGGAAATTGAAAATATTTCTCATCGTAAATCTTTTTTTCAGTGCAGAATATGTTCTCCTTTTTCACATTTAATTGAATACATTTTGAGCTGAAATTTTTAATCCCTAAAACATAGAGTATTTTCTTAGTATTAAGTACAAATATGTACATCCAAGTCATCACCTCTTAGAAGAAAGTGAAATGGTCTAAGCTTGTCTTCCCTGTGAGGGGCAGATCTCAATCAACCATGGAACCTTAGCACTTCAAATGCAGGTCAACTCCTACCATAAGTGGTCAAAGCAAGCACCTTGTAGTCTTTTTAGTCTATCACTGTTACATATGAGCACAATCTGCAGTGATTTCCGCTGCTCAGGTACTTCCTTCACTTAAAATAGGACTGACTATATATGGTGACAATAAACACTAACTAGAGAAGTCTGACAAATAATAACTTTTATGTTGCGTTTTTGTGTAGGACAGAAAGATCTCATGATCTGTTCAAGCAGAAATTAGCTCTCCTTTATGTGAAAAATGGATCAAAACTTTCTCCCAGCACACATTCCCAGTACAGAGACCATTTAGCATCATGCTTTTATCCTTTGCCATAGAATCATAAAATCATTGGACTTGAAGGGACCTTAAAAATCAACAAGTTCCAACCCCCTGCAGGTACTCTTCCCACTAGACAAGGCTGCTCAAAGCCCCACCTAACCTTGCCTTCAACACTTCCAGGGAAGGGGCATCCACAGCTTCTCTGGGCAACCTGTTCCAGTGACTCCTTACCCTCACAGTAAAGCATTTCTTTCTTGTCCTGTCACTCCACTCCCTAATAAAGAGTCCCTCCCCATCTCTCCCAAAGGCCCCTTTTAGGTACTAGAAGGCTGCTATAAGGTCTTCCTGGAGACTTCCATCTGCTGCTACACATCCCTTTCACAGAATGCAACACTGTTTTCAGGAAAGTAACCAACCTGTTATTTATCAAAGTACTTCAAAATTAAAACCATAAAATTAGCAACCAAGCACATGTTATTATTGTTTAAAATATTAGAAGAGCAGGCCAGCATTGTATAAGCAACCCAATGATAGATCTTAACTCTCAAGCCAAGATTAAATGGAGGGAAAAAAGCAGCCTTCTAAAAATGCATCTAATCTCTGACCTAAAGTGCACAGTCTTTTGAGTTAGTAAAGTGTATCCTTTACTTTGAATCATTGTATTTAGGATAGTGCTTCCTGCTTACCCAGAGCAAAAGAAGTTTCACTACCTTGGGGGCAAACTGCAGAAAATTATATTTCTTAAAAAAATAAATGCAGACCATGGAAGACGAGATAGTTTAACCAGGCTGGGGCAAACAAGAACCTCTGAGGCTGGAAATGGCTAGTCAATGAACTGACAAAGAAAAGTAGTCTCCTAGCAGTAAAGCTTTCACTGAAAATGTCAGGTACAGTTCAGATGCCCTTCTCATTGAAAATCGGTCCAGTAGTGAAAAAACTCATGCAGCAATGTCAGTTCTGGAATGTGATGACTTCCTCTATTCTCCCACTCTTTGCCTGTTGTTTCAAACAACAGTGAAAGTCATTGAGACTACTAAATACCAGAGCAATGTTTTAATAAAACTGAAACAGTCAGACCCAGAAAGACAGCTCAGCTGATCATCAGCCAGAAAAACATCTAATATCCTCACAGAAGACCACCCATGAAATGAGCATGCAAAATGCAGAATATGTAGGGCTGTCATGGCTAGAGTGATTTTTGAGAGGAGCAGTAAAATATTTCTTAGTATAAAACACTGATTTAACAAAGTTTGATAGTGAATGTGACAGTATTTTATTACATTCAATAGCAAGGTATACTTAACTACTTAATGAGCCGAGGACAGTATCCAATAGAACTGTCATTGAGACTCTCCTATTGAGTTACAGGGTTCAGAAAGGACCCCTTTGCTTTCTAAACTCCTTCTCAGAGAGGAGTCTGTGTGTGGTTGGATCCAGGTCTGGTACCAGACTTGGTCAACGGTTATGCTCAAACAATTCATTATATCACTTAGCTAAGATTTCAAAGTTTAGCGTGCAATTAACCGCTTACTGAGAATCTGCTGCAGAAAGGAATATCTAATCCTCAAAGAGTAACCTTGAGAGGTGTCCCTGCCCAAGGGGAGGTCATTGCATGCAGGGGAGCTTGAAGGGCTCTTGGGCTGTCCGCTATTTAGGGAGTAAGATAGTTGACCTATAGTGCTGTTTGCATAGCCACAAAATATCCAGGTCTCCATGCTAGAAGGTGTTTGGCTATGTTGCCAGCCATTGCCCAAAATCCACATGCATCCCATTACAGCTCCCACTTACACTTGTGGCTTGAGAAGGAGCAAGAGATAGGAAGGAGAAGGGGGAGAGCACATCACCACAAGGGCCTATCCAATTTGGTCATCCATGTTTGAGAATGGTAAGACGAATGTCATATAAAAGAAACTTTAAGTTCATCCATGGTCTGCCACCTTTATGTAAATGTATCTTAAAATGCAGAGCCCAAGTTGTGCATCAAGTCATATCACTTCCACTTTATATGCATTAAAAACAGGTAATCCTGTTTTTCTTGTGGCATTCATTAGTCAACATGAGATTTTACTTTAATTGATTTAGGATTAAAGGATGCTTTTCCAGATTTGAGCATTGAAAGCTACTGCATACAAATTCTATTAGTGTTGTCCCAGTTGTCCCAGACTGTCTATTCTATCATTCGTAGTCAAGGAATTTATTTATTTATTTGTTTGTTTTAGGAAAGGATTTGAACAGAGAGAAAAAAAGCTTTAAAACTCTTTTCTTTCTTTCTTTCTCAAGACTGGAATGCACAGGCCAGAATAAAATATTTTTAACATTTTTGTGGGTGATGCAAGCACTTAAGCACTTACATAGTCAAACTTTTTTTTTTTATTATTTATTTTATTTTTTTTGAGATAGCAGCTTCCTTCTGCTTTCTGTTGAATTTAACAAACCAGATTTCATACTCAGGCAAACTCGATGACAAGTCTTTCACAGAATGTAAGGGATGGAAGGACCTGCAAATCCGTTGTTAAAAACTACCTTAGTCAGCACCAAACCTAGGGCTAATATTTTGGAAGGTATCAAGAATAGACCCTAGAGATTATTAACAACTTATGCCAAACTGATGGGTCTAAGACTTCAAACAGACAGCTGATGTCATAAGTCCATGGGCTGGAAACACGTAGGTAATCATGAGCTTCATTCTAGTGATTTCTTTTCTCCCTGTTACTGTTATCTCACAAAGAAAGAATCTAACTGGCTATCTCTTGGCACTGTTTTTGTACTATACTACTGGAAATTCCCTCTAGGAAATTTCAGAAATTTGGTGCACAGAGCAAATAATACGGGTGTCACCCTATGTAATCAATTACTTATCGAATAAGTTTATAATAAGCACAGAGCTGGCACAGGCCTTATCAATGCTCCCCTGCTTTTTGATCTGGCTCATTCCAGTCTCTACATGACAAAACAGACTGTTAAAATAGCTCTTGGTTAAATGCTTCAACTGCTTTCATCGAATTCTGCTGTGATTGATCTATTTTAGAGAAGCGAAATCTGAAACAGAAATAATAATATAGTCCATACCATACCACTGGCTATATGTCTTTAATAAAGTTACAGGTTAGAAGAGTTGGCTGAAATTCAGGTATTTGGGGGGTGGGGTGGAGTGGAAAGAATACATTTTGTAAAGTGTTTCCATATTGATCTGAAAGGTAAATATGATGTTAACATTTGCTACAAAGGATAATCAGAAAATGTTTCCAGCAGATACTTAATTTTATATTTTAAAACTAAATATAATAAATTTAAATGCGATTTCAAAGACACTGGTGTGCTTTATATTTATTTTATTTTAAAATTAGTAAGGAGAATAACTTTTCAGCATGAACTAGAACATCTTCCCCTGGCCATCTACTGTTTTCATTTTTAAGAAAAACACTTTAAATAAGAAAATAATTATTATTTTATGTATCTGTTTAGTCAGTAATAAACATTAGCTAAATATACACAGGAAAGAAATATTTATCTGCCTACACTACTACACAATGTGAAAAACTGAGAAGATTATTATTGCTTCTAACTTGTCATTTTTGGTATTTTTCCGTATGCATTCGTTTTTTGTTTGTTTGTTTTTTTAATTTCAACTGCTTGAAAATTTGAAAACAAATTTCAAGTATTTCCAAAATGAAAAGTTTTGAACTGAAAGTGAAATTCTTTAATAAATATTTGAGCACGCCCTACAATTAATATCCTAAAAGCATTTCACACACACACAGACAAAATTTCTGAGTGATTTAAACTCGAGCTTTCCAAACACATTTCCTACATTTTACCTTGTCACTATAATCACTGTATTTCTCCACAGAGTTGCAGATGTATTGACTAATCTGTACATTTAAAATAGCAGACTGTTCATTATTAATTTCCAGTCTTTTCATAAAGGCTGGAAATTTCCATATTCCCATCATATTCTAGTATTATGTTATTGAATCCAGCTTGTAGAAGTATATGATCCTGAATCTTGCCATAACAAAGAAAATATAAGAAAACAGAGGAGAACACATGCTTTAAAAACGCACCTAAAATATTATTTTTAGGGACCATATCAGGACTTGACCTATTTTAACATATTTGTCAAGAATCGCTTTTTTATACAAACTTTGTTATTCTGCTAAGAGAATAGTAGTAGAAGAAGCATGATTGTGAGAACGTGGTTAATTACCTCTTAAAACCTTTTAACTGGAATTTTTCCACCCCTTCCTGCAAAAACAAAACAACATTACAGGTCATTTTGTTTTGTTTTATTTTGTTTTGGTTTTGCCCATAGACTATTCTAAATAGCATTTAAAGAGACAATTTACGTAAGGATTAAAGTCATGCAGCTACATTATGTCAAGGTTTTATGGTATACAGCAGAATATATCTAAGCATGCATTTAACTCCAAGAGATGGTTACACTTATGTATTTACAGCTCCTTGAATCACAAGACCTATTACTTACGTAATTTTCACATAATTCTTTTTAAACAATTTAAGTATGTATATATTTGCCTCTTATTCTAGTTTCTTCAACGCTCTTTGTCTACCAATTAGTCTGTCTTGACCTAAAATTTCTTTCCGAAAATTTTAAGTTACCACACTGAAAAAAACCATAAAATTTTAAAGGTAGAATAAATTGATTTATAGAGATAAGTATAAACCTCAATATCTCTAGGTGGTGTTTATGTTCATCATCAGTTCACCTATCATAACGATTAAATGTGCTCATCCACATTTTTCCGCTAAATTATTTTTTACCCTTTATTACGTTGTGAAACATCCCAGGAAACCTTTGGTTTCCATTATACTAGAGTAACTTATTTCAGTCATACAGCTCTACAACTCATGACAACACAATTCCAAATAGATACTCATACTACTCAACTGGAGAGAGAAAATATGATCAAAGACTCATGGGTCAAGAGAAGACAGAGAGATTACTCAGCAATTACTGTCACTGGCAAAACAGGCTCAGCTTGGAGAAACGATTTTATTTTATTGCTAGTCAAATCAGAGTAGGATAATACCAAATAAGAACAAATCTTAAAACACCTTTCCCCAGAAACTCCCTTCTTCCCAGGCTCAATTTTACTCCCAACTTTTCTACCTCCTCCCCCCAAGCAGTGCAGGAGGATGTAGAAACAGCGGGTGTGTTCAGTTTGTAACATATTGCTGTTATTCATCCTCACACTCCTGCTGTTCTTAAACCATGTTAGTGCCACCCACTAGAGACAATGCTTCATGAACTTCTCCAGTGTAGGTCCTTTCTGTGGGCTGTAGTTCTTCATTAACTGCTCCACCATGGGTCCTTTCAATGGGGTGCAGTCCTTCAGGAACGCCCTGCTCTGGCTTGAGTATCCCATTGGGCCACAGGTCCTGCCAGAAAACCTACTCCGGTGGGGCCCCTCTTCACAGGATCACGGGTCCTGCCAGAAGCCTGCTCTAGCACATGATCTCCACAGGGTCACAACTTCCCTTGGGGCACATCTACCTGTTCTGACATGGGTCCTCCATGGGTTGCAGGTGGATACCTGCTCCATGGTGGACATCCATGGGCCATAGGGGAACAACTTGCATCACCATGGTCTTCACAACAAGCTTCATGGAAATCTCTGCTCTACCCCCTGAAGCACCGCCTCCCACTCCTTCTTTGCTGACTTTGGTGTCTGAAAAGTTGTTTCTCTCACATATTCTCACTCTTCTCTCCCAGCTACTGTTACCTGCTGGCTTTTAACCTTTCTTAAACATGTTATTGCGGGGGTGCTACCACCATTGCTGATGGACTTAGCTTTGGCCAGCAACAGGTTCATCTTGGAGCCTGCTGGAACCGGCTCTGTTGACACTGGGGCATCTTCCGGCATCTTCTCACAGAAGCCACAGAAGCCACAGAAGCCACTACTGTACCTCCCTTGCTACCAAAACTTTGCTGTGTAAAGTGAATACAGGGACTAAAAATTATGCTGGGTATAAACTCAATTCTAGCAAACAGGCTGAGAGGATAAGACAGAAT